>PKRV01000652.1:1384205-1584454 GCA_003709505.1 Hyphantria cunea | reverse complement strand
TATATTTATATATATATTGAATTTCTACTCAAAAACATTTAAAAATAGCTCTCGAGATTGTCATTGATACCGATTATTGTTTTTTTTTACGTTATAGTAGGTATGAATTGCAAAATTCTTACCGTAATTCCATATCCACCAGTCATAAGATTTCTTCTAAGTTCTAATGAGAAAGTTGATCCATAATTAGGCTGATGTGCCTCAAACACCCTGGCAGCCGCCATCAATCCGGCTACGTTGTTTTCATGAGCAGAAATCAATTGGAGTTTGGGCTCTACAGGTTTCGCAGGATTTTCGACTACACTATCAGTCGTATTCAATATAAATTGCATTAGCACTCCTATAAATAAATTTGAACATTAATAAGGTCTCCAAAGTTTAAATAAAGATAAACATACATAACAATGATTGATACGTACCCGATGCAAGTCTAATTAATTCAGAGTTATAGTATTCAATAGCATACTCAATTTTCGTCATGTCTTTTATTTCGGGCATAACATCTTGGGCCCACTTCGGTGGATCAAGGTCGACGTTAGACTGAAATTTACATAAATTTAGTTCACCTACTTTTTGTGAGAAAATCTTAGAATCATAAATATTTTTTTCTTTAATGTTGCGCTTACCAATGTTTGAAACAAATTGTCCAAATTAAACACATCTTCAGGTGTCGTAATATTTGTACCAGTATGTTTACTCATGTATTTGAACAACCCCTCGTGAGGTTCCAACCATTTTTTTATTTCGGGCTTTTCATACATTTGGTTCTTTAGTGATAAATATCTTGGGCAGTTATACCAGTACATCAGCTAAAAATATCACGAATGCGTTTAAAGTTACAAATATGGTAGGCTTTATACGAAAGCAATATGCAAATACCTAATTTAAGATCCTATATCTATACTAAGGCTAAAGAGTTAATTTGTTCGTTTGATTATATGCGCTAATTTTAAGTCTTTAGCGTGTTAGGTAGCTCATTTATCGAGAGCGGATATAGACATCACTCTACGACCAATAAAAACTGAATATTAATTAAAAATGTTACAAAAACTGGGAATTAAAATTGTTCGGTCTGTAAGGCCCCGTTACCTGTATAAATACTTACATCATCCTCAGCAAAAGGTATTGTGTTATATGGGATCGGCTGCCAGTCTAAATTTGGGTTCCATTTTTGTGCTGGAACCGGCGGATACAAGCCCGCAAGCGCAGCAAGAGCCGTCATCTTTGTCCTGTCATATGCTGTAGTCCGTATCGTAACTTGATCCGGTAAATACAATCGAGAGACTAAACCATCATAAATCTCTCTCAAATATTTACCTGTCATGTAGGCGCGTTGCTTACCTTTCTGTTAACAAGTGACAATAAAATAGAAAAAGAACTAATACACATTATAATAAAACCTTGTTGTTAACATATAAATTTAAAATATACGACATCTGATGTGATCTGAGAGTGACAGACTAGCGTAAAACTCTCAAATAAATCTTGAGTACACACGAGGTGTACTCAAGATTCTTTTAAATGTTAACTTCAAAACTATTTCTTGAAATCCTACTTTTCTTAATGAAAAAAGAACACGATAAACTATGATTTTACAAGTTCAAATTCACCTGTTGTAATATCCACGTGTTACATAAGAAATATCACCTCTATAGAAGTTAAAGTATATACGCCTCATTCAAATATTTACCTAATGTAAAACCGTAGCAAAACGCTTCACAGATTTACAGATTGATATTACAAACGATGTTATCATGGTTACATTACTACTTTTTCTACTACTATTTATGTACTTAAAATTTAAATAAGATTTGATCTTCTTCTCGGACTAACAACAAAAAGCAAAAAGAAACCGTAACCATGAAGAATTGTCTTATACTCAAGTGAATGATAAGGAAAATCTGATTTTTAAATCGCCTATCAACCAGTATACCACATATTACCGGTTTCGAAGGCTGCATATACTTGCTGTAGGTTTTAGTGTCACTTGAATCTAATACGACTTCATTACGAGGAATGGTAAGTATCTTCCATAATGTAATATACCACCCTGTATAGCTTGTAAGCTGTAATCGATTGTATCGGTTCTATCGTTTCCTTTGCAGTATAGTAGTCGTATCGATAACTAAGTCCTGAATCATTTAAATCTATATTTTCACCATGGCACTACATAATAATTGACATTTCATTAGGGCTGGTTGTCTCTTAGAGTTAGTTAAGTAATTTAACTTAAAAATCGTTATATACAGCTGTATTTCAAATAATGCCCCTCATATAAAGTTGATTATGATAATCATCCACCTATACACATATCTAATTTATCGTTACTTACGTTAGTGAGGGCCTTTTTTCCATAAGGGAAAAATATATTTGGAGGAATGTGATTCTCCGATGGATACAAGTTCAACTCTTCGTTATCCGGTGTGCGATCACCATGACGGAATATCTGTGAAAAATACGTAAATATATTTATACACAGCTCGTATATTACACAGCTCTTCTAAGCAAATAAAGCAGCTCTTCCAAGTAAATTAGTCGGATCGATTGTGGTACCATCAGTAATTGAATGTGATAAATGTGTAATTATATTGTTAATTGGCACGTGTCATTATATCACTGTAATACCGACTATTCATGTAAGAACCTGGGGTTACACTTGATGATCATCACCGTCCGGTCGAATAACAAATATCGTACCGAAAACGCAAGCACCATTTCTGTGTCTTTCAACCCGATGTGTTTTGCTTCGCTGCTCGGTTCCACCACTCTGCTTCCTGGGTTATCCTTTCCACACACTGCCTGTGCCCCCACCAACATAGCCAACATTAACACCAACCCCATTTTTCAATTGAAATTTCCTGCTTATCGGACAGAGCGGTTTTTATCGGCAGTACGTACGCGCGTTCGCGAGCAGTTTTCGACTGCAATACTCAGAGCCTCAGTTCCATTTATATACAGATACATAGATTTAGATTTCAAGAGAGACGTCGACACAATACTAATTCAATAATGGTGCGAATCTCTAATCGTTTCATTTACTAGTAAATATCTCGTATAAATGGATTTCTGTTAATAGAATATAGTAAGATACATAATTATATATTGTTAGGAATAAAAAAAACAGAGTAGTATATAAAAGTGTATTTAAGTTAAACATATAATGAGAGTCAATAAAAAGATTATAAGCACAACGTTTCATCAAAGAAACGAAAACAAATATCTTCATTAATATGTAAATATCAGTTTCTTTAATATCTTTAAATCTTGTTGGGTTGTCTTGATAAACAGTACAACTTATATTAGGTATAAAAAATGTTTTTTCAGTAAAATAAAAGTAATATTCACCTCATACAATGCATGAACAATATATCAACAACGTTCTTATATATTTCAAGTGGTTCGTTTTTTTTTGTTTTTTTATCATATTTATATCTGTATGGATTGCAGTTTTTTTTTTGCTGGCTCTGAAATTATTATTGCATATAAACGTGTAAGATATGTGAATAATGCGACTAGTCTGATAAGCTAGTTAGCATGTCCTATTATTGCCTATGTCACCAAACCATCGTTAACAAAAACCTGTTGAATCTCGGCAAGACACATCTTGTGAGAGTTATGTCGCATTGGTTCCATTATCACATAAGCTTTAAAAGCCTTAAAATTTATAGAGTATATAGCCTTCAAACACTATAGTTTCATTTCGATAAGAAATGTAAAATTAGCCGTTTTGTTTACATAGATAATGCAAATAAAGGAAAATAAGGATATATAAAAAATGTAAGCAAAATTAAAAAAAGAAGCAAGCCCATATCGCACCACATGAAGGAAAAAATATTCATCAATTAAATTTCTTCATTTAGAGATAATAAACTCGTTTTATCGTAGCTTGTCCCCGCCTACTACGACGCTCAATTCCTCGTTACTGCTATCTGCCAATTTCCCGCATGACAATAAAATTTGCAGAATTTGGTAGTGAACCTCACGCGGGAAATTTTCTAGTACTCATATACGTTTGCATAGCGAATACCTGTCTGTTGTTCACAATTATCGGAACGAAGTGACAGGCAGTTTTCTGTAGCAGCAAATGAGCTGGCCAGCAAGACAATAGGTTCAATTTTTTCGCATCTCATTTTCAGACTTATGAATTTCATTAGAAATGGTATTTTATTTGAACGGTTTATTTCTAATGTATATAAAAAACAACTACCTCTTTCAAAAATCTATCTAGACAAAAATCAGATATAACAAATAATATTAAGGTGAAAAGATGTTTAAAGTTACTACCTACTATTTAATATTATTCGAAAAGTACTTATTGGGGACCCCCCAATTTTTTAGGAAGAAGTTTTAGAATAATTGCGTTACTTCCATTTTTTAACGTTTTATTTATCTGATGGGATCTTTTGTATTTTTGTCAGAGAAAGTGTAAGAAACATTGTAAAAGACATAATTTTATTTTATTTAATCGACTAATCTTTGAACACTCCATTATATTTATCATTAAAACCATTATTAGGGCGTTAGATATGCAAGTTAATTGAGATGTCTTTCGAGCCGTTAACCGTTATCGGCAACTATGAGGCCATACTTGACGCGAACTGTCTACTTTATAGATTTGGTCCGTCTACTCCACAGTACCCTTCGCCTATTTGTCTCTAGCGCCATTTGCACATTGCCAAACCGTGTTGCCTTCTCTGATACTTTGAAACATCCCGTAAGTACTCTAACTACTTTGAGATAGAATCAATGAAAGCAAGAAAAATTGAACCTGGGTAGCCTACGATCAGGGGCAAAGTTTATTTACACTCACAAGACTCATACTGCTTATTCATCGTTTCCGATACATACTACAGCTACAGGGTTATACTTAACTAGTCTCATAGTATTTTATATAAATATTTCAAAATGTCACTTTGCAATTACAATGGCATTACCGTGCTGTATTTGCAAGAATATAACATATTAATTGCCTTACAAAATACAACTGTATTTGATCATCGGTACTAGTAACAGACCAACCAGACCGGGTATATGGTAAAATCCTACTAAGTATACTGTCACTGGCATTTCTTCGTACGAACCGAGGTCATCGACATAGTCCACAGGATTAGCAAGCTAAGTGGCAGTGGGCTGGCCACATTTGCCGAAGACCGATAACCTTTGGGGTACACGATATCTTGAGTGGAGACCGTGTCTCGGCAAACGGAGTGTAGGACGTCCATAGGCCAGGTGGAGCGATGATTTGCGCAAGACGGCTGGCAGGAGCTGGATGCGAGAAGCCATAGATCGAACTAAGTTGCGTGAAATTGGAGAGGCCTATGTCCAGCAATGGACTGCTGTAGGCTGATGATGATGATAGCGGAAATATTTTTATTTGATGAACTCGTGGAATATTCCTTATACGGAAACTGTCAACGTAGACGCAGAGATCTTACTTTACGTCATGTATTCAATTTCGTAAGTATGCTCTAATAACAACACAGCCCTATAACCTCGAAGCGGCCATCGCTGGAATACCTTGTTACCTAGAATGTTTTCAACGGATTATGATCTGTCCTCGATATAAACTTACGTCCATAAAGATAAGATAGTTTTATAAACACTAAAAAACTGTAGCTAACGCTTTCCGGCCAATCTGTAAATAATCATGTACAGACTGCATGAACAAAACGCATTACATGTGCTATCGACCGCTCGCCCACTGAAGCTGAGTGCAAAATCGCTATGCCCATCCCTACACAGCTGGCATCCGCCGTTAATATTAGAACTAAATCTGGGGTATAGATACATCTTTATCGAATACCTATCGAATTGCTTATTCCAAAAATAAGGAACACCTGTCTTGATGCTAGAGTTGTACTTATATTCTTAATAAACATTCCATAATATATAACAAACCATATATATATAAACTCCTTGACTCTGAAGCATTTTATAAGCATTAAGATTATCAATGCGTGAGAGATCAATGCGTGCGTCCTACCCGTAATGACACACGGAGCCGAAACGTGGACACTTACGGTTCGACTGGTCCATAAGTTCAAAGTCGCTCAGCGTGCTATGGAGAGGGCTATGCTCAGCGTTTCTCTAAGGGATCACATCAGAAACGAGGTAATCCGACTAAGAACCAGGGTCATCGACGTAGCCCACAGGATTAGCAAGCTGAAGTGGCAGTGAGCTGGCCATATTTGCCGAAGAAATGATAACCGTTGGGGAAAACTAGTTCTTGAGTGGAGACCGCGTTTTGGCAAACGTAGTGTAGGACGTCCAGAGGCCAGATGGAACGATGATTTGCGCAGGACGGCTGGCAGGAGCTGGATACGAGAAGCCATAGATCGAACTAAGTGACGTGAAATTAGAGAGGCCTATGTCCAGCAGTGGACTGCTGTAGGCTGATGATGAGATTAATGATAGCCATTATCTTGTCAGGACAAGTTTCAGTTCCTTTTAATCTGATGTTATGTGGAAAAAAATAATGTGGAAAAGCAGCAAAGAACACCAGTTTTCTTAGCTAAAATCGTATTACTTTAAATAATCAAATACTCGTACGTACTATAATTAAATTACGTACTTAAGAATCTCTCGTAGTACTAACAATAAAATCAAAGAGGTAAACACCTACATGAATTAGCAAATAGTAATGTATTGTTAACTACAGGTTTGAAATCTGTGTAAATGTAATTTTGGAATATACTTATGATAGCTGAAAATCGGGCTTATTGTAACTTTTTTGAAAATGAAGTTAGGTACATGGAGATCGAAAATTTCTCCAAGAATTTCGTTTTTATTTTGTCTACAGGTCAAATGAAAAAAAAACAATAGATGGAATATTAAAAATAATGCCTTTTACGTGCTTCATAGTTATTGTACCTAGGTCTGTGTGTAGATAACGGTTACCTATTATTTTTTAAATACAATGTATTATTAATTGCATTTTAGTCAATGCATTGGCAATAAACTTACAGTCAATATATAACTTAAGAATAAATGTGACCCTCATGTTACATTTGGGGACGAAATTAAAAATGACATTTGCTAATTGCACTGTGCACATGCCAAGTAAATGGGTTGGATCTGTGATCCATCGATGTCATTCATTACAAATCCATAGTATTAACAAAGAACTTTTAAAGTTAATCGAAACAGCGTCCTAGCTTGAAGACTGTTGCTAATAAAAATGGTAATGTTTACATGTGTATTATTAGTCGACATAATGGTAAAATATTTTAAAATAAAGAATTTTATAGTTAAAAGACTGTATACATAGTTTTTCTTTCAGAAACGAACTCACCATGTCAGATTTTTTTTTAAAAAGTACAAAGCATTTGTACTTTATTGAGTAGGGTGTTGCAATAACACCCGTGAGAATTTGTAATCAAAAACAAATACAAGCACGGAATTATGAAGGATTTAAAGGACTTTAAATTAAACAAAAAAACTAAAAACTAAACATTGAGAAATTCCATCTTGCATAAAAACAAGAACTAAAGAATGGAAGCATCTGCATATACATGCAGATGCTTCATACTAATATTTGCCTTAAATAAAATGAATTATTTTAAACGTATAATAACATAACAAAATGTAATTAAATTGCCTCAAAACCGTCTTGTCAAGTTTTATGGAGGCAATGTTAACGAGGTTGATTAAGTAAATTAATTGTGCGCTAGTATCGTATTAATTACCAACCAGTCATGTTGATAGCTACTCCACTATATTTATATTATTTATTTAATTTAAGGCTATTTCTTCGTTGATTTCTAACTAGAAATCACTGAAGAAATAGCCTTGAATTAAACTTAGTAACTACTAATTAATTTAAAAAAAAATATCACGTTATCTCAGTAAATGACTGACCACTTTTATTTTATGTCAGCAATCATAACTAACCACATATTAGTGTAAATTATAACGCTGAAGTTTAGCTTTTTAACTTTAAAAATTTCCTTATATAACATGACGAAGTTTTCTTATTTACCTAGTGAAAATGTGTATGGTTAGGATGCCAAATAGCGAAAGAAGGATACATCTTATATATTACTGAATCTTTGATTTATTTTTTGCATTTTCTCTTTTTTTTATAAAAGAACCAAAACTTTCCACCTAAAAAGAGGGAAAAATAGGTAACGAAAATGCAAAAAGAACGTGGTCTAGTATTGAAAACTTTCTCAAAATATGGGCAGGATTCTCAAATATTGTTTAATTAAAAACGAAATAACTTAGGCCATCGACAACCATCCTTTTTAAAGGTTGTAATCTTAGTCCAATGACTTTTGTGAAACAGAATGTCTCACAAGTGTTACATATACCTACCTAAATAAGCTAAAAATATATGTAATTGAGAACGCGAGACTATAGCACCAAACAGTCTCAAACCATTTCATTTAATATCGTATATTGTTTTCAATTAGCAAAGGTTTCTCACTTAATCACACAAAGTCAGAGAGGCTACAGTCATCTGAATAATTCATATGTTTTGGTTTCAGTAAGTTAACAGTCAAGGTTAGTGTCTTGTTTATTTTCAAATTAAAATATAGTTTAAATTATATACCTAGTGTGTGTAGTATGTGGAGACGGAAGTCGCATTGAGAAACATAATTTACATTAGTATAATAATAATAATAATAAGCCTTTTTATTTTCAATAACCTTAAAATCCATTATTTTCTGACAGCTATTTAAATACTAATTTTAATCTCTATTGAAATCCCACTCAAACCCTGAAAGTCCTCCTTTGGCTTAGTTCATGTTTTTATATGAATAAAACCAGACTAATCAGTGCCAGCTAATTAAAAACTCTACAACATCAACTGTAAATATGTCATTTAAATCTGATGATTTTGCTTCACAAGGGGTGTAAATTGACAAGGTCCAATTGTGATCTGTTCGACTAATACCTACATCATGGCGTATGGTAGGCTTGGAACTTCCATTTGGAAATTGTTATTTCATATAATAAAATACAACAAATATCTTGACAGAAAACATATCCCTACATTTCAACAGATCTAAAGACATCTTCATTGTCACAGACTTAGAATTGATTGTTTTTAAATATTTTTCAATTTTGCACTGATTAGGAAATGGCTGAAATATATTCAAATATTATTTTTATTTATTATGTAGATTACATACAGTAACGGTTATTTTTGTTTCAGGTATGACAGACGTTCATTACAATGAACAAGCTCTTCTTGACCAACTGCTAATCTGCACTGAGTACGTCGACAAAGCGGAGAGATATGAACTTCTCGGTCCATTGTACAGACTAATAATACCTATTTACGAACGACGCAAGGACTATCAATCACTTCTGGGATGTTATCAGCATCTTACCAAAGCTTATGCCAAAATAATAGAAGTAACAAATTCAGGGAAACGTTTGCTTGGTAGATTTTATCGAGTGGCCTTCTTTGGAAAAGCGCATTTTGGCGAAGATGAAGAGGGAATCGAGTTCATTTACAAAGAACCCAAGCTCACATCACTCAGTGAGATATCAGAGAAACTACAAAATTTCTACGAACAGAAGTTTGGTGCTGGCAATGTTAAAATGATTATGGATTCAGCGCCGGTAAGTATTCTAAAAAGCATTAGATAGATAAAAAGCATAATGTCCCACTGCTGGGCTCGGGTCTCCTCTCGGAGAAGGTTAAGACCATACGTTCCCACTCTGGCCAAGTGCGGGTTGGGGACTGGCAAGAATACTTTGTGGCTACGTATCTTGCCGTTGGATGTTTTTAAGCCGCCCGAAGGCCTCCAGCTAAGCTTCGCGACTGTTATCGTATGATAAAAACCGGGACCGACTACTTAACGAGATCTCCAAATCACGGAGTGGCTCATGGTAACATGCCACCAGCGCTCACCCATCCAGGTATTGACCGCGCCGTCATTGCTCACCAGAGGGTAAGACAGAGGTGATTGTTTCTAATCACCGAGTGCAACTGGGCTATGACAAACATATATAAGCAAGCTGGTATATGTTTATAGTCAACCTAAATACTGATATTGTTAGCGAAGTAGATCTTTCGCTAATTTAGTAGTTGAAGGTATGATATTTTAACTACAAGGTCTGTCGACTAACTATAATACTATATATATATATATACATTGTTGGTGTGCTAGTGTTTTAAAGTTTCTTTACTTATAGACTAATAGAACTACTTCGCTTCTATATGTCTGTCAATAGAAAAGGGTTTCTTAATTAAAACCATTTAGTAGTAGCATTGGCTTTTTCTATATAAGCCTTTAAAAAGTTTTCCAGTCAAGTTGCAGCGTTCTATGCTATTATGTTTCATACATTTGGTGTTGGTTGAATATTTTTTTTTTATTTATTTGTCTTTATTGTATAAACATAGTAAAAAATGGTACAACAAAGGAACAGTCACAAAGTATGTATAACAATTGGCGGTCTTATCGCTCTCGGCGATTTCTTCTCTCGATTTTTTCACTATTTAATAAAGAACAGGCTCACTTCCTCGTTACCAAAATAGGAATACATTTTCATCGCAGTAGTTCACGTTTAATTGAGACATAGAGTCAATATGCCGTTGCAAATAACTGTCATTAAACGACATTTATAGGTGGAAGTAGTTCTGCGTAGGATTTTAACAGAGATTTTTCTATTGGACAAAGGTGCTTTCCGATTCTACTTTATGTTCTCAGAGTTATTTAGCTAAATACAAATATCAGACAGTATTTTATTGTAACGCTACTACTAAAGGGCGCAACGCAAACTTTGATTTACATACCTACCCTTGTAAAAACAGCCAATCTTACTCCCTATGAAGCACGTGCGAGTCACTTTACAGCCAAATTCATAAGAAAATAACTATATTGATAATACCTTTTCGCAACGATCCTCTACGCCACAGCTGGTGTTATAGTCAAACTGCTCTATTTAAACCATTACTTGACGAGACATGTGTAAATTATCTTACAAAATTAATATGTAAATACATTTCCTGAGGTATCACCTTATTAAACACGTTTAAATAACTAAACATTGTAAGGAATGTTAATTATAATGAATTGCTTCTTGTAAACTCGCAAATTCATCAATTTTAATTATAGGAACTCTACACGCTCTTACAAAATTTCCTGTTCTCCATCATTAGAGCTACCTTATATTTATTTATTTATAACTTTATGCGCTTTAGTACATCGGCGGACTTAATGACCAGGGCCATTCTCCACCAGTCAACCCTAGGTTGGTGTAGAAATATTGTGAGGTAGGCGCGCATGGGTTTCGTACTACTTAACTATTTCAAAATATACACAGCATTACATATATGGATATATATGTAATGCTGTGTAATTTAATTATTGTACAAATGTACCTTTATTTAGTAATTATGTACTTTATTCTCATAAAGACTATTGCTACCAGTCTAATATCTTCTCTGGAATGCACTCCCTGCCGAGATCAGGATGTCCACAAACCGCCTTACATTCAAGTTTAAAGTACGTGAATTTCTTTGGTACGAGTTGGCAATACAGTCACTACCCTAGTACCCGACTGTGTATTTGTATAATATTAAATTTGTGTTAATTGGTTGTATTAAATGTAACATATATTTTATTTACAAAATCTGATTTACCATAAAAACTTTATCTTTGCTCCTACCGCATCTTATTTCTACCTCACCTGAAGGTCGACTGGGAGAGAATGCCTAATGACATTAACTCCGTCTTTAGTACAATAAGAGCAACAAGTTTTTAATAAATAAATAAAGTTAAACCTAAGCAATTTTAATTTAAAATGAAATTGCTCACCGCGTCGATCTTTTTTTATCGGAATAATATAGCGTTAATTTGGGTGTATGTGGAGTTTAGGTAATGTTTTTAGACGCCCAAAGTCATAATAAAAGGATACGAAGTCAGAATGTAATTCGAGAGCAGATCATTTTATAGCCAGGTAATAAGATATTAAATGTACGCTTGAAGTACTTCTCAGTCAATTAAATGCCAACTAATAGAATGAGTAAAAGTTGTTCGTTTTGTTGCCCTACCCTAGGCAGATATAATATAATGTAATTAATAATTTCACGTTTGAAATTAAGTTCAAAATTCTTCTCATAGACAATTGAAACTCAAATTGTGTATAAAACAACAAAATAATATAATTAAAACATATATCGACCTATCGTCGTCCACTACTGAACAAAGGTATCCCCCAAAGATACGCCAACTATCCCGGTTTTGGACAGTCAGCATCCATCCGCTGCCAGCCACTTTCTTTAAATCGTCGTTCCATCATGCCGCAGGGCGTTCTACACTACGTTTGCTAATCGCGGTCTCTACTCAAACACATTCAAGCTCTAGCGAACATCGCTTCGTCTGAAGACATGAGCGGCCCATTTCCACTTCAGCGTACTGATTCTGCGTGCGATATCGGTTACTCTAGTGCTCTGACGAATAACTTCGTTACGAATTCTGTCGGACAGAGAAACATCGCACGCTACATCGTACGCTGAGCCACGTTAAATTTGTGGGCCAGTCCAATAGTGAGTGTCCACGTCTCAGCTTCGTACGCATTACGGGTCGGACGCATTGGTTGAATTATTTTTTTTATTATTTATCTAATTACACTGTATAAAAGGCCGGCAATAAATATTATATTTAATTTATTTTGAAAATACTTGTTTTTAATATACAAACGTATAGTTAAAATTTAATCGTATATGGTCAAATACTTGCTGTTTAAAACTGGTATTAACTTTTATTTATAACTCTATACATTTATGTATCTTATAGCTTGAAAGGAGACCAGAGCCCAGCAGTGAGACGTTATGAGTTGTTCTTGATGATAGCTTGAGAGACATTGCATGTTAAAGAAGTTTAATCATTTATAAAATACTATTAACTACCTACCTTAGTCTATACTTTCTTTTCTTTGGAGGTGCAGTTGCATTTATATTTTTGTATATGATTAAATTTTGTTGAACGTATTCTGTAAAAAAAATCTTTTGTCGGCCGTAGGGTGAGCCTAGAGATCTGTCACACAGGCTTCGAGCCTATTATGGAGCTCTTTCTAAGGAACTTATTAGAAACTTTTTACTTTATATATCCTATAACTAAAATTGTACCTACCTTGTAAGATAAATATGAAGATTATTATTTATTATTACATGTTTATTTCTAAAAACAGGTAAATCGAGAAGAACTTGACAGTAAACTGGCATATATCCAAGTAACATGGGTACGCGCTGCTCCGGAAGGTGTGTCACCCGCATCGAGTAGTGGCGAAGGCTCGTTTGATCGCGCACACAATATTCGCCGTTTTGTGTTCGAAACACCTTTTACAAGAGACGGAGCTGCCCGTGGACCTGTACATCATCAGAGACTGAGACTAACACACCTTTCTGGTAAGTATTGTACTTTCTTCTGCTACTTGCAACTGGGTCTTTGCGTTCATACAATTGACTTAGTTATCTAACTATTTCTCTAATCCCGAGTTAATTCTGGATTAGAATTGTATTCACAATGAAGTATAGATGTGTCTCATTCCGCGAATGGTGCACTTTCAGTTGTAGCTATATTTTTTTCATATCGTCATCCTTTGGGATAGTCTGCAATTGTACTGAGTATAGTACAGTAAACATACATATAGAAAGTACTAATTTTAAAAGAAAAAAGCTTGGTGGGTCATTCCAAAAATGTATTACCCAAATATCATGTTTGCAGTCCCAGCAGTTTAGGCTCTGACTGTCTTATCGTTGATGAATCGGTAAGAAAGTCAGAGCAAGCAATTTTATATGTATAGATAACGATAAATATAATAAACAGATACTTATTTAGCAATTAAACGATTGAGAACATCTAAAAATAAATAAATAAAGAACTTAAATGTCTTTTTTGCAATGCTGAAAGCCTTTTCTTAGAAAAATGGTTGATGTAGTTATGGTAACAAGGATTATCATGTCATATAGTTTTACATCTGTAAAGCTATCGCTCAATAGAACAATAATGTTTATTTTCATTGATATTAAATCTAATACTTTATCGCTTTACTGTGCAAAATTCATTCACAGCAAAATTGGCCTCGTAATGCATACTTCAGTGAAGAAGTACAATCAATTCTAGTTACAGAGGATACGTCAATTGAAAAATAGTCTGTTTAATAGCATGCGCAAACAAAAATACAATACATATGCTTGACAATTTATTTCTACCTGAATAATCTGACTTTTAAAAAGAGTAGCTACGAGTTTCTTTGCCAGTATTCTTCTCGTAAGGCTCTACGCATATTGGAAACTGGAAGTTATATATCAACACAAACAGGCGGTAGATTTTGGTGTTTTCATCTAATTTACCTTGACCATCCAGCACAAACTGTACCGTCTGTTTGTGTCGATCTATGATTTTTAACTGTAGCTTCAATTTAACTTTCATAAATTTTACTTACTGTCTTAATGAAAAAAATGATTTTGAATTGTATTATTCACCTAATCGATAGATTACTCCCGAAAGTCAAAGTAAAATCTCTAATTTTTTTTCATATACTGCACCTTTTCCCTGTCATGTATAACCACAATCGCAAATGTTACATATATAATATCTACATTACATCACTAAAAAGTTTGTTATAAGAACATATAAGCTATGACCCGCGCGTCCAGCCGTGTATAATGTCGGTTATTGCAGTAAAAAGTAGCCTCTAGCACTCGCTGATTCAGCATTCCGTTAGTGAAAGATTTTTTAAATCGGCATGCAGTTTAGGCCTGAAAATGAAACAAACAAACTCACATTCGCATTTAAATATTAGTAACGTTTACTCGAAGCCCTCACCTGTAAGGATGTCCGTTAGCGTGCTAAATAGTAACTTAAGTGTTATTGTAATGTATAAGCTATATTACTGTGTATAAGCTATATTAAGTGTCATCTAAATTCTTCAGTAGTTTTTCCGGAAAAGAGTAAAAACATTCATACATCCTTTCTAACAAACTTTCGCATATATAATATAAGGTAATTTAAGGCATATAAGCATAGAAACAGTGTCGGTAACATTTTTTCATTTCTAAAATAAACAATGTTCACAGTTGAACACTGGTTCCCGTATGTAACGCGTCGAGTTCCGGTCATTGACACCCAAATTGAAGAGAAGAGCCCAATTGAAGTCGCTTTATCAGAAATGGAAAGTCAGGTGGTGGAACTTGCCGAGATTGTCAACGCCAAAGCGCCTGATATTAAGAAATTACAACTCAGGTTTGTATATCTTTTATTTCACGATTCTTGTGTCGTTAATTTCTCTTTCTTCCAAAACAACATACCATACTGATAACTAGATTATTAACTAATCAAAAATAACATCTTTCGAGGTTAACCAACGGATGTTAGATTTTATCGTCTTATTTTTAAAAATAAAAGCAAACAATCAGAAAGTACATTCTTTTTACCAATCTTAAAGTTATCAATTACCCAGTATCCTCTTTACCCTAACATATTTTTATAGAGATGTAACTGCGAAAATTAGACCTGCAGATCCACTCGTAATAAGGACTTAAAGCCCGTAATAGATATTTGATAAAGTGCCAATTTTCCCAAATCATTCTTTGAGAATGTCACTTAACAGAACGTATAAGTTAATAAGTATTACATACAAACACTCATCATAATATTTGGACTCATTACCGAACTTCTTGCTTAGCACAGAAAATGACACATTTCGATCTTGTGCAATATTTGCGTCATAAGTACAAACACTCATTTTTTTTATTCGAACGAAATTAATTATAATGGATGTTTGTTTTGACTGATTATTAAATTCATTAAAAAATGGAACCAGTACTCATATCAAGTAATTGTTTGATCACCTGATCGCGACAGGGCAGAGGTTAAATGGTCATTAAACTCACAATCTTGTATATATACATATAATAGACAAGATCCGTAAGTAGTTCTGTTCACACAATAAATGTATTAGTTCTAGAGAGAACTCTTGGTATGCATTATTTTGATTACCTATTATATATATGATTGTTGATAATATATGAAAGATATCCGAAATAAACGATATTATTATTTAAATACGAATAAATTGTCTGGTTTACATCATAAGTAGAATAAATGAAGTTTCTGACCGAAGTTCTTTGAAAATGATAGTTTTTTTCAAAAAGTTACTCATGTTAGGAGCATGAACATACTCTTTATCATGTATCAACTAAAGTGTATGATAATCGTAGTATATAGTTTTGGTGTAACTAATAGAGAAAGAAATATAATCTGTGTTTTATTTAAAAAAAAGCAAGCTTGTTTTTAATCAGTTTAACAAATTTAATTTATAAGAATAATTTATTATTAAAATCTTCTAGGATATTTTAATATCAAATCTTTTTCCGTATTTCGAAAGAGTACATGAATTTAAATTATTGATGATACATTTTATCTATACTATATATTCGGGTTACCGACGACACGTGTCAATGACACCAATAGTCGCGCCACGCAAAAACAGCTAATCTACGTGGTGGCACCCGTTTCGCTTTATTGCTTTCTGTGTATCGTATTTTATGTGACCTCTGTTAAAAGTCACCCAGCACATCATTGGCGTTTGGCAAATCAGCCAAAAAAAAATAAGCAAAGTATTTTTCGTAAACTTATTTAGGTATTTTTGCCTAAAGCTTTAAACGCGCTACTATAGTTTTTGTCAATTTACTTTCAGAAATGTATACCTAAAAAACTGTTTCGAAAAATTTATTATTTCTTCTTAGGAAAGAAACGACGTGTCCTCAGAATTATTTTTAAGACAATTACAATGCCCTATGTGTAAAATGTCATAACGATTGTTTGAATAGTGGGTATTGGAAAATGTAACAAGTTTTCATTTGCATTTATAATAAAAGAGATAATAATTACTTTATTTGTTACGAAACTCCAATTAGGTAGCAAGTAAAGGCATTTGAATTAATGACGTATTCTTTTGTCTTTGTATATAGAGATTTAGAGTTAAAATATGTTGCGAACTGTGTTCATTTTATTTGACTACATAAAATGTTCATAACTTCTGTGCAACTACTTTATAACATTTCTACAATACCCAAAGTTTGACTGGAAAGAGAATGCCCTGGGCCGATTAAGTCCGCCGATGTACAAATTTGGTGCACAAAGTTTGTAAATAAATGCGACTAAAACTGTAGTGTCCCGATGTCAGCCACATAGAACACATTTGTGAACTCACACATAATTTCGAGGGGGATACATTTAAACTTAAAAAGGAATAATATTTACTGAAGTACACAGAATTTCATATCATTAGTTTTATTGTTTAACGCTTTTATTTACAGATTGCAAGGCAGCATATGTGTTCAAGTAAACGCGGGACCACTGGCGTATGCCAACGCCTTCTTAGACCCAACACTCGCACCCATGTATCCTGACGACATGGTGGATAAACTGAAACATATATTCAAGTAAGTTTTATCTTAAGATCTTACTTTTACATTGAAACTAGCTTTTGCACGAGGCTTCGCTAATGTTTATGTCGGTTATCGTGACAAATAGTAGCCTATATCCTTGTCCAAGGCTATTGCAATAGATTTTTCGTTGTTCTATACCGAAAAGCGCAATAGACAGTTACCTTCAGATTTATAATATATATACAATGTAGTATATATATATGTAGTATTTTACATACCTACCTAAAATCTTGCATCCATAGACGTATGGCCTTAACCTCTCTCCTGACAGGAGATCTGGGCCCAGCAATAGGACATTATGGGTTGTTGATGATATAGAATTGTATATAGGAATCTAATTTGAGTGGAGGAGTTCAACAGCTAAGGTCTATACCACCAGGATTCGGAAAACCCATGCAAAACCGTTTGCGTTATAAACGGTTGCCTAATCAATCTGTAACCGTTTCAAAGGGTTACTCAGTGATTCGGTGAACAGATTATATATCTTATTGTTTTAACCCAAACAATAAGGGGTAAACGAAATGAAAGGCTTTATGGTTTTGAAATTGTTAAACCAAATGATAGAAGTTAATCCAGGATTTCGGTTATTTTACGACGTGACGCAACGCGAAAATAATCAGTTTTACTAATCTATCTATTGTAAAAAAACTTGTTACTGGCCGAGATCCCCCTCCCCCATCTCACGCAATTAATGTACGCACCCGACGACTGTAACGAAGAATGAATCACGAACCTACAAATATCCGGAAACCTATATCAATTCGGTTAAGGTTAACCATAATTATCCTGTATTAGACTATTCTTGTTAACAATTTTAATTCGGTAACATCTATATATATTTATGATAATCCCAAAATGTAGGTTAACCCATTTCTAAAAGGGTAAATTACAGATTATTTCGATTAGGTTAACCCTATCCGGAATGTCCTTGTATGCCACCTATGAGTATCGTTTATTACAGGATTAATAATTAATATAACTATAGCAGATAAAATTTATGAGTAAAAAATATATAATATGCTATTAAAAAGAGTACTTATTTTGTTTTTCAGAGAGTTCCTAACAGTATGCCATACAGCTCTACAACTGAATGCCAAGCTGATCAGCTCTGATCAAGTATCCTACCACGAGGCTTTAGAAACAAACTACTACAAGCTGAGTCATTCACTGTCCGGCATGCTCGGGCAACCGTTGCACGACATTCTGGTGAATGGGACTCTTAGCACCACTGTCACAGGCGTCGAACTTGAGTCTAGTAACGCTTAAACTAAAATCTATAATATATTTCATTACAATATAATATTCTTTTAGATACACCAGCTTTATTTCAAGAATTTATTAAAATCACGACTAGTTACTATCGAGCACAAAGCAATATGAAATAATTTGTAGAATCGTCGAATCTGCTGCTTCAATAATAATTTTAGGTTCTAGACTTGAGTGCGAATGCCAAGCATTTATAAAAAATAACTAGTGGGATGGTAAATACAATGAAAACACTTCATAATTTCTCCCTCTTTCAACTGTACAAATAAATTTACAGTTTTTATTGAGCGATTTAATTACGCCCATATTGATTATGATCCTAATAATTATAATAGGTCAAAAACTCCTTGCTAAGGAGAGGCCTTTGTACAGCATTGGATTGTTAAAAGCTGTTGATGATAATGATTGATGAAATAGTACGTTAAATAGTATAGATAAATCTATTTACCCTTGTTATTGACAGATTGAAATCACCTGGAAATTATGTCTTCACCTTGATATTATTGCAGGAAATTGTAACACATATCACCCATATAAGCATAGTATGTCATGTAAAATATTACTCAAAAAATTATTTTTCAAAATTTGCTGTAAGACCAGTAATACTTTTAACATTACCGAGGTGTTGTTTTAAATCAATGTTTAAAAAGTATATTTATGACTTGCTTTAGTCATTTATAATTATCAATCTGTGTCTTAAACAATTATTGTGTTACTAAATAGCCAGTGGTGTGAAACCGATCAACTTTAACCATATACTTTTACATGTCATACTCAACTTATGTAGAAAAGGTAAATCGCTTATGTAGTTTAATTTAATAAGACAGGTTTCATTATTTTGTTTGTTTAACTATATACTAATGAAATTGCAGTAACCTTTTCCGAATAATATTTTACCGTCAGAATTACTTTTTTAATAGTGCCACAATTCATTGTATAGAAATATCACGGTGTGGATCATAATACAAATGCAGGTGAAGGGTGCACCTTTATATGAGAATAGGGTAGATGTGTAGTCAAATAAGTTACATTTTATCATTTGTCCGAACGATAACTTTGAAAAATACAAACTTGTGACGTCACTGTTTAGACCACTCAACTGAGCAATCAATTTCAATGGTTATTTGATTAAAATTTATATTGGGAATTGAAATCTGTAATAATAATGTTTTCCGAGATGTTTTGTGATATTATTTTTAATGAAATAGACGTCGGTATTTATTTGCAATACAATCATCTACCCTACTAAATCGCATACAAACATAGTTAAGGCATTTACTGCTTTCTTCCACTAAGACTATCAATTTTGATTAATTTTGTTAGAACTAAAAAGTCCAAGAATAAGATCTGAACAAACTACCATGACTGACGTTTTCTCTCTTATGTAAGACTAAGAATAGAACTTCTAATCTAGATAATTATTAGTCTATCTGTAGCAATGCACGAACCACAAGTAAATTGCGAGTTTCACGCTAGGTCACTCTATGCACTATATCAATTTCTAATATTACTATCGAATCTGTGTTCTAAGAACAATAAATTAATGACGCAAACATAATTATAGCTTTTTTATCCGTGAATCGACTTATTTTATAATTCACTTTATTTGCTTACAGCAAAATATTCATTAATAAAAATAATTTATTATCATATTTAGATAAGGAGAAACCACTTTTTTGCGTCAGTGTTCATAAGTGGTACAAATTTAGCGTAGAACGTAGTTCAATGAGATAATTTTTACATAACGTCTTTGTACTTAACTGAACTTTTTTAAACGATACACTGGGCCTGATCTCATCCTTCAACTGATGGAATGTACAGTGTAAATGCACAAAAACTATTTAAGATTTATTGTTCCTTAGTAGAACGACCTAAGAGTAATCAATTCATTCAGTAAACTTGTGTTTACTATTGCCATTCTTAAATTAGTAATAAGGATTTACATCTCAAATATGTCTCAGAAATAGATTTTAATAAAACACCTATTTTGAACAATTTGTAATTATTATCTATCGAAAACTCATTCTATAAGAATTTGATAGAGGGTTGAAAGGCTAGCCTATGAGTGCAACGTAAAATTATAAAAATATTATTTCTTTATCGATCGCTAGAAGATAGTGTGTTTTGTCTGAATTATCGTAGTTCCTTTTTTTATGTTTGTTGTCTATATCATACTAACATTTTGTAATATCGATGTTATTTACTTAGTGTAAGAAAAACACTGATCAAATATACGCCGTTATCAATTGTCCACGATAAAAAAAACCAAATAGGGTCTATGGTTTAATTGAAATAATCATTAAATGACATAGCAGACGTAAAAGAGCTGCCTGAATATATTTGATTGATTTCTATTTAATTGCTAGCTAAGTTGTAAAAAAGATATTTTGTAAACTTTCAAAAAGTCAAAGATAAGCAAAATATCATGACAGTATCATCAATTTATTCCTCATATCTAAATCTCTGTACACTACCAGTTAAGGGATATCTACTCATTAATGTTTTTAGATACTATTCTCAATTATGATATATCAAGATAAAATATTATTTTATCGTGGCAATATCGAATAATGGCTATTTAATATATAAGAACAATTTATCGATCTTACCATCCTTATGTTTTATCCTTTGTTAATCGGGACCTGAATGTATGTGTTGGTTTTTTGTATCTGTAAATCACAAACTCGCTGAAGTTAGATGTAATCAATCATTTTTTTATATTTTATATCAGAATTTTACTGTTCAGTTGGATATATTTTTTTTATTAATTTGTGTAAACAAAGTTTATTACGCAGGTTTAATGTCTGTTTAATTTATTTCGTTGTTTATGTTAAGGCTTTAGTTTAGCTGTCAAATACCGTACACGACCACGGCAAATATAGTTTATAATATCACCAAAATAATTTTGATTTGCCGTGGTACCTACTTTGTTTAATTTGTATATAATTATACTTTAATATCTGTTAAATGTCACTGCTTAATATTAATTACTGCTTATATTTCCAAGTGTTAAAATCCCAACTTTTAAATATTTGTAAAATATTGGTTGCGCCTGAATTAACAAACGTAACTCGTAACTACGAAAACATTCTAGAAGATTAACTCGTATATTATTTTTTTATATGAATTTGATACCAAAACTTGTAAATCTGGACCACCGCAAGAAATCAAGAGTTTTTACCTTTCAAGGCAAGTCTGGATTCATTTATTTATCTACAGATTATATAGATATTGTACAGTTATCAAAAAATATCGTCATTTCATTCCAAAGCTTGGAGTCTCAGGGTGCGGAGCTTGATCGATGCGTCACTATTGTCGTAACGCGAATGGATTATTCATTTAAATATTCTACTTTGAATTTGAAAAATCGTAATTCTTATAACAATAGAAAATAGTTTTGGATTCAGTTAACACTTTTATTTTGAATAGAATGTTAATTCTGCCAAATATCTATTAATTTTTTTTCCTAATGTAGTTGTTGAAAAATAATATATTGATTTAGGTGAAAATGATATCGCCAAAGCGAATGTCTAAAACACGGCCTTTTTTCAAATTACTTATTAAGTCATAACGTACAAATAACGTTTTCATTCCACTGCTTGTCATTAAAGTTGGGGTTTTAAAATACTTAGTGTTTAATGGAGTTCTTTTACGTACCTTTATGCTATTTATTATATCATAAACGATTGTCACTGCTACATACTTATACATACTCATTGGAACTATACTATCTGTCCTAATCACTTTCTCCAAATTCTTTTTATTTTAAATTCTCTTGCACATATTTAAATATATTAGTTCATATTTAAGAAGAAGTGAGGAAAACAAAGATATTTCTCTGTGGTGTTCCATGGGAGAGGCCTATGTCCAGTTGTGGACTGCAACGGGCTGATAATCGCAGACGTTTTACATGTTAATATAAAACACCTACTTAAAAGTATAATTGAAATGTCTAGTAGTCTAAATTTTATCAGTATATATATGCATGATGTAAAAAACAGTCAGTATGTTAAAGTAGATAAGTCAAACATTTGTATTGTTAGCTTAATTATCATTACGGATGTGTTTGCAGAATTAAAATTGTTTTCGTAGAACCTTTATAAATGGATACAGTTATCATTTATTTGTATAGATTAGCTCATCAATCAGAAATGTTTTGGACCGTTGGCAATTGCATTGATGTTTTCTACTTTACTGTAAATTAATCCTGGCATTTTCATTATTTTTATAGCAACGATTTTGATACTGTGGTTCATTGATTGATATACTCGTCGATGGAACATAGTGTATGTAAAAACAAACGTCTGCAAATTCGTCCATAATGTATCATTCCATAATTTATTCATTTAATATTGGCAATAATATAAAATCGTTTATTTCATTTGATCTTTTTATCTGGCTGTGTTGTGTGGGTTGGTAATATAATTTTATGTACACATTAATTGTTATAAACTCATTCGAAATTTGGAGCTAGAATATTCCATTCTTGATCCTTGCAAAAGTGTAATCTAAATTTCATGTTTTAATACATTTTATAAAAATCTTTGTCTTATTTTATTTCTATATGCTAAATCCGTAGTGTGATTTAGTATTAAGTAATGTTATCCACTCTGCTCTAAACCAACACCATTAAGAACCTGTTGTTTCAAGGTCCCCAACCCGCACTTGGCCAGCGTGGGGACGTATGGGGTTATAGTGACCATTACTCTAAGATTCTGCTCATACTTTCCATCAAGTAGAGTGGAGTCACTTTGGCAAACTCATTATTTAAAAGAAATAGTTACTGGGCTGCTTACTGAGAGGTCGTGGGTTCGAATCCCAATCAGAGCAAATATTGTGTTTTGATTTATTTGTTGGTGCTAGTGATATTTCATCCCAAGTTACTGTAAACATTTGCTAAAATAGGAAGCCATGGTAGTTATTATATTGTTGATAGGACTAAACTAAAAATACCTAATAGGTAACGAACGACAAGCTAGCGACAGCCGATAGGCATTAATTGTGCATCTACTTCTCGTTTACTGGCCGCGAGCAGCAAATCGTCATTGACACTGGGTGACACTATTACCGCGAAGATAAATTTTCAAAACTATAGAAAATCCTAAAGTCCTACTGTGCCTAAAAACTGAAATGCAACACAGTGGTAGCATCAAAAAGGTATTTGTTTTTAACTGATCTTAACAAAAGCCAGCTGAAGTGAAGTGAAGCTTGCAAGCAACGCGTAACTACTATAAATTACAATTGACGTTACTAAAGGTCACTGAAAACTTAAGTAATTCTTACAAATGGAATTTGGTGTAGATAAGTATGCAGTAATGTATGTAAAGAAAGGTGTGATTGTGGACTCTGAAGGAATAGAGCTTTCAGATTCCACAAGACTCAGATCTCTGTCTGCAGCTGAAACCTACAAGTATCTGGGTGTTTCGCAGTCCTTGGGAATACTAGAATCGGACATGAAATAGTCGTTGCGGGAACGCTTCTTTGGTTGTGTGAAAAAAGGACTCTTTTTTTATCTAGCGGTAACAAGGTGCGAGCCTACAATGGTTGGGTCATGCCGGTTCTGATGTATTTCTTTGGTATACTTAGATGGACTCACACCGAATTAGGTGTCCTAGATAGGACAGTCCGTACTACTGTCTGCATTCCGAATGCATCACCCACGTGAGCTTGGTTATGTTTTATGTGTTCCCGCGAAAGTTTGGGGGTTGTGATCTATCAAATATCAAGACCCTACACAATCGCGAGATATATAATCCTAGAGAATATTTTTTTCATATTGATGTGGGAGTGCTCCGCAGTGTAGTTACAATGGATACCGGACTTACTCCGCTTGCTCTGGTTAAACAGAATTGGCGCAAACTGTAGTACTTAGTACGTACTAGTGATCGCAGGGAGGCATAGAAGTGCAAGGAACTTTATAGTTGGTTTTATCAGGCCCTAAATGGGCCTAATACAGACGTCAAAGCGTCTACGTCTTAGCTACGGTATGGCCATCTGTTCGGAGAAACCGAAGGTTTTGTTTGTGTGATTATGGACGAAGTTATCACAACGAATAACTATCGGAAATATATCTGTACTGTAACTGTTCGGGCATGTCATCGTCCTGAAGAATCTATCAGGAGTATTATTTCTGGTAGTTTTCGTCTTGCTAACGGTGAGTGTTTGCATAGGCGCAACCAAGTAGCCAGGATCGTACATCAGCAACTTGCCCTTAAATACCACCTTGTGAACTCAGAGATGCCATACTGAAGGTATGTGCCCTGCCCGATTCTTGAGAATGGTCGTGCTACAGGAGCGACACCCAATGATTGTCGACATTGCCGTGCCTCATGACGAGAATCTCATGAAAGTTAAAATAGAAAAACATGAAATATTTAGTTTTATCTCACGAGATTGTCGACATGTGGAATGTTGATTCGGTGATCATTGTTCCGATAGTCATATCTGCTCAAGGATTGATTGCCAAGATCCTCAACCTATACCTTAGCAGGCTCACGTTAGACGACTGGATCAAGGTTCTGATACCTCCTTCTTGACACGACTCGTATTACAGGAGGAGTTTCCTGTCTTTAGAGCCCTAACCACTGGTTTCTCGGTCCCTGTACCTGAAGTCGCTAGTCTAATATTTTTTTATATTTTTAAATGTGTATATTTTAAAGTATAAATAATATGTTACAGTAATTTAATTAAAAAGAGAATAATATTACTTACTTATTTCTAAAATTACAATTTGAATAGTAACATAGACACTATTAACTACTTCTTACACGATTCGTTATAAATTGTAACATTTCTCCCAGTTATGACCGCTGGCACTCAAGCTAATCCTTCATATATTATATTACTAGTAAGTCCCTGCAGTTTCAACTGCCTTTTTTATCACGGTTCGGCTCTTCAAACGGTTTCTACAAAATAAATTTGTAGAAAAAATACAAATGGGTTTAAAATTAGTCAAACTAATTTTCAAAGTGAAATTTAAAACACCGACTGAATTTGAGCTATCAACGGCGTCTTTATTGTCATTTCGTGTTTGTTTATTATTCAGTGTTTCGAGTTACTTTATACTTATTAACAGTTTTAATTGCTATAAAAATCAGGGAAGAAGGTAATTTTTCTCATAAACATTACTAACATCATTTGAATTGACGTCACATTTCGTTTTGACCAATAATGACGCGTTTTATGAGTTTGAATTTCCCTCCTTAATTTTCACTTTTTATTTAATATATTCTGGGTTTAAATAGTGACTAACTAAAAAAAATACTTTGAAATATATTATAAAGACGATAAAGAATCTAGCAAAAAATATTTGAGACTAATAAAATTTTTATGCATATTCCCTTTTGGAGTTATATGTGTTCTTTATGGATGAATGGTTTTTCAGCAATATTTTACTGTGTATTACTTATTTTCATTACGAATTATTAGAAAGAATTCGAGTATGTTCTGTCAAAAGAAAGTTTTATGATCATACGATAGTTTTGTTACCTACTTCTTT
The DNA here is from genome assembly GCA_003709505.1 of Hyphantria cunea. Lineage (NCBI taxonomy): Eukaryota > Metazoa > Arthropoda > Insecta > Lepidoptera > Erebidae > Hyphantria > Hyphantria cunea. The sequence goes on along the minus strand of PKRV01000652.1, from coordinate 1,558,277 downwards.
ATAAGCTGTAATAATCTCAAAACATAATTAAATTACATGATTATATCATTTATCCTGGCCCGTCAGTCTCCACCACAGTCTCAAGTAGTCTCCACACACGTAAATAAGGAATATTGAAGTTGGATGGAACTACAGTTAACTTGCTTCGCTTACAGAGGCGCTGTGCTAAAGTCATAAGTTGCCAGTTGCTGGCTAGTCTATTTCAGTAAATTTAATTTAGTGTATGATGCACCGTACTGTATTCTCTCTGAGTATAAGTGTTCTGTGCTGTCTGTAGTCTATTCTTTATCATATACATGAAGACACATACATTTGTATATACTTTATATGTTTAAATATATGAAAACGTACTAATCGAGTGCTCTTTTGAGTGTTTTTATAGAAAAAAAGTTTTATTTCGCCACCATTGCAATTTTATAGAGAGGGACATGGAAGACGAATTGGAAGACAGAGTGCTATACCAAACATATCTTTCATTTACGAAAATCTTGTCACGCTTTACAAATAGTGTTCCGTTTGATACTCCTGTGAGCTATTTATGGAAAATGGTCCGAGTTTATTTACTACGATCCGAAGTTGTAGTGTTCTCGCTGGCAATAATTATATTTTTCATGTATTTGCAAACTATCGGGCTATGGAGCCGCACAATGTTAAGCAGATTATCTCAGGCTTTGAGCCCTATCAGTGCAGTTCAACGAATGAAGCTTTTAGAAGGTTCAGATGCTGATAAACAAAGTTGGGAGTTGAAAGGTACGCAAAGTGCTGCATATGCTATCAAAGGCAGAAGGATGCACATGGAAGACAGGTTCATTATTAATGAGAACATAAACAACTCGGGGATCTCATTGTTTGCTATATTTGATGGTCACGGAGGCGAATTTGCCGCCAACTACGCAAAAGAACATCTTATTCAAAACCTGTACAATAAAATAGTGGAATTACAGGCATTCAGAGAAGGGAAAATAATAAGTGCTCCAATTAGAGACAGTCCAGAAGAACTTAAGAAAGAAGAAAGTCACATCTCTGTGGAAAGAAAAAGTAGCTTTAAAAAATCTGTTAGTACAGCTGATGACACATCAAAAAAAGAAATAACTGACCCTCAGCTTTTAGCACAACTGTCCAAGGCACGACCTATCACAAGAGAGGTTCGACCAACATCAACACCCATTAAAAATGTGTCTATACCACTATCTAGTTACATAGACAAAGGAAAAATAAACTTCGGGAAGTTATTGACTGATGAAGTGCTTGCTGCAGACAGACTTCTCGTGGAAGCCGCAAAGAGATCTTTAAATGTTGCTGGCACAACTGCTTTGATTGCCATAATGGAAGACAATCATTTGATAGTAGCCAATGTCGGAGACTCAAGAGGTGTAATGTGTGATTTACGTGGCAATGCTATACCTGTGTCTTTTGACCACAAACCACAGCAGGTAAGATAATTGCAACATTGTGCAGTAATTTATTTATAAACTTTTTTGTCAGTAAATTAACTTCATTATAAAGAATTTAAAAACAAAAAACAATATAAGAAAAGGAATCAAATGTATGGGAATGACATTATTACAACATTAAGTCGGACAACACAACATTAAACAGAGATTTGATGGCCAACTTTTGAGTAATTAGAATAACTTGTAATTCTAACTTGTCATATTTCACACACAAGGATCAAATTTACATCCTCTGGCTTAGCAGTCTGGGTCATTAATGTAAAGGTTTATTGTCTAGTGGCAAACAGGCCCAATAAATAACTGATTCTAATGCTCATCAACAAACATATATCTAGACCTGCTTAGAATTTCACAATCATTTTCATCTTAATTTTTAAGATGTTTTACTTCATGTCTCATATTAAATAAATTTTCATATTTACAGGTTCGGGAGCAAAAAAGAATAGAGGCAGCTGGTGGTTACATAGCATTTAATGGAGTTTGGAGGGTTGCAGGCATATTAGCAACTTCACGTGCCATGGGAGACTATCCACTAAAAGACAAGAAGTTTGTCATTGCAGATCCAGATATTTTAACTTTTAACATTGATGACCACAAACCAATGTTCTTAGTTCTGGCCTCTGATGGTTTGTGGGATACTTTTTCTAATGAGGAAGCAGTCAAGTTCATTAAAGAAAGATTAGATGAACCTGACTTTGGAGCTAAAAGTTTAACATTACAAGCATATTACAGAGGCTCAGTGGATAATATAACTGTGTTAGTAATTAATTTTTTAAATAATGTAATAGCTGTCTCACAGTAAAGCTGTACTATGCAAACAGTTTTCAAATTGGATTTGAAAGGTATTGTAGAGTTTTTACTAACTCCATTATAAATAGTAGTATTACCTGTATAGTGTAAAATCAACATGACTAATCAGTAATACACGAGACACACAGTTCTTTAAAGTGTGGTAATGAGCATATACTTGTTTCCACCCTTTTAATACCATATGTGTCACCTACAGTTGGCATAAAACATAATCAAAGTGTGTCATAATATTTCAATTATCATCTGCATAATTACCTGGTCATTTACAACATTTTATCAATGATATTTATAATCAATGTATATTTTATAAGACCAAATGTTTTTACTGTGTAACATAATGATAATTGAACATAAAGATGACTTTTTAATGCTTTAAAGAGGTCTTGTATATTACTTTCTGAATTCAATTATGTCCTATAATAAACAGGAACATCACACATGACCACCTAAGTTATGAAACTAATCACTAGAAGTTCACATGTTCATTGAAATTTATTGGCTTTTTTCTAAACTAAGATTAAATAAAATTATTTACTACATTTGCAAAATAAAAGAAAAATTGGACATGCTGTGTCGTTTTGAGATATATGAGTCTAATTTAAAAATATATGTGTATGTATAATTTTTTTTAAAATATTGAAACATTATTTTTCAAATAACATGATTGTAAAAAAATGTGGTAAACTTAGCTCTATGTTTTGGTTTTCTCTGTACATCAAGATAACATGTAGACTTACATTTCTTGCCATGACTTTGCTCGCATATAAAAGACAATTTTTTTTATTTAATTGAATTGCTTTAACTTCTGATATGAACCCAATGCTTCACAATAAACATATTTGTTGTCAAGTTTTTCTTTCAAATGTTTGCCATTTAACTTTCACACTTAAAGTTATTTGAGCAATTAAAAATTTAGTATGTAGTGTTCTAAACTTTTATTATACACAAGTTTTGTAATATATTACAATACTATTATTGTTGTGTCGTGTTCCTTATCTAATATAGTCAATACACATTGCAAACTTTGAAAATTACAAATTTTAAAATTTTATGCTGGTAAATACAATTTCAAATTACGGTATAAATGGTGTAGGCACAGTTATAATGTGTAATTGATCACTTGTCACATTGATGTTACTGTTAATACAATGAGATTTATGTAAATAGTTACGTCCAGTAGATAATATATTAAGAAATCAAGAGCCATTTATATTTTGGAATGTTAACATGTATAACATATTTTTGAAAACCTAATGTTTTGAATTTATGGATGGTTGTGATGTGAATACAGTTATAACTGTTTGGTCTATAAGAGTAGATGTTGCTATTTATTCTTTATGTAGTTTTGACATCTGGTGTTTTATTCTATATTACTGTTTGATGTTTCACTTTATCTCGATATCACATTTCATCCAAAGGCTATGGAATGTTTTAAAAAAATATTTTTTGTTCCTAAACTTAATACACTAGTATTAAGTTTAAATGAATGCTATGAACAACTTTTCAATACCCGATTCTAACAACGTTAAATAATACCTACTAATGTTGTATAGGAAATAGTCGATTTTGCTAACTTTGAGGATGATCTTTTTTTTTAAATAAAAAAGACTCAGGAGGATACCTATAATGGTGTATTTATTTTTGCATTTGAATTTTGATTGTTAGTCTTGTGTTATAAAGTATACGTTGGTTCTTTGTTATTGCCTGTGGTGCTAGTCAAGTTAATATTGTATATACTTATTTTCTTTGTTTTCAACAATTCATAGTAATCTCCATAAATTTATATAATAATCCGCATGATGACGAAATAATAACACACTTCGATGACTTTGCGTACCATTGCTTAGCTAAAATTTCGTTACTAACGGATTAGTATTAAAATTTTTTTTGTAAAAATATCTACAATCAGTAACCACATTAACTGATGTAAGTAAGTACAAAACACTGTTTCAAAGTATATTCACCGGCCTAAGGTGTATTATTGTTGTCTTATACCTTCACGTTGTTGGGGCCAAATAAAACTATCGTCTAATATTTGACCTTATTGATATGCCTGATGCCAACAATGTTATGGACACGGGTAACGTGGACAGTGCTAATTAATAAAGTAAGGTGCCAAAATTTTGTAAAATGTTTCTATTCAGTCAGGTAAAAAAAATATTGCATAATGAAGTTTATATAAAAATATTTTAGGGCGTCTCATCTTGTATCCTATCATAGTATCCTAGTATCATCATCATCTTCGTAGCCTTTATTATTCCCCAAGATTTGGGGTTGGCTACTAGTTCAACCGGTTTTACCTGAATATCAGTTTTTACAAATTAGCGACTGGCATCGGACCTCCGCAACCCTGAGGGCGAACTGAATTCGAAGGTTGAACTCTATCTACCTAGTATGTAATAACTAAAACCTGTGTTACCAATAATTTTGTAGAGATTTTAACAAAGTGTAGTATTTTTGTATATAACTGTAATTTGTTATTCTTATCAGTGGTTTAGTTTACATGTTGATGTATTGTTGTGATGTCGCTTGCCTCAGAACTACCTACCAAAGTATAACAATATTAAATGTAATACATAAATATATCGTATTGTAAAACAACTGGTTTTATTCAAAGAAAATATTTGACCTCCTCCAAAAGTCGCCATACTAAGAATGTATAATTATCATAAAATATTTTTGAAGTGAACTTCTTTAGATGCGTTGAGCAGTATTTGAATAAACAAAAATCATGAACTTATCGTCAGCGGACGCTTTCCATGAGCTATATGTATATGTACATTCATAGATAAAACTATGATTATCATCAAGGATTAAAGTTTAAACAATAATCTACTCGACTCTCTCAAAGTCAGCGCGACTCTCTCACGGTCAGCGCGACTCTCTCACAGTCAGCGCGACTCTCTCACAGTAAGCGCGACTCTCTCACGGTCAGCGCGTCCCTCTCACGGTCAGCGCGTCCCTCTCACGGTCAGCGCGTCCCTCTCACGGTCAGCGCGTCCCTCTCACGGTCAGCGCGTCCCTCTCACGGTCAGCGCGTCCCTCTCACGGTCAGCGCGACTCTCTCACGGTCAGCGCGTCCCTCTCACGGTCAGCGCGTCTCTCTCACGGCCAGCACGACTCCTACGATTATTTTTCAGAGCATATGGCAAAGACTATTTCATTGAATAAGTTAACAATTGTTACTTCGCAAAAAAATATTGATTTGAACAATTTGACTAACGGTGAATTAGCGGTTTATTAAAGGGAATGACGCCAACAACTTTTTGATGCATCTTTGTCCTTACTTAAATGAAAAAAAAACATTCATATTCACACTTAACTTTCTATAAAAGCGAAAGTAAAACAAGTACTTTAGTATTTAAAACTTTAATTATATAAAAAATATTTTGGATAGAATTTTCTATCCAGCACGCTATTTTCGTAACAAAATCGTTTACTCTACGATACAACACAAACTATTATTTCAACACATTACTTTATACAAAACTTAAAATATTTAGGTACGCATCCATTGTGTACCTTTATTAATAATATAGTAGAGCATACCTAATAACACCTATTGGCATATAATTGGCTCCAAAAAACAACTAAATCCAACTACTAGCAATTAGCTATTATGCAATTAATGTAGAACATTGGACTTTAACATTAGGACCTATAAATCTAGCGTTGTGAGACATGTAACATATATTGGAGCACTCCACTCTTGTATTAACGCACGTCTAAAATTGACATGAAAAGATAAAATGAAAAATTTAAGTTACAATTATCGAAATGTAGTTGAAAAGAGATTAATAGAATAGATAGAAGTGAGGGAAAAAATAATTTATTGACAGAATGAAACAAAGGAAAAATATTGTTTTCAATAAAATTTCACAACTGTACGTCAAGGTCATTTATTTCAGATATTATGAATTTAATGAATGACGACGCCGTTTGAAGACTTAAATAGACTACCTGGTTGATTGACATTTATTGGTTGGAAGTTTCATTTAAAATAGGAATAAAACCCTTAGTCACTTGGGCGACCAATCATCTTGTTATAATCGTCACCGTAGGCCTGTACGAACACACGTGTACTACTTCAATTTACTTTATCACGATATAAAATTAATTATTATCCAATTATATCTGTTTATTATCAAATATTTGTTTCATGTCTATCTAAACTATGACTAGATGCACTGATCATCACACATTTTTATCATAGGAATGTTAATCAGTGTAAACTTTTCACATCTATTTACATAAATTGCACAATAAAATAGTAAAGGCACTGCAAATAATGTAGCTGCTTACTTTATGACGTAAGATGGCTGTTTGAGCTGCTACAAGTCTCTTGTTAAATAACCATCACTTACGAGTATACATTATTCGAATTATTTTAGGAAATAGATTCACCACCGACTCGATAATATCCTTTAAAATTTTAGGTTATGGCTTTATACTTTAATTGAAATTAAGATAATAGGATTTAATGACATGTAAGGATCTTAGTGTGTTTTTTATGCATAAACGATTAACACCAGTAGAAAAAAATACATTATTTGCAATTTTTTTATCACCTTGACATTCATTACTTTTACAGAATGTCAATAATATAGCGACAATGCTACATACAAGTCTACAACTGCAGACGTACACTTAGTTTATTACGCTTTGCCTGTGCGCACAAATATCTAGAAAACAATGAATAGTGTGATGTTGCTATCTATATGTACTTGTATCGTCATTATTCTTCCAAATATTAAATTCTATCCACATTATGCTTCCGTGATGTCTTGAGAATCGAATTGTGGTATTTACAAGATTTCGAACTCATCGTCGGAATCGTCAAACTGTCGGTCTACTTCTTCGAATTCTGTAAATGAAAAAATATACATAGGTATTAGTAGAAATAAATATCCTGCTTTATTTGCAAAAATGGATATACGAGTATGTTGGTGCGAAAACATTTACTCATGATTTTCAGCGTTTCATCAAAACTTAATTATCAATTATAAAGTCAAAAACGAAATGTTATTGGCTAACAATTAATATCTTAATATTTAGGTAAAATTACAACTTTGTCTGTTGTCCTGTAAGAAGGGTAGTGTATATATCCTAAAAATAGATATTTGGTTAGAATAAATTATTATATTATTAGTTTACCTGTGAATAAAGATGTATTCTGCAGATCAATGTCGGCGGTGCTGGGACCCCAGTGCGTGGGACGCTTATCGCAAATTTCAAATAACGGTTGCGACTCGCGCATCAACTTACTTTCTATAATATTACACAATTCTTCGAAATCATTCTTTGTTCGACAAAGAAAACACTGGAATAGAAAGAAAATTACGTTATTCATCAGAAGTAAGCTGCTCGCATTTCAAAATTTATTGCAAAAGTTACAATGAAACGGATTTTTTAAGCTACGAAAATACACTAAGACATTTTTTTGGAATAAAAAGTCATGCGTATATTAATTTACACAAGCAAAAATTAAATCTAGACTTCTGTTGCAATTTCAGGCTATCATTTTAGCGATCAACTTGATGGTCCTGTTTATGTGAAACAAACTTACTCTAGGCCCTTCAGTTTTACCGCGGTCGCGACCTTCTGCGAGGAAGTCATCTCGCAGAAGGAGGCGGCGGAGAAGGCCCGGGAGGACGACCTCGGACCCGATCCGCCGCCGGCCTCTCTACCGGCCGGACTACCAGCGCCTCAAGCCGCCCTAAGTGTGGCCGCGGATGGGCGGGACGGGTTTTCCCCTCCATCCACTTCACAGGCCAGCCGCGAGGGGGCGACGTCACGTGTGTGCCATACGTCGCCTAAATTGAGAGTTTCACCATCAGACGGTGCCCGCTTCAGGGCGGGCAGGCGGCAGGGGTCTGAATGGTGTTAGAATACGGTGCCCGGATTCCTCCCGTCTTAGGCGCAGAGTGGCACACCGTGTGGTTTTAGTCGGGTCGATTCCGACACACCGCCCCGTCGCAAATCCCGGTAGGGTGAAGGGCCGAGGGGGTTTTCACACGTAAAAAAAGGCCCTTTAGTGAATCTAAGAATTTTAAGAATAAAAGGTTTACGTAAATGATATTATCTATGATAAATACCACATGCAACAGTAGACAGCATTTAGAACAGATTTTTTTCATAATTTCTCTTGTCTCGCTGAGTTTTCGTACTTATTATGAAATATACAGTTATAGTACGGCAGTTTGTCTTGCTTTTGCCGTTATTATCTATAAGTAACTTTTGAATCGGTAACACAAATAAAAAGTGGTGGTATTCAAATAGCAGTATTAGGGATTACAAGTAAGAGAATACAAAAGGCCTTGATACAATAGTAGACCAGGGTCGATAATTTTTAAAACCAATTAAAATCGTAGTAGGATGAAACCCATTAGAAAAGGAGGGGAATATAATAAAAATGTAGGGAAAAATAATTTACGGGCGATCTGAGGTCGGGGAGGGGATGGGGGTGAGTTTTTAAGGGTAAAAAACGGTTTTTCTCGATTTCCGGCAAAACTAAAAGTCCTATCGAAAAAAGTCAAATTGCAAAGTTGTAGGTAATAAAAAGATCTAAAACTTTTGTATTTACACTTTTTTCACATAACCTCAAAATTTATGTGAAAAATTCAAAAAACCAAGTTTTTGGTTTTTTATTTTTATCTTTTACAAAAAATTTTTTTTTTAACGAAATTTGTCGAAAACTTCCCTTTTTATGTCCCAAATACGCTGTAATTTATTTGATTAAAAATATTTATTTTTTCACCTTATTTTGAATTAATATCGAAAAAACACTCTAATTTTCAATCGAAAACTCACCCGTCAAAATATCAGCTTTTTTCAAAAAGTTGGTATGTTTTCTGTTCGTTGAAATCTCTACTTTTTGATGGTGAAAAAAAAAATGTTACTATAGCAAATCTTCTCAGAAAATGCAAAAAATCGAAAAAAACTCGAATTCGAAATTTTTTTTTTAATTATTATAAATAATTTCATTTAAAAAATGTGATTGCTGCAATTTGTTTCAATTAAAAAGTTGATTTATTTAATGCTAATTACATTTGTCATAGAAAATCTCATTATATAAAAATATAAATGTAAATCGTACAATTAAATCGTACAATTAAATGTAGATACTTTATTCTGATTACGTTATTCATTACAATATTTTTAACACATTAATCTANGATTTCAACGAACAGAAAACATACCAACTTTTTGAAAAAAGCTGATATTTTGACGGGTGAGTTTTCGATTGAAAATTAGGGTGTTTTTTCGATATTAATTCAAAATAAGGTGAAAAAATAAATATTTTTAATCAAATAAATTACAGCGTATTTGGGATATAAAAAGATAAGTTTTCGCAAAATTTCGTAAATAAAAAAATTTTGTAAAAGATAAAAAGAAAAAACCAAAAACTTGGTTTTTTGAATTTTTCAAATAAATTTTGAGGTTATGTGAAAAAAGTGTAAATACAAAAGTTTTAGATCTTTTTATTACCTACAACTTTGCGATTTAACTTTTTTCGATAGGACTTTTAGTTTTGCCGGAAATCGAGAAAAACCGTTTTTTACCCTTAAAGACTCACCCCCATCCCCTCCCCAACCTCAGATTGCCCGTAAATTATTTTTCCCTTCATTTTTATAATATTCCCTTTCCTTTTCTAATGGGTTTCATCCTACTACGATTTTATTTCACTTTTTATTATTTTTAAAAGCCCTGGTCTATAGAGGATTGTTTTACTTACGACAGCAACGGAAGGATCCATGGCCAACATGGGTATTCGAGAAGCATATTTACAGTGATATGAGCAGTCTATTTCTTTTTGTTCATCAGTCATCTTATTCTGCAAGTCATTGAAAAATTATATAGGTACATTTCTGGTAACTAATCAGTGTTCATTCCAAATATTAATAAGAAAAACTGAGTGTCATCACATTTGCCATTACATCATTAAAACCTAACTAAATTGTTTGTATAATTACAAGTTTTAATGCGTGTTGCAATTTTAAAGTTTATCTATACAAATAAATAAAATTTAAGTGCTCGTTTGTAATTTCAAACAATGCAAGTGAAAGTATATACGATACTTCCATAAAAAGTCTTTTTTTTTGTCTGTTTGTTCCGACTAATCTCTGGAACGGCTGACCCGATATTGACTGGTTTTCACTGATAGGTTGCTGATGATATAAATAGTGACTTGGGCTACTTTTTTAGAATACTGGCGGCATTGCCCACGGTTGATGTCGTACCGCATTATCATCATCATCATCATCAGCCTATTGCAGTCCACTGCTGGGAATAAGTTTTTCCCACTACACGCTAATCTGACCGATTTTAGGCTTCTCCGTTTTTTTCTCTTCCGTTTTTTTCATATAATTAATCAAATTCCCGTCAAACATTTACGGTTGATATAATAATATTTTTAGAACTGAATCTTCTCTTTAGTGTTGATTGTGATTATTCAAATTTGCCTATAGCAACCAAAACCACACGATTCGCATTATTTCAACTGTTTGACAAAATTGCATCACTTAACCCTTATACGAGGACTAAGCACAGTTGTAACAGATAATTGTAGATAAAAAAATCCATTACCTCTACTAATCCAGACCTCTGTGTGGTATGAGGGTCCAAATATATAACTTCATCTTCCACACATCCCACCAGGTATAGAGCTTGGTTAGGTTTGCCACCTATCACGCCAATCGATTGAGGTGATTGGAAACATATCTGGAGGAGACAAAATATAAGGTTAGGGACACAGACTGTAGCTCTTGCGAGTGAACCTCAACTAATATCGTAATATTATGTATGGTACCAGGTACTCACTTTTTTATACAGAAAGAAATATCTATTTAAATATACCTAATGTTATTTAAAATGTGTATAAATACCCTTATTTACCACAGTAACATTGTTATAAATGAGATCATTAGTCCTTAAAACATATGTATGAAAGTAGAACAACTTCTATGTAAATAAAAATGGATCACTGAATTGTACGTTCCGGTCGCCTGCACCAAATTGGATAATTCTTTTCTTTATGTGTTTGCTGATTATCAGGACACGATTTGTATGCAAAAAAATGTGAGAAAACCGGAAGTGTACTTTTTAGTCCACGACTGTACTACCTTTAGGAAGCTGTAGTGGACATCCTATGAATTATAAACGCGAAAGTTTGTATGGATGGATGTTTGTTACTTTTTCACGTAAAAACTATTCAATGGATTTGGATGAAACTTTACAGTAATATAGCTGATACATCAGAATAACACATAGGCTACTATTTGCCACGATAACCGACATATACTCGGGCGGCGCCGCGGGCATAAACTAGTAAATAATAAAAACGAGTTTTTCGGCATTTAGAGAACAAAATACAAAAAAAATGGCGGTACGGAGTTGGTCGAGTCAGCTATTTAATATTATTAAATAAATATTTCGGACATTAAACAATTCTAACACAACGCCATCTAGTCTCAAAATTAATCAGAGCTTGTATTATGGGTACTAAACAACTGATATAAATATACATACATACTTTTGGTAAATACTAACATATTCCACATAGAAAACACTAAAACTCTGAAACAAATATTTGCAGATCATCCAAACATTTGGTACCACACGGGAATTGAACCCAAAACCTCGCATACGCTATCACTGCGCCACCAAGGCAAGCATTCCCTTTTATTAACTTATTATTTACAAAACATATTCTATCTGTTTCATAGCTCTGTGTAGGTGTTTTGTACCTTTGTGATATATATCAATAAATATATAAGTAGCATTGATAATATATTATAAATAAGTGATATTTAGGTGGTTCTGTCGTGCAAGGCAATTGTTTGTGTCTAATATGAAACAGAAAACAGAAGACGCAGACGAAGTTGCATGGGTCAGCTAGTTTCTTGGTATATTTGAAGATCGCACGATGGCGAGATTTTCTTATTGTATTTATATGTACCTTTAATCCATTAATATATACAGGATTAATTTCACTAAGTCCCAACCGCAGTGGTACTATTAGCAGAAGGGGCATCCAGTCCGTGGGCACAATGTCAGGCGTGGACGATGAATCACCTCTGTCATTGTTCACCACACATTGTTGCACTGAAATTATTATGTTTATTTATATTTAAAATGTTTTAAAGGTAGTATGCCTATAATTATGTTAAATAATTAACTATAGATGAGTAATTTTTAAGCTTAGCGTAATAATAGCGACCGAAGTCTGGTCCCCAAGCTGGTTGGCGCAGCGCGTGCATTGGCACGATTGCTGCCAAACATGAGGGGGCCCAATGACTCCTGCAGGAGACTATACGCGGGGGTTGTGCGGTTCATGGCCGCGGAGCCGGAGGAGGCGCGGGAGTTGGGTAGGAGTCCTGAGACTCGAGAAATCGAAGATCAGAAATCCCAACTTCGCCAGGTCCTCGTGGGGGAATGGAAGAAACGACTCGAGCAACCGAGCACTGGGCACCCCGTTATTGCGGCGGTAAGACCCGTTATGGAGGACTGGCTCGGGTGGCGTCACGGGACCCTCTCATCAGTTGACACATGTCACTGGAAAAGGATGCTTCGGAGATCACTTGAGTCTGATCCGTAAGGAGCCAATGCCCGAGTGCCACCACTGCGATAACCAGACCGTGGACACGGCGCTCCACACGCTGGCAGAATGCTCGGCGTGAGTGGAGCCGAGGCGTGATCTAGTGGCAGCCATCGGGGTGGGGGTTCTCTCGCTCGGTAACATGATTACGGCCATGCTGCGGAGCGAGAGCGCGTGGAACTCTGCCGTTTCTTTATGCCAGCAAGTTATGCTTGCTAAGGAAACGGCGGAGCGGGACCGGGAGAGGTCTAAAACTCTACCGGCCCGCTAGGCCTGGGAAAGGGCCAGGTACCGCAGGCGACTCGGGTTTCGGAGATCGCAGGACGATCTCCGTCCTCCATAAGTGTAAGCCTGAGAGTGACAGATGAGGCTATCTGTCACCCTAGCAGAAGCAGGCTCGGCTGGAGGCGCGGACGCTGCGGAGCGTGCGCGCCTGGAGGTATAGTAACGGAAACATAGGGGGTTCCCACACAGGGGGGCCACCTACAAACAGTGGGCGGCCCGAAGTACGTTGGGGTTCCAGGGATCTACTTCCGAGGGTACACCTAGTTCCCCGGCTTCTAGTACCCAAGATGGTGTGCGGTTAACCGAGGGGAATTCCGCACAAAAAAAAAGAAAAAAAGGTAATAATAGCGACTAATTCGCCTTTTTGTTCCCATCCAAAATTATTATATTTAGAAGCATAAGTGATCTCAGGCATTATTAATGGAATATGGTAAATAGGCATGAAGATGACAATAAATAGTTCTCTAAAAAATTTTATTCTTTCTTCTATTTCTTTGAACACTTATTTCACAAGGCATATAAAAATGTCAATCAAAATATAAAACGAAATGTAACAAGCAAAGACAACTTATTATGACTGTAGCATTATATGAAAAAAAGAATTATGACATTAGCATTACCACAAAACATATTATTTTGAATTACAGCAATACTCACATATATCATCCTTAACAACAGTATTATCTAAGGCAACATGAATAACCAGGGAACTCCATTTATCATAAACTACTAATTTCCTGAAACAATAAAAAGATTTAATAAAAAATAGGTATTAAAGTAGATGATTGCATTAAGACTCCTACACATTTAACCGGTGGCCTGGCTGGTGGGTATGCTGTCAACAAATCCCAGCGCTAACTAATCGAGTCACCGGCCTTACTGTGTAAACTAGTCACCAACCGCAAACTAGTGCTGGTCGTCTGATAAAGCAGCGGGCAGACAGTTTCCTATGGAATGACGGCCAAAATTAGTAAAATAAAATTTTTAAGAGTTCATTTACTCACTTCAAAACTTGGGCCACAGTATTTGGACCAAACCATTGTCCCACACTTTTTCCTTCAGAGGCTCCCATCAAAGCAACTTGATGGATAGAGTATGGAGCCTGTTTTCTTTCTTCAAACCTCTGAATAATTTTTAAATATGTTGGGTCTCTGGAATAAAACAAACATTATATTTATGTGAATAGAAATGTTTTAAAGTCTTGCTACAATGGTTGCTACCATTGTTGCAAGATTTTAGAACATTGTTGTATCTTTATTAATATGATGAAGCTAAAAAAATCATTTCTGTGTTGACCATTTTGTGTTAGTATTTTTTGTAAAATTTCTTAATAATAAGAAAATAATAGAATTTTATTCTTTCAGAATTTATGACAAAAAACAGAAATCGGTGCAGTCTTAAAAGTATAATTTAAGAACCATCAATGTAAACTTATATATGTTACTACTAATATTATTACATAATTATATTTAACTGCCTCGGTGGCAGTGGTAGCGTATGCGACTGCTGTCCATGAGGTCTCAGGTTCGAATCATGGGTCGGAGCAAATGTTTGTATGATCTACAAATATTTGTTTCGGAGTTTGGGTGTTTTCTATGCATAATATATATGTATTTTCAAAAAAAAAAGTATTTATGTATTCATATCAGTTGTCTAGTACCCATAATACAAGCTTTGCTTAGTTTAGGACTAGATGAGGTTGTGTGTTAGATGTCCGAAATATTTATTTATTTATTATCAATAATATATCATCATCAGCCTGTCGTAGACTACTACTGGACATAGGCCTCTCCAATTGTACATTACTTGATTTAATTCTCAACTTCCAGCATTCAGTATTAATATATTAGTGTTTATTCTTTTATGCTTCTTTTTATTTTAAAGTTGCTGATCAGATCTGGATTTAATTGTTTTCACAATGATAGTTTATAGATAGCTCAGCATTGCAAAGCTAGTATAAAATAGCTTTGCTGCAATACAGGGTTTTTAGGAACTTCATTCGTGATATTTATTGTGGTATGATTCAACTGAAATCGTTCACATACTTAACCCTCATGACTCCCTCTCCTAAATTGTATTTTATTTATTTAAAGATGTTAGTGTATGCTCCAAAAATCCAAAAAAAATACATCTATTAGACTAATATTTTTAATGATATAAAATTTGCTTTGGGTAGTTTCAATTTATCTTTGATTCTCATTTTTAAAAGCTATGACATACTGAGTGCCATAACAAAAATATGTCAGAGTATACAGCCAGTAATACTTAATTAAGAGTATGAATTTGATAAAGTCAGGTTTTTGTTTTCCTATAATTAATTTGTATTAAATATGATGAAGTCAACAAATACTTAGAAATTCACATACATTATCACATTCATGTAATATTTAGAATACCTTGTATCTGGAGTCCAAACCCAATCAGCTGATAGATGGATTCTGACAAGCGCTACTCCAAGCACCATCTGACCACATCGAAGCATGCAGCCCCATCCTTTATCCGATGTGAGACCCTCGTTTCCAATGGGTATGAAGCCTTTTCTATACGTACACCAAATTATTGACGTGATATCACGTCTGATGCGATCCAAATCTACAATGGATATACTCATTACATTTCTACACACATTAGACATTTACCTTTAATATACCAATTTGACATACCCTGAACAGGACTGTATTTTTTTCCTAGGATCCATACGTTTTCCTTTGTCTGAGGAATATCATCAGGTTCAACATTGTTACCCTCAGCCGATAGGTAACATATATCAAATACCGCATCCATATTCTAACATAATTTAGTAACTAATAATTTTAGAAGGATAATGAAAATAATTGAATAATTATTAACAACCGGAAAAAATAAACACAAACGTATCCCGAAAAATAAACACAAGATGATGAACGAATGAAATGAACGACTCTCTGTGTGTACTGACTAAATGAGACAGTCTTGAAAATATAGGTACCTTATTCTTTTTTTAACCGAAGTAGTAATGTATAGAAAACCCCTAGAAACTACTTGTCCTTGTTTCAATAGATGCAGAGTTTATATGATATTGCGGTAAAAATATTGGTCATACGAAAAATATATGAAAATATAGTAATCCTTTTTAGTGTGGCCATCTAAGGGAAATATTTTATATATATGTAGCGTGTTACTTTATACTAACTAGGGCTAATTGCGCAAGACAGGATTGGTAGCTTATTCGTACACTACGTTACTCCGTAGTTAAGTATATATTCGGTAGATGGCGTTTTCATATGTTTATGTTGCCGACGTATGTGGAAGTCGCCACAGCTGCAAAGATTTAATTAAATACAATTCAGAAATTGAGTTCCACAAATACGAGGATCCAAAAGTGTTCTGTGGTCACGATCACAGCACTAAGCGCTACCAAACTCCCCGACATGGTAGTGTGCTCCCGCCATTACGGACAGTGACATTTTGTCCTCGCGAATGATGTGAAGTGAAATCGTGAATGTCAATGTCAGAACTAATATGTCATTACCAGAAAAACAATTAGTGTTTGTTTCTCTATTTTTTGGAGATAATTTAATAAAATGGAATCTAGTATCTTAGATTTTGTAGCTCAAGCCTGTATGGATTTGAGTGAAGCTATTGGCTCAGTAGAAAGTGAAGTTGAAAGGGAGAATCTCATTACAAACCATATTAAGAAAGTTTCTTCTGTGGTTCTTCCAGTGGAAGACTTTAAAAAAAGTATGTTTTGAATTCAAAAAATGGTTTAAAATCCCTCAAAGTATGCTTTCTAATTCATAATGGGCCCTTGCCCATTTACATTTGCTTAATTTTGAATGTTGTTAACAGTGTAATGTTCATATAGTTTGTACAAATATGTTCCAATCCATTAATGAATCAACAGCTTTTAATAGTCAAAAGTGGGTTATAGCCCACTCCTTAAAAAGGACTTTTTGGCCTACTGTACTATCCCACAGTGCTGATAGTTGAAATTGTTTGTTTTATATTCGTTGTAAATAGCCCATTAGACTTTAAATAATATTCAAGGATCGTTTCAGTAAAGTATAGTTTTGAATTAGTTATATTAATTACTTCTTTATATAACTGAATTTATTTTTGGGTCTTACAGATTTAGAATGGGTTAATGTTTCCGAACCAATATCATTATCACAGCACTGCTTGGACAAAGTAGTTATTTTAGACTTTTGGACATATTGTTGTATCAACTGTTACCATGTGTTACCTGACCTAGAACATATAGAAAATCTCCATAAAGTTGGCAACGGTTTAGTTGTGGTAAGTTGTGATAAATACTTTACTGGCACTTTTAAGTATCTAATGCTATTTGTAGTGCTATTATTTTTAATTAAATTTTAAAAATAAAAGTACCTAACTTAAGTTACTCCTATAACATCAGCTATCTACCAGGGAAAGTCTGTACCATAGATAAGCTGGAACAGAGAGACAAAAATTATAAGAATTGTTTTTTGATGAAGTTTAAATGTAGGTTACTGTTGTGTGTGTTAGGTTACTGGGACTGTAATGACAGTGACACTAATTCAAAATAAAATAGGTACACTGTAGATAGGTAGATAAACATATAGTTAAATACTGTTCCAATTTTATATTCTTCTCATGTAGGTTATGCCTCAAATTCTAATGTTTACTCATTTTAAGTAGGATGCTATTTTAATACTGCTTTCATGATTATATGGATAGTGCAGTGCAGGTGGTCAGTTCACCACCTGCACTGCACTAAGTGTTGGGAGTTTAAACCTGATATGGGACAACACTTTGTGTGATCCATCAGTTGTTTTTCTGAGTCCGAGTGTTTTTTATGTGCCATTGTGTATTTTTAGTCATTTATAAAAAAATAGAAAACTGAGCTCTCTAGAGCATGAATACTTACAACTTTCACTAATGATTATAAGTATACTTTTTTCACATACTTCTTTTTTTTACAGATAGGTGTCCACTCTGCCAAGTTTGCAAATGAGAAAAACTCGGCTAATGTTTTAGCAGCTGTGCAGAGATATAATATTCATCATCCTGTGGTCAACGATGCTGACAGTTGCATGTGGGATGCACTAGGAATCAGATGTTGGCCAACTCTACTTATATTAGGTAGGATTCATTTTTATGTAAATACCAACTGCATTTTCTGATTTTCAAAGAAAAAAAAACTGAATACAGAGGTATGCCTTATGCAGTCTAGTGTATATTCTCTACATTGGCTTTCAATTAGTCCTATAAATCTTCGGGGTCCAATTTATTTTTCATTGCTTTAAATTATGAAGGTTGATTAAAATATAGTTTTGTGGAGGAACGGGCCACATGTCCCTCCAAACACAAAGGGAGGATCCTCCGACCAGGCGAAGTGATCATGCCTGGCGGGCCACTGCCCAACGGTTGATGTTGGGAAGTTGTATATATGTTAATCGGCGCGAGAACTTCTATTGCGCGATGCAGGATTGGTAGCTTCTTCGTGCACTACGTTACTCCGTAGTTCAGTGTATCTTCGGTGGATGGCGTTGTCATATATTTATGTTGTTGCGCTGTATGTGGAAGTCGCCACATCACTCCCCTCCAAGACCGGAGGTTGATATCTGGCTGAGTCAGTTGTCTGCGCTCTGTTGTGGAGCTTGCCAGTGCCAGGATTGAATAGTTCCAGTGAGTCGGAACTGAGTGCCGCAAGTTCCAGTGAGTCGGAACTGAATGCCGCTAGTCCCATTGAGTCGGGGCTGAAGTCCGCTGATCCCAGTGAGTCGGGATCGAATGCGGTGCGCGGTGCTGCGGTGAGGTCCCCAGTGAGTCGGGGCGATTGCTGCGTAGTGGCTGGCTGCTGCATAGACGGGAGAGAGTAGCTCTGCTTACGTGGACCGTAGTTGCAGTGTGCTGTGCCTAGACGCTGTTGAGGCCGTAGGGGTAAACCAGGCTGGAGCGGTCGCTTCCTGCATGTGGTGTATCCCTGTTGAGGCCGAGGTTGCTGGCTGGCTGAGACTTGCTGTGGGAGTGAACATGATGGTGGCGCTCTTGCTGTTGATCTGCTCCTACGAAGGCTGCTTCCAATCACGTCGGGGTCACCACTGTGGAGGGACGGGCCATGTCCCTCCAGCACAAAGGGAGGATCCTCCGACCAGGCGAAGTGATCATGCCTGGCGGGCCACTGCCCAACGGTTGATGTTGGGAAGTTGTATATATGTTAATCGGCGCGAGAACTTCTATTGCGCGATGCAGGATTGGTAGCTTCTTCGTGCACTACGTTACTCCGTAGTTCAGTGTATCTTCGGTGGATGGCGTTGTCATATATTTATGTTGTTGCGCTGTATGTGGAAGTCGCCACAGTTTAAATTAATTAATCATATGAATAACTACATAATAAAGAATTATTTTATAAGGTGGACTATATGACACATTATTTAAATATTATGCTTGACAGACTATAATTGAATATGAACATAACTATAAGTAGCTTTTTAATTTAAACAAACTAGCCTTTAATAATTTAATTATTGAGTAATTGCAGTAAAAACAATAAACACCATATATTGTATCAGAATGGATTGTTCTATTGCAAGTAGTGATATTCACAAGGAAATTTATGGCGGTACTGGGAGTGCAAAGAAAGACATAGTTGGTTATGGTGTGAGTTTCTGGATTTCATAATGGGCATGATGACAGTAACCAAGAACCACTAAAATTATGCATTTATCATATGAATTTATGATATATTTTATTGTATGATTTTTGTAATCTATGAACCCTATGTTCATAGACTATAAAAATCGCGATTACAAAAAATATTTAGAGCAAGATTAATAGGTAATTAACAAAAATAAAACTACAAAATACAGCAATCTGCTATGTTAAGTTGAAGACTAATTGCTCCTATTGTTACGTCACTTATGTATAAAGCTCACTTTGTTTGGATATATTCGACGATCACTTTACTGTTTTTAAGAGCTATAATTGATACTGGTTGGCAAATAGTGACGTCGCGTCTTACACAAATAAACGCCATTACACCACAAAGCCTATTTCTCTTTTACTAAAACTTGAAATTTATATCACAATTTTTCTAAGTAAAACTTTATTTTTATAACTATTTTTGACTATAGGAGATAGTTCCAAACACCATAAAATTGTTTTTCGAAAATTATTCATCATTCCCATTACCTATTGTATCTACAATATACTATATTAGTGTTATTTCATCATCAACAACCCATAATGTCCCATAGCTGGGCTTGGGTCTCCTCTTAAGGTGTTATTTACATTCACAATATATACATACAATATATACGTGAATGTCTCTAGGCATATTTGTATACACATGCTTAACAAAACATATAGATACATTATAACTCCAGTACAGAATATCACAAGTTGCTCTATTATTTGTAAAAAATCTCAGTTTTATTATTACTATAGGCAATTTTTACAATTGACTGAATATACAATGCTGAATGGTCTATAAAGGAAGGTATAGTACCAACTATCTGGAAGTCAGCCTTTGTCACACCTGTCCATAAGAATGGAGATCCGTCCAATATAAAAAATTATAGGCCTATCTCAAAGCTTTGCATCTTTGCAAAAATATTTGAATGTATTGTTTATGGGCAGGTGTATGCTTCACTGCAGTCGTTTTGCATACCTGAACAGCACGGTTTTTTAAAACATAGGTCCACTGTATCTCATTTATTGGTTTTCAATGATTTTATAACATCAAATATGGACGCCGGGGCAGAAGTGCACGCCGTTTATACTGATTTCAGTAAGGCTTTCGATCGTATAGATCACTTATTGCTTTTAGATAAATTAAATAAAGCTGGAATACATGGTAATCTGTTTAGATGGTTTACCTCTTATATAACAAAAAGATCTCAAGCAGTAGCAATCAACGGATTTGCATCTGCGTGGATGCCCATTCCTTCTGGTGTCCCTCAGGGATCTTTATTGGGACCATAGCTTTTTGTGATTTTTATTAATGACATGAACTACTGTTTTAAACATGCTAACTTCCTATCCTACGCAGATGATACAAAAATATTTATGGCCATCAAGAATTCCTCTGATTGTGATCGGTTACAAAGAGATTTAAATAATTTTGAACAGTATTGTATTAGTAACAAGTTGAGTCTGAATGTATCTAAATGCTATGCAATTACTTTTACTCGAAAAACCAACCGCATTCAATTTTCATACACTATGTCTAATAGGCCCCTTTCAAATGTATCCAGTATAAAGGATTTAGGTTTAATACAGGATTCCAAATTGATATTTGATAGGCACATTGGTTATGTTGTAAAAAAGGCCTACCGATCGCTTGGTTTTATTATTAAGTCTACTTCGGAGTTTCAAAACATTAAGCCTATAAAGATGTTGTATTGTGCCTTGGTGCGTAGTACCCTAGAATATGTATCGGTAGTGTGGAACCCGTTTTATTGTATTTATGTTGATCGTATAGAAGTTCTTCAAAGTAAATTTTTAAGGTCTTTACAATACAAGACTAATTGTAATGATCACGGGTATGAGGTCAGATGTAGGAGGTTCCATTTTCTAAGATAAGCGATAGACGAGCTGTGTCTGATGTGGTAACACTGCTAAAAATTGTAAATGGTAATGTCGATAGTTCGGTCCTTCTTGGTAAAATCAAATTATCGGTACCACGAAGAATACCAGTCCGACATTATCAACCTATGGCATTACCTAGAGCCAACACTAACTATCGACAAAACTCATTCATTGTTCGCGCAGGTAGATTGGTGAATGACTTAAGTAAAAGGAATGACGGGTTTGACATGTTCGGATCGAGGCCATCGCAGGTGAAAAAAATATACACCTCAGATTTTTTTGGCTCCGATGCGGATATGATAAACCCGTAGATCAGACATAATCATTGGTGTATGTATCTTTTAGTTTTTGTTACATTTATTTTCTTTTTATTTTCTCTTTTATGTATTTCTTCATGTTTGAAACCTATTTGCGAATGCCTGTCATTAGCTGTGTAGTTATTAATTTTAGGATCTAGAAAGTGTATTTATATGCTGTTGGTATTCCAAAAAATGTAAAATAAAAAAAAAAAAATGTAAAAATAAAATAAAATATTAATTCACAACGATTGAAAGAGTCGCAAATACCAGACGTGTCCTCAACCATTTAAGACTTAAGGTGGTGAAGGTGTGTGCTTTCTTTAGGTAAATTACTATAGTGATTTTGCCACATTACATGAATATATTATACTCTACTTGGAATTTTTTTAGTACATGTTGTATAATTGGTATTTTTCATTACTTAAAATGCAGCAAGCCTATTAAATTTTGAAAGAACACATTTTTTAATATTAGAATATTTGTAAGGGTTGTTGGTTTTAGTGGAAGTAAGTTGCACACACTTAGCTATTTTTCTAAGGAACTGAAATATTGTAAAATGTGATAAACTCATTTCTGTTTCTACAGGGCCAGGAAACAAGCCGATATTTATTCTTACTGGTGAGGGACATAGACATGAACTTGAATTATATGTTGGAGCAACACTGTCCTATTTTAGTTCTCGTATATCCAGTTCAGATCTTCCTATTTCTCCTGCGAAACATTTGAAAGCTAATGAAGAAGAGATATTGTCCTTCCCGAGTAAGGTTAGTAAATATTTAAACAATAACTTAACTTTGCCATAAAGTATTTAGTCTTTGGAAATATAATCACAGAAAGTGCCATATAAAAATTAAAAATAAAGTGAATATTATACTTGTGTATCAAAACACTAACCCACCATAACACTTGATCTACTTGGTTACAGTATAATTAAAGTTATATAAATTTATAAAGAACTTATTTGACGATTATTCTGGGTGCACTTGTAAAGGTTTTCTGCCTCTTTGGTGTTCTATACAAGAAACTGTGTAACTATGTAAGAAGAAGACTTGCGTTAGGTGATTAAATTCTTACAAAATAAGGGACTGTAGTTTTTCATAAATATATGTTATTTTGCAGATTGCTCTTAATCCGTTCTATCGAGGTAGATCTGAAGAGCCTTTCTTGGCAATTTCTGATACAGGACATAATAGACTGATACTTACGGAGTGTTCTGGAATCGTGTTGCGGATTATCGGTGGACCTGATCCGGGCTTCAAAGATGGCAGTATGTTTTCATTTCATAGGAGTGATTTAAGAATAATAATGCTTAGATATACGAGTGTTAATGGATTATATCTAAACAATTTAAGTAGGAAATTAATTGTAACTTTTTACTACCTAACAGATTTTGTAGTGGATCATAACTGTTGGGTCTTGCTGAGATTCGAATTTGCTTGCAAAAATAAGAACTAAAAATTAAATCCATGATACTAAAAGATCTTATACTATGTTTGTGTATTTTCTCCCCACAGAATTAACTGAAGCCCAGTTCAACTCACCTCAGGGTGTATGTTGGCTCTCCAGCAACGTGTTAGCTGTTTGTGATACAAATAACCATGCGGTTAGAGCAATCCATCTTGATGAAGGTACAGTGGAAGTACTAGCTGGCACTGGTGAACAAGCTGCACACGGTGACCTTGGTATGATGTAGTTTATGAAACTAATTGCTATCTGTCACCTATATATCTTAATCTAAATGTATAGATTCTTGTCTTGTATTTTCAGGGGGTAAATGCCTTGGAGTTCAACCGTTAGCGTCACCATGGGATTTGCTTCTCTATACTACTCCTGACATGGACATGTCGGTTAGACCAATATTACCTCCTCCGCCGCCGCCCCCGACCGCAGGACAAACGGCACCCGATAAGGATCTTGAAGCTTTAGAAGAAGTAAAAGGTAACTTTAAAACTCTACTTAATATGATAAAGTAATATATTTAGAAAATAGTTATGCATCAAGCCCCAATTCTTAACCAATTATATTCTAAGCTTTCCCATGAAACAATGATTTCTTGGAACCTGATTAATTAAGAAAAGAGATTTGATCGATTTGTCCCTAATATCTTAGCTGCCGTATCGCCTGATGGTAAGCAATACCGCCGTACATACACCCGCAACATCAGAGACGTCACTAGTGCGTTGCCGGCCTTTAGGGGGATGGGGGAGGAGTTGGGGCCTGGGTTTCCGCTATCTTCACTCACTCGGTGAAACACAGCGCAAGCGCTGTTTCACTGTGTGTTTTCTGTGAGATCGTAGTATCACTCCGGTCGAGCCGGCCCATTCGTGCTGAAGCGTGGCTCTCTCACGGTTCTTTTTCGAACTTTAAAGTACAGCGTATGTCAGTTACTTGTATTATTGAGCATAATAATGGTTTTCGGTATACTGAACTGTTAGGATTATCACAAAGAGCTCATGTTCGTGTGTGTACAACATTTTCGATGGTTTACTCTAGTAAGTCATTCTACAATAATATTATTTTCAGAAAGGGAAAAGAAAGATGAGAAACGTCGGGTGCTTCTCATAGCGTGTGCTGGCTCTCATCAAATTTGGGCACTGTTTCTGGACACTACTATTTGGTGGAAATACAAATCTTATACCGAAGGTACGATACTATATTTTTTTAAGTTTCAATCAGTTCATTGTTAGTTCCAAACATTTTATCACCATCTGCTGGACATCCACACAACCTGCTGCCTGCATTCAACGTTCACCCACGACTTTAATCAAGTCTTCAGACCAAAGTGTGAGGGACCTATCCACACTCCGCCTTTTGGCGGTACGCGATCGCCACTCGAGAACTTTTTGTCTGTTCGGAAATTTAAATATTATATTACTGAAGTAACCATAACAAAACATTAACTGCTCTCTCACTCACTCACTGCCTCGGTGGCGCAGTAGTAGCGTATGCGACTGCTGTTCATGAGGTCTCGGGTTCGAATCCTGGGTCGGACCAAATGTTTGTATGATCTGTAAATATTTGTTTTGGAGTTTGGATTTTTTCTATGTATAATATGCATGTATTTACAAAAAAAAGTATTTATGTATTCATATCAGTTGTCTAGTACCCATAATACAAGCTCTGCTTAGTTTGGGACTAGATGGCGTTGTGTGTTAGATGTCCGAAATATTTATTTATTATTATTATTATTAACTGTGTAGGTAATTTTGTGTGATTACTGTGTTGTGTGTGTGTGTGTTGTGTGATAACATTAATGTGTTTTGGTGCAGAATATTTTCGTTTCTTGGGTTTAGGTAATTTACTGTTAACATTATAGGCATATAAAGAAAAATCATATGTTTATTTAATTGATCCTAGGCACGTGCGCGTGTATCGCGGGGTCGGGGGCGGAGGCCGCTCGCAACAGCGGCTATCCTAACACGGCTGCCTTCGCACAGCCGTCTGGTTTAGCGCTCAGGACTGGTAAGGAAATAACAATACAAGTTTTAATATCATCAATTTATTTAGAACCCATCCTATCCGACCTGATCAAGAACCACACATCAGTATTACTAGCCGGAGAGCCAAAAGGAAATATACCTGGAACCCCGACGAACCTCGGGCTCTGTATAGCTTGCGTGCATAACTCCCTCATGTGTTGGAAGATTTGAAAGTGATCTATGTTGTATATTTTGGATTTGATCCTCATACGAAACAACAACGATCCTCAAATTGTGGTTCTGCATCTGGGTGTTCTTTGTGTCTATTTTATTACATGTTTATAAATAAACCCCATCCATAGTGCAGTAGCTATTTTTTTAAATTAAATATCTTATTTCATTAATGCCTCAATAAATTTAAAAGAGAAACATTAAATATTATAATACCAAAGGTACCTTGAAGTGTTTGAAAATTACTTAGTACTCTGGAGATCTATAGCCATATACCATCGACCTCTAAACATGAAGTACTAAGCGATATCAATATTCTGTAGTAAGACTGCTGTCGGACTTTGTAGAGTTCCGACTATCCCTAAAAGATTGCTAGGGATTTTTAGTATGGCAACCGGTATGATAGCTTAACGTGCTATCCGAGGCATCATAGACTGACGCCGCCAACATTGCTTAACTTTAAGCTGCGTTTATCTATGAGCCAGGAGCCCCTCCTCCTCCTCAAGATTAACGAATAAATATGGAAATTGCTACAACCAAAGGCTTATTGAAAGGTATTTGGAGATTTGATTATAATAAGCGGATATGCTCTAGGATTAGACAAGCGTCATTACTGTTTTAAATATACCTAGTATTTAATATTGAGCACGATATCTTCCAAATACATCTAACTGGTACCAGTTCTATACTGCCTTTGAATTTTTTTAATACTAATTTACCGATCCATCCACACTGCGTTTTCTCTGCTTGGTTTGATCCAAAACTATTGAAATGATTTTCAATTTATCTATACTTCGTAAACTATACATGAATTAAACATTCATTCATTCATTAAACATTCATGAAAAAAAAAACAACTTAGTACCCACTCACAGTGTACGTATGTAAAGTTTATGTATTAGTGTGTATCATAGTGTATGTATATAAAGTTTATATATTACCGTGTATATATATTTATTTATATTTCTATGTATATACTGTAACTTCACGGATATATATTTTTTTTCCCCACCACAATGCATCTACCCCACAAAATTTCTACACCATCCAAAGGTTGGCTGGTAGAGAATGCCTTGGGCATTAAGCCCGCCGTTGTACATATGTGCATGAAGTTTTAAAATAAATAAAAAATAAATTGTAAAAAGTCAATACCTAAATATACGTTCGATGATATCTGTTACAGGTACAAATCCAGAAATTTTTATAGCAGATTCTGAGAGCTCTTCCGTTCGTAGGTTAGCGTTGGCAACGGGTCAAGTTTCGACATTATGTGGTGGTGATCGCAATCCTTTGGTATGTACCTATTGCTCTTTCAGAGTACACGTAAAATATTTAATTGCAGTACTTACAAGGTTCTACATAGACAGTACAATAATTTTATAGTGCACTTGTAATAGAAAATACGATGATTAAATCAGATACGTCTTAATAATAGCAGCTTTGGTTTATGTAAAAGGTAGATAGTACTTTATGAGTACCCAACAGGTTGCCTTAATTCTAATCGATATCTATAACATATTGCAAAGCTGTGTCTTTCACTTTCAATCCTTCTGCGATCCCTGTCGTAACCAGATCTGTCGATTTTATTAACTTT
This sequence comes from Hyphantria cunea, assembly GCA_003709505.1. Classification (NCBI taxonomy): domain Eukaryota; kingdom Metazoa; phylum Arthropoda; class Insecta; order Lepidoptera; family Erebidae; genus Hyphantria; species Hyphantria cunea. Next base: position 1,531,035 of record PKRV01000652.1, on the reverse strand, counting down.
TTGTAATTGTAAGCTTTTAAATTAGCTCATAAAACAGGATAAAGTTACTTTAATACTTGAAACATAACAAATATTCATATTGTTTGTAAAGGATTACACAAATAAGAAAGATCAAGTATTTTAAAGAAGCAAGAACAAATTACTGGTAAAGTTGTAGTTTAGGTTGCCTGCCTCGGTGGCCCAGCGGTAGCGTATACGACTGCTGTTTCTGAGGTCTCGGGTTCGATTCCCGGGTCGGATTAAATGTTTGTATGATCTGCAAATATTTGTTTCGGAGTTTGGGTGTTTTCTATGTATGACATGTATGTATTTACAAAAAAAAAGTATATAAGTATTATATCAGTTGTCTAGTACCCATAATACAAGCTCTGCTTAGTTTGGAACTAGATGGCGTTGTGTGGAAAAAAAAAAATAAAAAATAAAAAACTTGGAGAAAGATTATTTCGCAATTTGAATATAAGAAATATTTTTGGTGGATTGTACGATACAGCTGAAAATGTACCCTTTGTGCATGTTTGCAAATAAAAAATTGTTCTAACACCATTTTTTTCAGAACTTATTCGCTTTTGGAGATATAGACGACACGGGTGTTGATGCGAAGCTTCAACATCCTCTTGGGGTGGCTTACTGCGAGTCTTCTAAAATACTTTATGTAGCAGATACCTACAACCACAAGATAAAGAAAGTGGATGTCGGGCCCCAAAAAGTGACATCTCTTAACCCAACTATGATCGAAAGTACCGACCCGGCAAAGTTTAATGAACCGTCAGGGCTATCGATCACACAAGATGGAAAGTATTTGTACATAGCGGATACTAACAACCACTGTATAAAAATACTAAATGTAGCCAAAAATGTGTGTCAAGATTTCAAAGTTCGATTGCCTGATCCCCAGTTTATCGAGCCTGAGAACTTGATTTTGTATAAAAATGATTTATTTGTGAACAGAAAATGCGGGAACCTTATAATTTATTTCAATGTAAGTTTGGACGCTGATATAACAAATGTTCAGTTTACCCCGGGGGCTCCACAGAATTGGTTAGTGTGCGTCAGAGATGAGAACAACAAAGATGTCACTTTGGAAGATTTCGATTTTATAAGCTCGTCTCATAAAGGCACAAAGCTCCCCGGTCGAGTTGAATTAAAGCTTAAGCAACGAACAGATAAATTCCATTATCGCTTGTATCTAAGTTTCCACACAGCTTTGTGTGACTCTATTGCTCAGAGTTGCTTTTCGCATTCATTTACTATTAGATCGACAATTTTAGTTAGAGATTCTGTTAAAATGGTGGAGTCGTACAAGATCACTTGTAAAGTTAATCCTGTGAACAGAACCGATCAAAAGGTGCCAGTTTAGTATGATGAAAAGACAAGGATATTAATGAGGGTATTTAAAACAAATCTTCTTTTTGTTGAAAATAGGGCCCCTTTTTTTACAGCTCTTAAGGTAGCTATTAAACACACTGATGGTATTATTAGACTCGTAAAGACAGCCAATTTGACTCGAAGGCCGTTTTAGAACCTTTTCATATTAAATCACAATTGTGTAGTTACGATGTAATTACTTTCGTGATCGATAAGTTATAGGGGCAAGGTTCCGTACTGACCTCAAATCAATTTTCTACACATTTAGGGAGAGAGGAATTAAGTGATGCAATACTAACTACATTTTATCATGTAGTAAAAGAATAAAAATTGAAAGAGTTAAAAACACTTTTGTTAAATGAGTAAATAGTTCTTATTTTACCATTTTTTTTATACCTTAAACCATTTTCGAGATAGAAGGCAGAGAACGCGCGTTTAACTATTTAGAGTATCATTCGAGGTTAACTTGTAGTCCCGATTAAAAACACTCCGTATAGTTAAAAGATAAAGTAAGGAACATAGATAGCAGATGCAAAACTAAGCTAACAGATATCCTAACACATATTGACCAACTAAAATGGAGATGGACTGGGCACATGAGACGGTATCAAGGAGCAAAGGTCGCAAAGTGAGAAGATGGGAAGATGATCTAATACTAACTCTAGGTCCTATTATAATAAGTATACAAGATATTAATCAAAAGAAAGAAAATTTGTAAAATTTCGGAATGAAAGGCTTATTATTATTATTATTAATATATAGTTAATACTACAAACTACAGTACAGTTCAGTTTAGGACGACAGGTTAAATTCGAACGATACTTAAATAATTAAGCACTGCGCGTGCTTTGCCCATTACCTCGAAAATGGTCAAGAAATTAAAATAAGTTGAACAAAAATTGTAGAGAATTTTATCCTCTAATATATTTATTAAAAATATCATAAAACCCGTAAGAATCAAGATATTTGCAATAAATATGTAAAAAAAAACCGTTGACCTTGAAATGTCAATAGACACGGATACCCTACGATAGGTATAGGTTTAGAGACAAGTATCAGAGTGTCAAAATAAAGGTTTATACAAGTTTACAGCCGACTATCTCTCATTGCGAGATTCTTTCCCGTTATCTCACTAATATTCCTGGACTATGGTATGACGCCAATTGTATAACAAACTTAAACAACAGTGCTATTAGCATGGACGCAATTTCTAAACTTCATTTAATTAGAGCAAATATCTTCTGTACCGTAGTCCATTTAGAACCGATGCCACCAAATTTTTCATTTATTTAAACTCCAATTACCTTTTAACTTATTTCCAATAATTCAAAGTTACTATTTATCTTATTTCACTTTTAGTTTGTTTTATTCGTTTGGTTGGGTGTTATTGACTTCTACAATATTTTGTATTATGCGATAAGCAAGTTGTAAGTTAATGATCGAGGTCAGTTTATTTACTTTTCATTTGTATTAATTCTTTAATAAACAGGTGGTGTGTAACTTTTGTAGTAAAGTTTATACAATAGTTTAAATCTTCTTAGTTGAAAAGAAGACTAAGAAGTTTATGATGCTCTTGATTGGGTATAATTGAAATCCAACTGATCTGGATGCTACAATCCCGACATCAAAAATAATTTTTATTTATTTTAATTATTATTAAATTATACATAACAAAATTGTTAGCTCGGATTTCTATCTACTTGCGACATTTATATAAAATATGCTATTCTAATATTTTAATATTACTTAATTGAAATTAAAAGCACAATGTAAGCTTTATCTCCACACATAGCTCTAAGATAACCTAATTATTTTAAGTATTTTTTAAACAAAACAGATGTTCTCTGTTACATTTCATGTTTATGAAGTTTTGTTATAATTGTTAATTAAAATCTTATTTTGTAAAACTGTGTTTTATACTGTATCAATGTCAAATATTACCCATACATAGAAATAAATATAACTCTGATGAAGTCCGGAATGTTTATGCCTTTGCTTTATGACCCGGCGTCGAGTCTTGCTGGTAAGGACCATTCTTGGTTATTGCACGTGGTATTATTGAGGAGCTTAACTAACTTCTCAAAAATGGTATCTTGATACACATGTGTCGGTGATTTGATAACTTTTCACAGAAATCTGGCTCAGTCACCCCTTCATAGCTAAAACCCCTAAAACCATCACGTTGTACTCTGTTGACTTCTGGAAGCTTCTTTAGAGCTTTCAGCATAAATACGGCCATTTTGTTTGTTAAAATATTGCTTAATTGTAAATACTGAAGTCACGAACGCATGACGCAGTGGTATCAACATCTTTGTAGTCCACTTCTGGGCATAAAAGCCTTTTCTTTCAAAGGATATTTTGTCCTTCGACTCGGTTTTTGAATGTCTTGTTAACAAAAGATATTAATGTAATATTATTATACTTAAATTCAATAACGTAGGAAAAAAACTAATCATAATAAAACTATCTTTTGTCTTCGTCTGCGTGTATGTGGATTATCGTGATAGAAAGTTGCCTGTTCTTCCTCAGGAATCAAAATATATATATCCGTGCCAAATATCATTGAAAACAATGCAGCGGTTTAGTCGTGAAAGCGTGACAAACTGACAGAGTCACTTTCGAATTTATAATATTAGTAATAAAATTTACTAAAATATATAAAATTTCAAGCCTATTAGAGAAATGGGCTTGGCACTGTTCTCCCTTGAGTTCTTAGTAAGTTTTAGGGCATAACTAACATTGGTCGAGTTGAAATGGCCTCCGATTATGAACCGTAAATATGCGGTTACCTTGATTCTGTGTCGGATATAAATGTTTGAGCACTATTTAAATCTGTTTGAATATCAGTTTGAAGGGATCGTAAATATGTACTATATTTCTTAGAGCGGAATGTAGCAATGACATTTCGCGGCCCGGAAGTTCGATAAACGTATTTCGTTTTCGATGTGATGTCATATTAAAAAGATTACAATATTTTATAGACTTGAATTTGTAAAAAAATATCGATGATTCGTTTAAGGAAAAAATCTGATGCAAGGTCTGTCAGTACATTCTACAAAGTAACTATGACCCGTTTTTCTTATAATATCATTTTATGTATCATCTTTAAGGATAATTTCAGTTTTATGCTCATTTCTATTTTTTAATATATTTTATGAATGAGTCCACATATAAAGCTAAATAAGATATAAAATATAAACTAAAAAATTTAAAAGCCACTCGTAACAAGTATTAATAAAATTAATATAGCCTTTAAAACCACCAATCTATTGACACCTTATTCAAAAAAATCGATTCAGTAGTTTTTTTGTATGTAGTAGGGCGGGGCATAAAGGTCCGCGGGTAAAAAGGTCTACCACAAACATCTTAAAAACAAGTAACAAATCGTTGTTACTAACGATACGAGGGTAAAGAAGCGAGCGCGGGGGGAGGAACGCGCCATCGCGAACAGTTGGTTGACGTTGCTTGCGAGAGATACACGTTGTGTGTCTATATTTTAACGTAAGTATTTTTTTTCGTTATTAATATTTTTGGTTTCAAGGACTGTTTAAGTTAACGATCCCTGAACATAATTTTTAAGTATACGTTATTTAATGGTTTTTTAAAGTGTATTGTCATTTTTAAGTTAGACTGAATGTTCCTTTTTGTATAACTTCTATAAATACTCACACAGTCTAGTTGGTCCTTTGGTACTCCAAGACAGATATATAATAAAGAACAAGAAGCCAGACTCACATAATACTTGCTTATACTTGCACAAATTTTCCATGGTATAGGTCCTAAAGAAGTTAGACGCATGGCTTATGACTGTGCTATAAATATAAAATAAATATAGCAGATACATGGCATACACACAAAATGGCTGGTAAGGATTAGATGTCCGCTTTTCTTACACGAAATACAAGTTTCTCCATCAGAAAACCTGAAGCAACAAGCCTCAGCGGAGCAACATCTTTCAACAAAACCAATGTGCAATCATTTTACACGAAATTACCATTCTTCCACCACAGCTTCTTCTATATAGAATGCAGATGAAACTGGTGTACTGACCGTTACAAACGACAAGTTGGTTCTGTAACATCAGGTGAACGTGGAACTAATATTACGCTATTAGTCGCGGTCTCAGCTACAGGTTCATCCATTCCACCGATGTTTATATTGCCTCGTAAAAGATTTCAAGATCATTTTATTCGGAATGGTCCTACTGATTGCGATGGGGCTGGAAATTCTAGCGGCTGGATTACTAATGACAAGTTTTTTATATTTATCCGGCACTTTATCAAGAACGTGAGACCTAGTAAAGAATCACCAGCTCTGTTGGTTTTAGACAACTACTCTTTGCTTTTATCTGTACCCACACTACATCTAGCCAAAGAAAATGGTGCGACGATGCTTTCGTTTCCTCCACACTGTTCAACACAACAACACAAGATGCATGGATGAGGAATAATGCTGGAAAGACAATGACGCTTTATGATATCCCTGGAATCGTTCGCACTGCTTCATCTTTAGCTTTAACTCCAAATAACATGAGTGGATTTGAAAAGACTAGCATATTTCCCTACAACCAAAATAAATTTAACGACGATGATTTTGCATCAAGCTATATCACGGATCATCCCTTGGAAAATGATACAAATGAACCACAGCTCTCGACATCGTCAGCTTCTTTTCCACCACTATTCCTTGATACACAGCATTCGGTGTCATTGCATCACGCAGAGATTGATACTGGTGATACATTGGTCGATCCTCAGACAGTTTTTTTACCCGAAGTCGTACGTCCCCTACCAAAAGCTGGTCCACGAAAATGAAACATCAACAGAAAACTGCTATTTAAACAGATACACCTAAAAAGGAAAATCTTAGAAAATAACAAGAAATCACAAATAACAAAAAGACCAAAGGTGTAAACAAGAAGAAGAAAGTAAATAAAAAAAAAGAGAGAGTTAAAAAAGCCATTTTACAAGAGGTTAATAGCCATTCCAGCTCTGACGATAAATACTTCTGTTTGATTTGCTGCGAGTACTACAGTGAGAGCGTTTCAGGCGAAGTTTGGATACAATGTAATGTTTGCATAAGCTGGGCCCATGAAAAATGTATTTCAAATAGAGGTTATTTTTTGTCTATTGTTTATTTCAATTACTTTTTTTTTATAAGAGTTTAAATATCTATGTTTAATATTCTAAAATGTTACGTGCTGATTTGTTCAATTTTGTTCTTCAACTGAGACTGATTATTAATTAAGTGTTAGGATCGTTAGAAATTATCAATAAAACTTCATATTTTTCCAAAAAAATATATTGTTGTTTGGTTGAGACTAATTAAATTAAATTATACTTCAAAGAAGAGAAGATATTTTTTTCTATAATAATGATAACCGTACTATTTATTTTTTGTTTTTTTGAACAATAAATATTCTTTTGATTTCGATAATCATTTGTAGTTATTAGTTCATGAAACCTTTTAAAATTAAGCAATATTATAATGAAATATTAGACCTTTTTGCCTCCTCGCTGTCCCTTTTTACCCCAAGAAAGACATTGTCATCGTTTTTTTTTAGCAAAAAAAAAACGATGACAATGTCTAAAAAAACAGTAAATATATATATTTCTATAATGATGAATAAACCAAGAGTTAAGCCAAACATAGTTCGATAGTTGTTTGTTTCATATATGTTGTTTGTTTTGATGTACTAGGTTTGGTTTTTACAATATAATTGCTAAAACTGAAATTGGACCTTTTTGCCCCGCCGTACCCCAGGGGGCAAACGAGCAGACGTATCGCCTGATGGTAAACGGAAAAACACAGTACATAACACAGTTTAGGTGCTACTGTGGAACATACAAAGAAGGCCAAATATTTATTTTTGTTTGTAACGCATAACCTCAAAAACTGCTCGACCGATTTAAAAAATCTTTAATTGTTAAAAAATCAAATCATCCCCGAGTAACATAGGCTATTATGTTATATTTTTAAAAAGATAGGGAACCCTATGAAAACTTTGATAATGTAATCCAAGGTGTTTAAAATACCCAAAAAAATCCCTATACCACGTGGGCTATGGACACTAATGTAACACGCGTAGTCAAGATGGCGGCACAACATATATTAGTACAACCTTATTATATTCTCCAATGCACATCAAGTAGAACGGTTAGAATATGAATGTCCCCGCATTACTCCAATCGGTGCCATTTATATCATCTGGCATTATCGATTATATTCATATTACATATGAATATGATCATATATATATTATCGATCACATTGTTTATCATAATTATTCTAATGATTATCAACATTCAATTATTATTTGATAATACTAGCCAACCGCACTTGGCCAGCGTGGGGACGTATGGCCTTAACCCTCTCCTGAGAGGAGACTTGAGCCCAGCAGTGGGACATTATGGGTTGTTGATTGATTGAATACAGGATTGTGTAACATTAAAGATTTATTACGCCGGAAGTACAATTGTATAAAAAGAGTACAGACGTCATAACAATATTTCTAAGTAGCGCCGGAAGCTGATAAGCGGGCGGGGCCAAGATATTAATATTATTTAATATGAACCAACTATTTACTTGATTATTATATTATAAGGTTATAATATATATGAGGTTGAAATCGTTACTTATCTCACTATTGACAATAGAGCAAAGTGATGTGGTACAGTTATAACTCCTACATAAAGATGACATCAATATCCACAAAAAAGTCCGTGGTATCATATGTCTAACTATTACAGTTGTCACAATAGCTACTTTTTACCCGTCTACGGCAATAACAAAGGAAGGTTAGGATTTTAACAGGCTATGTATGTATCATATGTTCCCTCATAGCTCCTCAACTATTTATTAGAACTGGACAAATGATCACATCTGTATCGTTAGAAGCGTCTTGATCGTTCGCTGGTTATAGGCTATATGACGTCTCACTGAACCTGATGTGGCTCCCTCTAGCGGTCATAAAGTACTGTGCTAAAAAATAAATTTGCGATAGTCACTGGAAAGGGCGGTTACTTATATTATTAGCATTTGCTCATTACTTTATTTAGCGGCTACAATTGCGACAGCCTTTGAAATGTCAAATGGTTGGTTGTTTTACGAAGAGTAAGTAAAGAAATAAATAATTTCAATGAAATATCGTAATCTACATATATTCTATTCATCATGTTAATCTATACTGTTGATAATAACATTGATCTTAGTGTTTTTTCATTATTAGTCCAGCGTTTATGTGTTTTCAGTGATTATTGCCAAATTCATGATCATATTATTAAATGTGTATTGTAATGCTTTGTCCATGACCAAATAAATTAAAATATGAGCCACACTATTGAAGCTCGTATAATTCGTCAAACTTTATTGACATCTTTCCAGTGGCAGACTTAGATATTTGCCACCAGTAGGCTATAAAAATTTGGCCGCCACTTACTCCTGCAATTCACTTACTCCTGCACGGTTGGCCTAGTGGTTTAAGTGGTCGCCACACCGCTTCCTACTGCGCCAAGTGTTGTGGGTTCAAATCCTACATGGGACAACACTTTGTGTGATCCATAAATTGTTGTTCTAAGTCTGGGTGTACTTTGTGTCCGTTTCATGTATGTTTGTAAAGTTCCCCGCAACACAGGAATATATATTCCTAATGCGGGAGTTGTCTTTTTGAAAAAAAAAAATTACCTTGTTTACGTGAAGCCGCCATTCTAGTGTGAAGTTTCTTGATTAATGATGCTTCATATATTTTATTGATGATCGTTCATTTAAAAATACTCAAGCACTAAATGTCAACTGTCTTAGTCATCCTTTTGGATCAGCTAACCTTTAATATTTATTTGGAAAACGACATCTAGTGGTACATGTTACACTAATAAAATGACAAATAAAGTTGACAGTTTACTTTTGGATTCGTATCGGAGTAGGAACTCAGAAAATATCGTTGAAATTCGCGATTAGATACACTTTGTGATATGTAGTGAATACTAGTTTATGCTCGCGCCTCCGCCCGCGTATACGTCGGTTATCGCGGCAAATCGCGGCCTATGTGTTGTGTCTGTGTGTATATCTGTCTGTGGGTTGTTGCGGCATCATAGCTCCCAACCTGATGATTTTGATTATTACTTTTGACAAAAGCAGACTTGATCGAGCTTGGAAAGTTTGCTAAGAGTGTGTTAAAATTTATATTTTTTTTGTTAAATACCTATGTTTGCCCGTGCGAAGCCGGGGCGATCTGCTAGTTTTTTTATAAAGTCTTAGTAATTATTTTCACGGGAATAACGTGATAACTTATTTAAAGGTATTACATACCTCTGATTTGCCTGATGTTTTGACCTCAGCGCTGCACATTCTCCGTCGTCGAATTCGCGAAGTGGAAGGTTCTTCAGCCACCCGCCCATTTTAGACATTGATAAATTTGTTTCGCCATGTACCGTCACATACCACACTAACAGTGTCCCTATTCTGTAAGCAAACCGCTATGTTCCTATTCTGGTGTTTATCGGACTGCACAGAAAAGCGAGGTGGTATTTTTTTTTAAATTGGATTACACACTGTAGATAATTTAAAACCATCTTCCCGATTGAAAGTTTTGTGTTTTTTAATCTTAATCGCTTCACGTACAACTCTTAAATAAAAGTAACGTTCGTTGAATAGGACTTCCGTTAATTCCCGTGAAAAGTATTATTACGTCATCAAACGAGAAGGTTTAAAGTTTAATAGTCTTTTTAAAATTTGCTTCATATGTTATTTACATAGGTACCTAGGTACATAATTTGACAATCATTTCGCATGTTCGTGTTTTTGACATCAGACAACTTGTGTCATTATATTATGATTTAAAAAAATGGAGCACATCAGTTGTAATTATGTAAAAGAGAGTTAAAAATAACTTTGTTATATGTACTTATTCTTATTACTGTTTTAGAGGTTACCGAGTCTAACTGCTAGCTACAGATTGTGGATCCCAATCCCAACCAGGATGAGTGTGTGATGAATGCGGTCATTAATTCTATATGTGCGTGTATTTTTTCTGTAATATGTGCATATTTAGAAATATTTAAGTATCTAAGTTTACCATTTTAATGTAGTACACGCTCTGCGTCGTTTGGAATGTGTGAGTTTATTATTACTTTGATTGACATTATCTTCAAGAGAATTTTAACTGCGAGATTTGGCGAATTTATGTACTCATAAGTACAAGTAAGTCAAATTAAAATTGCAAGAAGACATAAATTGGTGCCTAAGATGATCGACGACATCTATCATATCATAATATTTTAAATAAATTAATTTATTAACAATGTCAAAGATCATTATATCGTATCGTCGTTACCTGCTTTCCCTTTTTACCGAATTTATTCGCAGTTGGTGCAATGGGTTTTCTTCTCTTTGATCAATTAACGTTCCCTTTCACGCTCAGGTACCTGCGTTTCAATGCATAATAGTTTTCGTTTTCTTTTATAGCTGGCCGGTAGCCTGAACCAAACCTTCCTTAAGAATGTAATCGTCCTTCGTGCGTAATATGAAGCGAAAGTTATTAACAAATTCTAAACACTCAGGGTTTTACTATTGTCAAATCACATAACTTCACAATTCTTTTTTGCAGGGCAGCCATAAATTAAAAGCCAACCTTTCTGTTACTCAGGAGTATGTCGGTGCTAATATTGGTTGACAAGGTCTCACAATTTACATTTAAAAATTAGTACTTGACCTTGTGTTATACGCATTATAAAAATCCGTACTAACAAGTCGAAAAAAAAACAAAGACTCCGCAATTTCATAATTTTCTCAAAGTCAGTCTTTCAGGTCAATTTTAACCCGCGGAAGTTTTGTTTAATATGGAACATGAGTTTTGAGTGACTTAAAGGAAATAGTATTTTAGGTAAAGAAAGGAAGGTATTTTAGCTAAGGAAATAATATTTACTTACGGCATAGATTACTAGGATTTCAAAACCATTTTCAATTTGTACTAGTAGCTTAAGATCGGGCCACGTAGTAGTAGATCTAAGCTTTGGCACAAGTTTAGCGGGTGGGTATGAGTGATACTACAAAATTAATAATAATAATAATACCATAAAAAAGTTAAAGCGAAGGAAACCTTAATTTTGTTACAAAATACTTAACAAATACAAAATAAATTTTTGAAGAAATTCGTAGGTCTCCCAAAGTAGAAAAAAGTATTTTTTTCTTGCAAGTTCTATACATATATGGTAACTATTGCAGGTTATAACTTTTTTTCTTGACTGTACTGAAAATCTTTGACGATGAATAAGATTTCGCAAGTCTATATAGTATAGTTATATGTTTAACTAAAAAAACCTTAAAAGTCTAAACTTAAAACGAGTGTGCAATCTGACTCATTCCATATCGAAGACAGCTGCAACGCTTTCGATTGATTGCACAAAAATGGCGTGCCCCCACAATTACCCACAAAGGGCACGTGAAGTATTTTATTAATAAATTTTTTAAGGTTTTTTCTTGAGTAAGTAGTTGTTTTTTAACCGACTTCAAAAAGGAGGATGTTATCATTTCGAGTGATTTTTTTATGTTTGTTAACTAATAACATGCAACCTGTGAACGATTTTGATGATTCCTTTTTTATTTGAATGCTGATTCCCAAGTGGTATTTCAGTTTGGTCCAGTTCTTGAAGTCGGTTTTTATTTGTTAAAATTTGTGGCAATTTCTTCTAAATGGTGGACACCGCTTTCCATCTTAAACGAATAACTATGACAATGAGCCATCTGATATATTTCTATTCCATCAAGAATAACGACTGTCTTGAAACATTCTCAAGATGTCTTTGTAAACGCCATAAAACAAACTGTAAAATCGAATAAAAGGGCATTAAACAAAACGATCACTGTTCTTTTACGACAACACCCGCATTTACCTGTATCACGTGAAAACCTTACCTACCTAACCAATTTTCAGAAATCATTATAAATCTGCCATTTTTTTACAACAAATACTGGACAATTAGATGATGTAGGTAAGCACTTTAGGATAACTGATAATTGTTATATCCGTCTCAACTTGAAGGTCAATACAGAATGCTGTTATGATGCGCTTGTGATTTGCTCACGAGATCCTATTAATATGTAATGTGCTCGACTGAGGTCTCATCTCATTTGCATTAGTAAGTGCTACAAATTAAACCAGCGGCCTTACTATCTAATCACTAGATATGCAGTTATTAAATATACGCATCCGAATTAAATGGGACGGAATGGCAATACGAGTAGGGTTGCCTTCACTAATTTCTTTGTCAATTAACAATGAAAACTCATATATTTCGAATTACCATTCTCTTCAAATCATTTCAATTTTATGCGTATTACAAAGGAATCGGGTCCAACTATAATCTAAAGTTGCCTGGAAGAGATTGCTTGTGGCAATAAGGCCGCCCTTTGTACACTCCGTCTCACATTTTATGTACTCTATTCTAACTGTAATATAATAGTGTGCAAATAAAGAGTTTTCTATCTATTTATCTATCTATAATGACGTTTATAAGAAGTTGTTTATACTTTTTAAAATCTAGTTAAGAAATAAATAGTAATAACCCTAAATGTCTGAACATTACCCTGTTCGTAATTACACCGTCTAATATCATGAAGACCTTAGCCATAAAACTGCAAACGTACCTAATTAAAATTAGAATTAAATGCAATACAATGCACAAATTAATGCCTGATCATAGATACATTTATGTATAAAAGTTTCAGTGCTGAATTTATCAGTTGTACTGTCTGCATACTCACCAATTAAGTAGAATTTATTCTTGTAAATGCTCATCTGAATCAGAAAACTCCTTCATTGATATCTATGTATTCGAACCCGAAACCTCTTGATCGTCAGTCGCATACGACACCCGCTAGATCAACGAGGCAGTCAAGTAACTAATATATGTTATATAATCACTAAACTTAGTACTTCATGGTGTAATATTTTCTGAAATTTGCATAACAATTAAGTTACTGACTGAAATATGAACATGTTAGTCGCATAAATCTGAAGGGTTTGTTTATTTGAATGTGGTTATGTGAAGTACGAATCTAGTTAATTACATAAATTAGGGTTTTTTCAATAAAGGTGTAGCGGTACGTTTAAAACCATATTAACATTTTGTCAAAGATAACTTCAGATTCATCGGAGACAACATTTTAAACAGGATTGCTATTGCTGATCACTATTTGGACCACGGTCAGTAGGATTTGGATTATACCTTATAAATATTCAATATATTATAAATATTTACAATATCGAATCTTGATTCATACGTAAAATGTGAATTTAAATTGAAAATATTAAAATAAAGTTAATTTTATTCATAAATTTGCTATTTTTAAATTTTTCTTTCTTCAGGCACGCCAAGTTGACAGAGTTGTAGTTATAAGGAGCATTGTGCTTGTTTCTTAAGAGTGATTCGTATAACTCCTCAAGTTATTATAGGTAAATCCCGGTAGGATTTGACTCATTTCAACTTTTTTTTTAAAGATATCTATTGAAGAAAGTTCCTACGTAAGGTAGTGCGTTACAGGTTTTAATTGCTCGGCACAGGCAGGAAGCGCTGAACCGTTTAGTTAAGGGGCGTATGTCAACTAATTTAAAAGGTAACTTCAAAGGCGAACACGTATTGTCGTATAGAGGGAGAGAGAAGATTGGGCCAGTTGGAAGAGCTCGTCAGAACTGTCACCGTGGTAAAGCCTAAGGGGTACTGTCATAGAGGCGACATTTCTTCGCAACTGCAAAGGCTCAAGGGACTTGGTAGCTTCAGAACTGCGATAATGCGGACTGCTTGTCGCTGCAACCGTATGAGACCTTGGTACTCTTGTACGGTTGCAGCGGTACTGGTAATGTGCTTAACCCAGGAACGCGAAAATCGGTCTTATAAAGAAGACGTAGGTGAGTGTTCATTTAATCTTACAAAACATTAATCGGGAAAGCTAAATTAAATGCAATTGATTTGATACACTCGTATGTATAATTTATTAAATCAGCGCGTTCATATTTTTTAATGAGACGATAAATAAGTAAACCGTATGCCTGTCTAGCCAGCATTTTTTCTACAGAGAGGCCTATGTCCAGCAGTGGATTATTCAAGTCTGTGGGTGAAGTAAATAAATATTGATAAATATTCTATTCTATGTTGTACAGCTACTGGTTCAATAGATAGATCGAACTTAAACAATTTCACCCGAATTTAGGAAGTATACAAAGCAGGTTAAGGTCATCAGCCGTCATGTTTGCGCCCTAAAACAATTGCATCGTGAAACGTACAGTTAGAGCCTCTGAGATTTAAATACTTAAACATAGCGTTTACTAATATCTGAAACCACAATACAACACATAATTACGAAGGTACGGCAATAAAGAAACTACAGAAAATGAGTCCTTTTTCAAAAACAAAAACTATTATTTCGTTTTCGTTCCTTATATGGCTGTGTCAATCTATTTAATATTTTAATGAATGCTTAATGAAACGATATATGACTTCTAATGTTTAAATGAATACTAATTAGTTGGAGACTACAGAGTCTGTGGTATTTTTATGTTTTAATGATTTTATTAGTCATTAATACTGTAAACATTTACCGATGACGATGTCTTCAGTCGTGTAATCGTGTTTGTTAAGGCCAAAAAATAGTTAACAGTACGATTGCAAGCTTATTTAAAAGATTTTTTTTATGGTATATGGGGCAAACGAGAAGACGTATCACACCGACACCCGAAATACCAAAGGCAACACAAGTGCGTTGCCAGCCTTTGGGGGATGGGGAGGGATATGGCGTTGGGATATGGGCCTCCGGAATCCTCACTCAGTTGGTGAAACACACGCTGTTTCACACCGGTTTTCTGTGAGGCCGTGGTATCACTCCGGTCGTGCTGACCCATTCGTACCAAACCGTGTCTCTCCCACGGTAAAATTTTATATGGATATTTATTGCGATATATATATTTACATTAGCAATATTTCATATTTAAGGTAAAATAGAATGTCTCCTAAGTTCTTAAAAAGTTTAAGTTTTTAAATATTACCTACATTACCTACATATATAATATACAAAACATTTTCACGTAAAATATTGCCAAGATATGTAGACCTTTGGACCATCTGGGAGACCATTGTCTCCCATATAACCCGCAATGTCAAGAAATTATTAAATCTCATGTAGAGCCATGTTCCTACTTTACATCCCCTAACTCTACTAACATTTTTTTCCGTGCGTCCCAATCCCCTCGTATACCACCTCCTGGTGGTATGTTGGACCCGAACCGACTAAAACCGCACGCCGTCTCTGCTACTAGGAGCCGGGCAATCAGGTACACCCTAGAAAGGAAAACCCTGGAAACTCTTCTAAACCTGACTTCACAAATTTAAAGGTCAATCTTAGGTAAAATACTTGGCTTGGCTACTTCGACACAGCAAGAAGTTTTCTATAAAATAAGGTAGAAAGTCACAAACAGTGAATAAATTATTCATCTAATGCCCATGTGATGATAGAAAAATAAATTTCTTCTTTTGATGATATGGCAATCAGCCTAATCAGCTATTTCTGCCAATGTCAAGTATTTCGAGTCTTCGAGTCTTCAAGTCTTCGTCTTGATGGAATTAATAATAAAAAATATAAAAAATGTGGATGACATGAAATGGGGACCGTCTTTCGCAAAAACAAAAAACGATCCTCCGAAAAATAAATTTTCATGTTACGCCCATGTGACGTTAGTGACATTAACAATTTAATAATTTGGATCAAATTTAGAATATTGTATTGTAAATATCTTGTAGGTTAAAAAACATTATTAAGATATATCCATTAATAATAATAATTTCGTAAAATTTAAATGAAATTAAACGTGAAAGTTTGTATGGATGGATGTTTGTGACTCATTTACGTAAAAATTACTCAACGAATTTGAATGTAAATTTACAGTAATGTAGCTGATACATTAGAATAACACATAAGCTACTATTTGCCGCGATAACCGACATGTACGCGGGCGATGCCGCGGGCATAAACTAGTGTAATATACAAATGGTGTTAAGAAAATAAATTTAAAATTAAATAAGTCATAAATTATCATATTTATAAATTTGATGAAGCTCTTCAATAACTAAATATCATGAACTCCATCGATAGGTGTTAAAAAAATATTAGAGATTATGATTTTTTCAATAAGTATTGCAAAATGCTGAACAGAACTTGACTAAATGGAATAAATAGTTGGAGCAAAGCTAGATCAAACAATTCTGGCATTCTCATCACGACTACATAAGTCATGAAAAATGACTTCAGACGTTAACTTTTTGTAAACGATTGAAGTTGTTTGTAAGAAATCCTAGGGTGGGATGCTCACTGTACCGTTTCATTGGAGACGGCGCTGGCAGCAAGCATGCGCGTTGCCCTTATCTCTTCTGTTCCATTTGGAGGAAGCAGTACTCACTGAAGTTTATCTCTCTCTTATTGCTCGTTTTTCATACAATACCTTTCAAAATGGTTCTATTCTGCTCGATGGAAAGCATATGTAGAGTCCAGTGGTCATCATTCTCATTGCGAATGTCGACAATGCAGTATGGTGATCCACGCTATGGCAGCCTAGTAAAAAGTTTATTCAATCCCCGCTAAAGGATCCGAGATCGTAGTGGAAGGGGATACATGTGCAGTTCGACAACATACATCTACCACAGTAAAACGGTGTCTTCCGAGGCCAGCAAGATGGGAAGTAGAAGACATGGTTTTCTGACGTGGAAGCGCCAGTCATCGTCGCTTGGGGATTTTCATCCTGTATCTACCCAAGTTCCAGGGGATGCTTATAACAACAATTTGTGGAAGATGAGTGAAATGCACCTGGACACTTAACACATTTCAAAGAATCTTTTTTTTTTAAATACAATAAATCATATAACAAAGATGAACCTAACCAATGTTAATAAATTATTTAGTAAGAATTATTTTATACTTTTTGGTTCGGCTCGGATTTAGAATCTAAAAATTCCAACCAGTGCAGGAGCGAGTGTGTTGTAAAGATATACTAATTTTATATTTTCACAATCTTATTTAGGTTTGTTACTAAAAGTTCAAGCTTTCATTGCAAAAATACTAGTACTTAAAATAAACTAACGTCAAGTTGGAGGTAAAACAGTTATATACTATTTTATATATATGTCATATTTAGACAATTTTTGCAATTGAATAAGTATTCTAAGACATTATTATTACAAGCTATTATAATATTGTTGCATCTATGCAGATAGCTATGGAAGCAGTGTTTCTTGTACAATTTTGTAATGATCCAGTCGTGGTATTTTGATAAAAGAAACGGGGTAAATGGGCCTTGGTTAAACCACGTGATGTTGCTAAGGAGCATTAGCTTCAATTCAGTCGTGACTATTGCGCCCGGTACTTGTCGACCTCTTGTTTAATAATTATAATCATAATATTAGAGAACTGTTCATTGATTTAGTTTAGGTATGAACTTTATGTGTGTAAAATGCTCTGACTTGGAGCTTTCAATATTTTTTTTAATATCACGTCGTTAATTTTCAGTTCATGTTTTACTCATTTATATTTTTATGGGTGCTTTTTTTTTTAAGACAACTCCCGCATTAGGAATATAAATTCCTGTGTCGCGGGGATCTTTACAAACATACATGAAACGGACACAAAGTACACCCAGACTTAGAATAACAACTTATGGATCACACAAAGTGTTGTCCCATGTAGGATTTGAACCCACAACACTTGGCCCAGTAGGAAGCGGTGTGGAGACCACTAAAACCACCATGCCAACCGTGTAGTCAATTCTTTATATGAGGAACTTCTTCGAGGTAGGTACAGCACTATTATTAGCACGTTATTGTCTTTCTACTCTAATGCCGTCTGTGACAATTCGCCTGAAAAGAGTTATTATCTAAAGTGTTTATAAATCATGTTTTGTCTTTTAATGCACAATTTTTATGTAGACTACGTTATTATGACTATGACACGACTATATTCCAATTGTTGAGTAAGATTGTATGTCGAAGGTTAAGTACGAGAGTATTCGTTAATTTGGGTTAGCCTTCTAATAAATCATACAATTTTAGATAGAATTCTAAATTTTTAGTAACTTCTTTTGACCGTTGACCCTGAATTAAAATAATTACTGAGAAACAATAAAAATTTTCGGCGTAAACTCAATAAAATTATTACCTATTCAAATCCTATAAACAATCAAAGAATCTTATTAGTTCTGGTGCTTAAATATGTCCTCCCTATAGCAATAAGAAATGTACGCATCATTAATAATTTACATAATCATGATACTTCATGGTCTCATTGCATACATAATTAGTACTATACCCCAATAAACATACAGTTTATTATTCAGATGTGAATTTGGCCTTGCGATTATATTAAAGGTCAAAATGATCATCTTGAGCATGCCTATTTAAAGCACTGATATTCAAAGTGATCTATATTCACCCCTAGGTATGGATGACAATGAACATAGGTTTAGTGGACCTTAGTTCAGCATATAGGTCAAGAATTCTTCATGAGAACGGCAACACCATTTTCACTTTCACGGAACGTGTAATCTGAATTAAATTATTTGTGTCTGTACTCTTAATTTCCCATGGATGGCATAACTTATATACACTAAATTGGTTAGATTAACTAAAAAAACTAAAAAAGTTTTCGACCACGACAACTTACTACTTGAAAACATTAGTAGCAATCTTATAGCATCATGTGATAGCATTATACTTTACCTTGTATACTTATAGACCCGATTTCATAATGTTTACCTCTTCATACGTGAAATATGGAATCGTTCCGTTAGAGTATCGCATAAATTTAAATTTTGGTCATTAAAATAAATAAATGTGTGTTTTTTATTGATGTTTGTTCTTCACTACACTACATTTTCTGAAGATGGAAATTAGCTTGTTGAGAATATTTTGTAATCCTTCATAGAATGAGATATACCTTTCCGGCCTTTGGTTTCTCTTCTTATAAACTTTTTCTTTCAAATTGAACGTTCAATTCCTATTCCTACCTTATATCTCAATTGACCGGTTGGTGACAATAAACTTACGAAGCCGGTATAATGGGAAGATATTCGTATGTATGGAACTATGTATTTGCTAAATAGGAGGTCTAACCAAAACCAAAAAATACCTCCAGTGTTCTTCCGGGAATACAAGTTTGGTGACCTCTGCACGAGGTAAAGCACGAATCCTCTTTTCATTTTAGAGCAATAGATTAGTTACATTCACCACAGTTAATTGGCTAGATATTACTACTGAGTTCAGATTACTTAGCTTTTATGACTATCAGGTGTTTGACATGTAAATACTATTGAGTTATCTTGATTCATAGACTCTAACGTTGACAAAAGAAGAATAAGAATAAACCACACTCTTAACAGAAAATATCAAGAATAACACAATAAGCAATCCCATACTAGTTGAAAAAATGGTCGGTCTCAAACTTTGCTATCTTAATATAAATTGTACATTGATATATTTTACATATATTGTATTTATATTCAAATTAAATCATGTGATTTACATTAACTCTTGGAAAGTAAATGGATAAGCATTATATGCCTTTACAGACAAATAGAAGATACATCTGAGTGCTTGTTCATATAATATCATATCAAAAATATTTTGAGCTTTTTCTTGCATGAGTAGGCAATGAGGAAGCTCGTCGCCACTAGCTAATATGGATTTCTCCTTATTTATATGTTTACGGAATCATATTACTTACTGACAACCCAACATGAATGGCTAACAGAACTAATTTTTTTTAAATATCTCGTTTTTAACAACGAGTTATACTTGTCAAAAGTCTCTGTTAATTTATATAAACGTGTTCAGAATCTATGACCATAACAGCTTAAATACACAAAGGCAGATATAATGATGTTTTTGTATTTTATATGATTCTTTTAAATTAAATACGTGTTTGTTGAAAACAAAATTATGTGACACAAATGCTTAGATCAAAATTTGTAAAAAGTCCATGCAATGCATTCTCATCTCTTTCTTAATTACTTTCTTTATTTAGGTTCCAATGGAAATGTTGTTGATATACACATGTGCACCAATTTATTAAAAGATTAAAATACTATTGATGCTGATGTAGCAAAATCAATAGAATTGTTTATGTTTTAAGTAATCTTAGGACTACTTGTTCACAGGCGACAACTGTATTAGCGTATAATGGCTACGGAAGTTCGGTATTAAGATATGGTTTCCTCGGAGGAAAACAGATGCTTTGTTGCACAGAAACTATGTGTCAGAACCATAGTTTGGATTGCACCAGAAGAAACGTGCAAACCGCAATTTAAAAACGTAGGCATACTACTCTCTATTGTAAAACACACGCAAACCTGTTCACCAAAGCAAAAGATATGTATCCAAGAAACACTAGATACCCTAATAAGTTCTATAGTGTATAATAAAATTCCTGATTGCCTCAAAGAATTGCCAATGTGTCGTTCCTAGAACCGTCTAAAATAATGGCTCTTCGAAAAGTCATATTATTTACTCAAAGAATTTCTGAATTGAAAATGAGAATAAAGCTTAAATTATGTAATATTTACTATTAATTTTATTTTGAATATTTTGCAGTGTACTGGCAATTAGGTGACTCTTTTTTAACAAATTAAAATTTCAGGACATTAATGACCACGATATTTTATACAAATACAGTTTATATCATTATTAGCATAATATAAATCCTACTAATATTATAAACGCGAAAGTTTGTAAGTATGGATGGATGTTTGTTACTCTTTCACGTAAAAACTCCCGAATGGATTTTGATCAAACTTTACAATAATATAGCCCATACATCAGTATTCTAATCTAATAGTAGCTTATGTGATATTACACATAAGCTACTATTTGCCACGATAACTAACAATACGCGTGCGGAGCTACGGGCAACAACTAGTTGTTTATAATTTCAAACAATAGACATTTCCACATGCCACCTGTGGCTAAATAGGCGGTCTCTAAAGTTCACATTGTAAAAACACCTGTAAATGTACTCTATTTATGTGAAATAATAATTTCATTTCAAGGCCATGATGTCCGAGACTGTCAACAGCTTTTCACAGTGACAAAAATGCTATAATACAAGGCGCTCCTCAACGGAGGCCAATGGCAAAGCGAAATGTAGTATCGTCCAACAATCGTATGTTGGGCGATGGAATTGCCTGTATCCATAAACCTAATTCCCACTCTCCCACAGCTAACAAACAAGCAGCTCAGCAAGACGGTTGAAGTATTTAAAAGTGTCTTAGCTTTTGATTTTGGAAATTGAAAACTTTAGAAATTGGATTAGCAGGTAATACAGTACTGGGACAAGCTGTCTGCCAAGCATCTATGGCAATGGGCTTGCATGATACTTCAGAATCAACCAGTATGTTTCTAAGAAAATGCCTGATTAATTCTTCTATGCCATTAACAGAAAACAAAAATGCTGGAAAGGTGACATTAAAATTTTTTGCGTTTAACGGATTGTGTTATGTAATTTACACAAAAAAAACAAAAGTCGTCGCAAATCGTACACTTTTTCAATCTTGGTTGATTTTTTTCTATTAAAGTTAATAGTTAATAGTATTTTAATGACTTTATGTTATTGTCTAATATTATGTCAAGAAGCAATAGGTTCCATGAAAATGTTAGTTTATGAGGCCAAATGGTAAAAAGTTATGGTAGTATAACAAGTTTTTTTAAATTATACTGTAATAATAACACAGTGTGATTTTGTTTATAGGTAGTACCTATAAACATATTTGATATTACGTCGAGATATTACTTAAGAAGTACCAGTGTCAACTTTTAGGTAAATCAAATATGGCTATTTATTTATATTGTATTATTAAATCAAGCTTGTAAAAACAAGGTCCCAAAAAATTACCAGTATTCTAAGTTCTGGTTCAACATCATGGCTAGAATTTAATCTCCATTTCGTTTAATTAATGGTCCTCATTTTAAAAGCCATTAATCAACCCGAAGTTGAGGTTTATATTCTGTTATAGCTAAATAATAGTATTAAATGAGGTTGACATTCAAATAGGACTACCCAAAACAATGTTTGCGACAGCAAAAACCTAACATAAACTCATAATGCATAAAAATTTATGTACGCATATTCATTAATATAAAATAAAGAAGTTGCCAAGTGAGTAATCACAAAGACTACGATGTAAAGAAGGACGTTGTGTTACTTCTAAGCTCGATAGCGTCAGTATTATGAATTAATTTATAATGTTAAGAGGATTACGTTGGAAACAGGTATGAGTAAATATTGTACATCCTTACCGAGAACTACAATCTCGCTAGCCGGAGATCCGCGTGTTGATTGTCAATTAAAGTTTCACATGTGAACAATTAAACAATAGGTTGGTAAATTTGGCGTAGAAACAAGTTTAGTTCTAACAAAACCAAAACAATGAAACGTAAATATAAAACTATTTCTTAACTTCTGAGATGAGTTTTTGTCATGTATGGCTAGTTTTTTATAGAAATGTTTTTTATTTTAGCCAGAGTTTTTTGTTTCGTAGGTAGCACTCCTTTCTTCTGTTTACTGCATATGTAAAAACCATAACTCAAACGAGTTATCTAAGAAGTGAGTAACAAGCATTAGGAAAGCTATCCTTTTAGCATACCTATCGACCTATAAAATACTATTTTTCTCATTTTTTATCGTTTGGATATTATTTACCAGTGTAGGGTAGTTTATTACATACTTATTGAGCCTCATGTTTATAATTTTAAAATTATCTAACTTTATAATACTTATAAGAGGCGCTCATACCCCAGTAAGAGGCGCTCATAGCCCAGTTGCACTCGGTGATTAGAAATAATCATCGAGGGTAAGCAACGACGGCACGGTCAGTACCTGGATGGGTGACCGCTGGTGGCATGTTACCATTAGCGTCTCCGTGAGTCGGAGGTCACGTTAAGCAGTCGGTCCCGGTTGTAAACATAGGATAACAGTCGTGAAGCTTACTTCGAGGACTTTGAGCGGCTTAAAAACATCCAACGGTAAGATTACGTAGCCACAACGTTGTCTTGCCAGTCCCCAACCCGCACTTGGCCAGCGTGGGGACGTATGGCCTTAACCCTCTCCTGAGAGGAGACCCGAGCCCAGCAGTGGGACATGATAGGTTGTTGATTGATTTGATTGATTATAATATTTGACTATTTGAAGAGATTGTGAGTTGTTATGACATCTCATACTTTTTTTTACTGCCTCGGTCAACTTGTTCATACGAGCATAACTATCATGACGTTTTATTAGTATCTTAATCTTAGTAGATTGACATTGTTGTCGTTAGTCAAATGTAAGAATAACACTAATCAATTTAAGAGTAAGAGCTTCTTGTCTGTATCACTATCCAATATTTAATCCATAAAATTAGCATTTACTATTAGTAATTTATTATTAATGTTGCATATGATATATACGCGTCAACACTGCGTGAATATTGGCAAGTGTATTGGTCCTATTAATACATTGTATAAATTTAATGTACTAAATTTGTTCGTCGTTTGCATGTCCACATCAATTGCGACACTCATAAAGTTGTACGAAACAAATAAGGACAATAGCACCAAAATGCGTAATGGTATTAACAAAGATATAAATTTTATTTAAGAACCTGCTGGAAATAATAGCTTTTTATTTGTATTGTATTCTAAAAGTCATGGAATAATCCTTTGAATTTTTCGGGTGATGTTCTAGATTAACTAATGCTATTATTATTTATTTTAATTTTTATTGCCTTTACAACAACTATCAGAGAACTTACAATTATTATTTTTAAGCGATAAGTAGGTATCATTCCAATGTTTTGGTTTTAAACCAAAGAGACGTTAGTTTTAGTTTATTGTTATATGTTCCTAGCAGTAAGTACAGTAATCTTGTTTTTATAGACTGGTTAGACTAGTCACATCTAGTAAATACTATCTACGGGAATCAAACATTCGGTAACTTCACGTGAGTTCTTATGGGTACACCCATCTCAGTTATTTTGTATATAATATACAAAAAAAACAATACAATTACGAACCTAATTTAAAATGATCTCATGATATTTCAGGTAATTTAACAATTGCAAATATATTTCTATAAGTGTACCTGTGACCAAAACTCGAATTTCGTCATCGCTCTAGTATTCTTTTACACCGTTATTAACGTGAATTGTATATTACTAGTATTTTTGTTACTTTTAGTGCTATCATATCGGTCATTTTTGGGATGACCATTAAACCCGCAACTACAAATCCGACGCCAATGATTTCTGGGTTTCTTGAAATTTATTTTATTTTATTTACTAACTGAAATGAAGTACAAAGGCGGACTTAAATTGTACTACTACTATATAGTAGATACACAATATACACAAACATACACATATAAATACACATACATACGTACACACATACATATATATATACATACACATATACATATATACATATAAATAGACGGGCATTAGCGTTGAGATTATACTACTAATTCACTCCGAAGAAGTTCGCGAACTCTTTTCTTACATGTAAGACGGTTAAATATTACCTTATGAAATATCTTGCTTTGTTATAAAGAGACATGCGGTATTTGGCTTAGCTATACATATTTAAGAGAACAATACATTATAACGAATAAATATTTGTTACAATGTAAGCGACCACAACGTTCTGTGTGCGTCGAACACGTGGTTACCAAAGACTTCATAGGGAGAGAAAACATCTTTATCCAAGCATAGATTAGATTAATAGTTTCAGACTAAAGGAGAGCAGGAAAATAAGAAGAAAGGTAAAATATCTATCTCTATATTCTGTGAATGAGTCACTCACTCTCTGGTAAAAGAACTATTATTTACTCATCTTTAGAAAACTAATGTAATCACATTTACTCGCATTTTGATAACTGATCAGATCTCGGTATCATGACACTGAGTTTTAAAGATATGCGGTTATCAACCGACTTCGTTTAGGCAAGGCTTAGTATTATAATTTTTAAAATCCATAATAAAAATGCTTAATCTTATATTTCATGAATTTGTTTTGATGTTTTAAGGACGTAAATATATTAAATTCTCGATACACATTTAAATATGTTATAACACATTTATTGAACCTAAAGTGGTTACTTAAGTGTAGCATTACGGAGCACTTTGAACTTCCATGAACTTGTTACAATCTCTTCCTCGAAATTAAGTTCCAAATCCGCATTTTTTTGGCGTAGTACTACGATCTTTAGACCTTTTTATAGTAATTTACATTTTATACGTTTCATTCGACTTCGTTAACCCATTACCCATACTTTAAAAAAATATTCACTTATATCAACCGTCAGTATGGTGACAATGAAACTGAGAAACAATAATCTAAAATTCAGTAAGTCTTTCTTAAAAGGGACAATGAAGGAAAAAAAATCGATACACTTCAAAAAGCATTACTATTTTTGCAATATGTTTCGTAAAATGTTTTATACATTGCAAGTAAAACATACCGCATATACTTTTGCTAATGCCATTCATCATACGTTATATGCGCAAAACGGCCGGCAGGAGCTGGATGCGAGAAGCCGAAATTCGAACCAAGTGGCGTGAAATTGGAGAGGCCGATGTCCAGCAGTGGACTGCGATAGGCTGATGATGATGGTGATTATGCATATGATAATTACGACTTATAGATATTAAAGTTAAGCACTATAGATTTAGAATAAAATAGAATACACTTTATTGTACAACAGATATAAAAGTTTACATAAATATATAGTTTATATAATACATCAATTGAATCACCGTGTACAAATGGCGGTACACATTTATAGTACATACAATATTTTTTAAGAAAATTTAAGAGCCGATTTGAATTACTAGCAAAATACAACGAACTCGCTTTTACCACACATGACAATAGGTTATCATTGTTATTAGGTGAGAAGCATATTGTGAACGATACATGTATGAAGTTGCAAGCACTAATCTTGGTTGAAATTTATAACCTTTGTTCTTTTACTAGAGCGCATTTCTAAACAGTGGCCTGGTTTCAATTCTAACGATTGTGAACAAAATGACTGGGATATCGTTCAATTGTAATCATAGTAATTATTTATCATTAATAACCCAATCTATTATAGGTTTTTATTTGGATCTTAACCTATAAAAGGTGTTGACGCAAAACTTTGTGTGTTGGATATCCCCTATTTTACATCGCTCTGAAGTTATGCTCACGAAAAGAATTTTTCGCCTATATATTCCTGTAATGTTTTCAAAGTTTTTGTGTCTGTATCGTCATTTAATTTAAGCACGCGGTTCATTTTAGTTTAGTATTTATAGTAGTAGTTTAGTAGTAACAATTAGGGCAGTATTTTTCAGAAGATTAACAAATACATATTTCGTAATTTAGTCACACAACGCAAAAAAGGCAAGCAATAGCTTCAAATAAAGAAGAGCTATTAAGAGATTTTTTTTCAGAAAATCAGAAACAAATTTATATATATACATATTTGCAGATCATACAAAACATTTGGTCCGACCCGGGATCCGAAAGCGAGATCTGAATCTGAATACATAAACTTGTTCGCATACGCTACTACTGCGCCATCATGACAGATAGAACACCAGTATTCAAATATACGAAATTTATAAATAATTTAACTTATTAGATTGTTAGTTGTTATTAAAAGTTCATATGCTCACATATATGTACATAAAACTGGAACAAAATACAACTTAAGAAGTCACAACATCAACAGGTAGGTCTTAGGTATAAAACTTCAAGGAAGTAATAAACATAAAAATGTTATGAAATGAAAATACTACTCAACCATGGGAGACGCTTCTTTTCCAAAATCATCAACGTCTGATATTTAGTAGAACCCTATGAAAATAGTACGTAAAATATTTTTAAGCGTCGACAGCAACAAAAAGTAGAGATGTTTTTTCGACACAATAAATTATCTGTGTGAATTTGAAGTGATAGTGACATTATAGACATTTCATCATAATTTAGGAAATAAAACAATATTATAATATTATTTCTTCAATATTTAATATAATTTAAAAAGAAGAAGAAAGACATTTGGGACACATTTCTTTACTTCTAATATCCCTTGAGAGGGTGTATTAAAGGATAGAATTTCATAATAATGATAAACGTCCCTTTTCAATTTATATTCTAACAGTTTATTTGGCTATAAATATACATATGTTTAGTCTTTACGGCTACTTTTTATTCAAATAACACGAAAAGCTCCATTCATACATACAAAAAATGTATTGAGAGGAAAACACATACATTTTGTGCATTTCATACTCTATTATTAGTATTACCAAAAACTATTCAAAACAATGTAGTAGTTGCTTTGTTTGAAATAGACAATTTTTAACAAACAGAAATCATTTCATATTTATTATATTATTTTAAAGTATCTATACTCGCACCACGAGGTAAGGCAAGGTTAAAAAAAGTAGCCCAAGTTCCTCCTTATATCATCAGCTCTCTGCCAGTGCCTCTGCAAGTCAGGTGAACATCGGTTAAGCCACAGAGACTAGCCGATACAGACGGAAAGATAAAAAAAATTAAAATCGTTTTTTGTTGTTGTAAATATCGTAACAATATATATATTGACTGCCTCGGTGGCGCAGTAGTAGCGTATGCTGTTCATGAGGTCTCGAGTTCGAATCCTGGGTCGGACCAAATATTTGTTTGGGAGTTTGGATAGTTTCTATGTATAATATATATATGTATTTACAAAAAAAAGTATTTATGTATTCTTATCAGTTGTCTAGTACCCATAATACAAGCTCTGCTTAGTTTGGGACTAGATGGCGTTGTGTGTTAGATATCCGAAATATTTATTATTATAATATATATACTTTCATATGCATTTAGACGAAAGCTGTTAACATTTAAATTACAAACAGCTGCTTCAATTTTATTTATTTGTGTAGATTCTGATTTCAGCACGAAAAATAGTGTATTAAAACAAGTGTATAATTAATAATCATATGTTCAAAAAAGTGCCAAATTTTAATCCGATTAAAGATCCCTTATTAAGTTTGATGAAACCAGTTATGTAAATAAATGCTAATATAGGCACAACCAGCATTGAAAATACAAGAGTAACTTTAAAAAGGTTTTTTTTCTATATACCAAACTAAACGCAAATCAAATATACTAATAGAGGCATTCTTTGTTTTAATTATTACAGACAACTTAAGTTTACTACACATAGTACTTCTACTACTTCCCCCCTTTTTTTGTGGATACCACCGACTGGTGGTGTGTCGGACTCGAACCGACTAAAACCGCTCGCCGCCTTGGGTACCAGGAGTTGGGGAACCAGGTGCACCCTTGAAAGGAAATCCTTGGGACACTGACGTACCACAGGCTACCTACGGTTTGTAGATGGCCCCCTTCTGTGCAAGAACCCCGATGTTCCCTTGCAACAAAAGAAAAAATCGTTTGCATCTCCGTCCCGGCCTGCTTCTGCTAGGGTTACGATAGCCTCACCTGCCACCTCCAGTTTTGCGCTTCTGGAGAACGGAGATCGATTTGTGACCTCCGGCGCTTGAGTCGTCTGCGTTACCGGGCCTGTTTCAGGGCCTGGTGGACAAGGGGAGTTCTAAACCTCTCCCGGTCCCCTTCTACTACTTTCCCTGTATTAAAATCTAACATAAGAGCACGAAGGACAGAAAAAAAATGCTAATACCACTTTTCAACTAAGTTATATAATTAAGTAGAAAAGTGGTATTTAAACAAAACCATAAACAGTATATTAAAACCGAGGCCTTCTAATTAATACATTTTTATGGTTAACTGGCTGATCAATATAAAAAGAAGAATACTTCTTAAATGTGTAACTTTCTTATAAACTATTTTAGATTAAAATTCTCCAAAATTAAAGTTTTGGTAGTTGATATTTTTACTCTAACCAATCGAAAATTGTAAAAGCAAACAAACTAACCTACTGGCTTCATCAACAGACCATCGTTATGAAGACTCATCTGGATTTCTTGCCTAAAACATCACATCACAACAAAAAAATGAATTTTATTAGAAATCACTGGAGTGACTGAATTATCTATCCACCTATTGACTCTACCAACAAATAAGCTATAATATGATAATTTTATTACGGATACTAAGGTCTTTTTCAAAATATCAATTAAAACGTTCAGATCTATAATTGGTTTACAATCGTAACTATCAAAGCCTGTTAAAAAGATGATGCGTTAGAAATGATTTCCTGATGCTTGTGGACCAGGAAACTATTTCTAACTCGGTACTCGTGTGCTAAGGAAGTCGTAAATAATAATCGACTATGTTTCACATAACTAATCGATGACATAATTTATAATCCGAAATCTCAAACACTTTTTTGTCTAATCTGATTGATTGAACCAATGGCAAACACTTAAATTAGGAAAATCACTTAGCAGTTTTTGAATCTTAATTATTTTGTTCTCGCAATCATTATGGAGTATAATAAGCTATTTACTTAATTACTACTGTTACTACACTACAGCTACTTATGAAATATGTACAAGTACCTAGTAACAGTGATAACATTGTATGCAGGTACCATTAATTACTTTGAAAAAGCATGCAACTTACAAGAAAGTCATGTAGATAAAGAAGAAGATTGATAAGTAAAGTGTGAGGTCATCTCTACTTAGTCAGTCATGTACTCGTACGTGCTGTCGTCCCACCATGCGCGCGCGCATGCTGCTCATCCCCGCTACGACTACTATAAAAGACATCACCCAAACCTGCCTCGCGCTATTACGACAGTGTTCTCTGTGATTTATCCCGCCGTGATACTTTTTTAAACAACGTATAAAAGGTAAGTGAACTTGGGATAATAAGGATACGAGGGGATGAATTTAAGCATGGAATTAAGGATAACCTTTACCTTAGCTTTAAAGTGAGGGCCAAAGAATCTTTGTCAAATTTGTCAAATGCATTTTAGAATGCCCTGAGCATTAAGTCCGCCGATGTACAATTGTAGTGCATAATGATTTTAAATAGAATAAAAAATATTAGGTATTCGAAATAGATAACTTACTTCATTCCGTTAATAGTTGCTGTTATTAAAAATCAAATTTTAGGATGTTGTTGTTGAAAAAAAATTATAAACACAATTAATTGTTACTCTAAAAATTAATATAGTTTAAAGTTTCAGCAAGTTACTTGAGAAAAATTTAAAAGACAAAAACCTTATCTGTTGTGACTACACTTTGTACACATTTGTCTGTTGCGGATAACAGGCAACGTATGTATGTGTGTCAAGCCGCAGTTGCAACATTCGCTGGTATTAAAAATAAGCCTGAGAGCCCTTTTCTAAGAATTTTCAACATGTGATAGACTTTCAATGGCTATGAATCTTTGATTAAAATGTCTGTTACAGTCTCTACCATAAATGTAAATCACGAAACGAATAAATAAATATTGAATAAATATGTACAAAATAACCAATGACATTGGACCATTATTAGTTGACATTACAATAATTTATTAATGTTTAGTATCAACATAGTGTTTCACTATATGAAGGTCAATCTCTGAAAGATGTGGACTTTCAAATATTTATTTCGAGTGACACAAAATATGTGAGCCTTGTTTGTTAAGTAATATTTGGCTGGTGTCAGTGGAACCAGTTCTTGATCAAAACTTATAACATTAAGTACTGATAAACGAGCGCCATCTGGTACTGCCTGTGCCACGCATATTATAAATCATGTACACACTCCATGGTATGCAATCAATCATACGGAAATCATTTGTGTTGTTTGAATTACTTAAAAAAGCTTCTTAGATTTTTTTAATATTACACTTACGAGGTATTTCCAACGGAGAAAAAGAACAGTTTGTGTTGTAATTCATTAAAATTTGTTTTAAATAATTAATTAGTAACACTTGAAGAGTCAATGCACAAGAGTGTATAATTTTAATAGAATAACATATCGGAGGTTTACTGCCAAAATCGCTTTACTAATATAAGATAACACACATACTTAGAAGATTTGGTTTAGTTTGGTATCGTTGATAATAAATATATATACATTTATGTGCATATACATTCTAGATCTCTAAAGAATTTTTTAATTTCATTTTATTTTTGTTATCTCTTCGCTCACATATAGACTCAGTAATCAAGTTAAATATTTTAAAAAATGTCTTCAAGTTTTAATAAATTTATGAAATCATGATTGTGTTTCGTGATTTAAAATATTAGATTAAAACTGGAATTAATATTGTAAATAATTATATATCATTTACATTTAAAAATTTGATGAAAACTTTATTTACATTTCTAAATCACTATTTCAACCGACTGAATATATGTATGAATAGTAAGACACGAAAAATTACAAAATTTTTGTTAATTTTTTTAGCGCCTATACCATCCAGGCCATTATAAAATTTGGTTCAGCAACTAAGACGTTACGTTGGAATAAACAAACGTATATACATACATACAGAAACTACCAAATTATGTTACTCTTCCTTTTGACTTCACCGTTGTCGGGTAAAACAAATAACATACTAAACAACAGTACAAACATACATTAACAAATTAGAGTGAAATATATCTTAATAACCTCAGATGGTATAATGATAAACAGTTACGAACAATGCTTTTTGTATCACAAGGCTATCTCAGCTCATTTCCTTTGTGAACTAAAGATATTGAAGAAGACAATGTTCTTGTTAAAAGATATTAATTATCTCGTATTATTTGAGAGGTCTATACATTTTCAGACATTTAAAACGTGATTAAGTGTACTTACATGTCGTTACTGTAATGCTTATGGTGACATTGATGAGACTAACCGGATCTTAATTTGAATATAAATAATACAGTTACTTAAGTAATTCTGTCTTTATATTTTTATTTAAAAAATAATTAATGCACAATTCTTTGTCAATTGTATGCTTTGTCAACTGCCTTTTTAGTAGTCTGTAATACAGGACTAGATTGTATTCTGTTTCACGTAGTAAGAAATGTTTGATGATCACTACTTCAAGTTTTGTATTTTTTATGTATTTGTTCCTGTATTATAATCAAACTCTAGCGTTAATAATTAAACCTTCTTTTTCACCTCTTAGGTTTATACTGTGGTACAGTAGAATTCTTTTAAGATAGAAACTGGCATCAGAGTTAAAAAATAAAGTCCTACCGAAAGTTTAACATTAATCCTTTAAACATGCAAATTACGTAATCAAATCCTTAAAGATTCTACTGGTAAAGGAAATGGTTTTAATTGTACGGATGACAGAATATATTCTTATCACTAATAATGTGAAAATTAAATATCTTAATTGTAATACTAGAAAAATAAATAATTGACATCATTTTGTAGCATCCATATTAGATCAGCATTTAATGACAAGAGAGACATTGCGATTAAAGACTGAATAGCTAATCTGTGATGTCAGGTAAAGTAAACGCATGATTGGCAAACTCATAAAAGTCAGATATCATTACTGTGTGGATTAAGTAAGGCAAATATGTACAAGATATGTACATACAACAGTTAGAGATACAACAGAATTATAGTTAAGAAAGGGTTGATGTAGTAATAATGTAAAAAAACCGTAGGTATTTGAATTACCGAAATAATATCAGGGCTAAAAGTGCTGTTTTTATAGAATGTTCATATATTAGTTACGGCTAATCTTCTTCGTCACATGACCGGCAGTTTATCAAAGTTTTTTGAGTAAGTCTGCTAACGGGTAATTTAAAACCAAGAAAGATTAATAATCTAAAAAATCTGAAGTTTATTTATTCGCTATACAGTCATTAGAGTATTAGATTGAGGCCCGATTCTAATGACTAATATTTATATTAATTAAAATGATAAACGTTTTGGACTTGAATTGCTATTTATAATGATATGTTTTTTTAAATAAAAAACTTAATTTTGAAACAGTCTTTAATCAACCGCCTCGGTGGGGCAGTTAAGCGTATGCGACTGCTGTGCTTAAAGTTTCGGGTTTGATTCCCGGGTCGGGCCAAATGTTTGTATGATCTGCAAATATTTGTTTCGGAGTTCGGAGTTGTCTAGTATCTAACTTAAGTTGAAACGGCTCATGTGTAATGATTTGTTTTCATAGCCCTTTATTATTATGAATACCTACCCTAAACAGAGTGTCTTTTATTTCAATAATTATATTTTTAACACTAAATACTGTGGCAGTGTACACATACGCAATATATACATAAATATGACATAAACTATTATGGTTTAATTGCGTTCAGAAATGATAAGACTGTCGTTTGCCTCGACTCGAAACTATTCTTATATTTGATGTCATTCGCGACCGCGACAGATCTCAACGAATTAATAAAAATTAGGTGTCTGTATGTAATTTTTAATTAACAGCCTATTTAAAACTATATACAGAAATTACAACAAAAACAATTTTTATAATCTTTGTCTGTGTCTTGGTCTGTCTATTCGTCTGTCTGTCTGTTTGT
The DNA here is from genome assembly GCA_003709505.1 of Hyphantria cunea. Taxonomy (NCBI): domain Eukaryota; kingdom Metazoa; phylum Arthropoda; class Insecta; order Lepidoptera; family Erebidae; genus Hyphantria; species Hyphantria cunea. Next base: position 1,497,165 of record PKRV01000652.1, on the reverse strand, counting down.
TTGGTTCGTCTAAGCTTTGGTATAGCTAAACGGATTTTTTTGGGACTTTCACTTTGGGATAGCTGATATACGGAGTGTCATAGGTTACTTTTTTAGATCAGCTGTGCCTCGCGCCGTAAATTGTAGTTTTTGTTGTAAAGTTCCAACACAGCGGAGCTCTACTAGTAAAATATAAAATACAAAAAATACTCACTTGCATATAAATCCCCAGAGAGTTAGAAAAAGAAATCTTAGACTCCAAAAGTTGCCACTGCTAAACGAAGACTAGGAAAATTAAAGATGGAAAATCGCTAGTTTATTAAAAAGAGAAAGTAGACATTATTATTTATTAAGAAGAATAAAATTTCATGAAAGGAAAAGTATTTTCGGAAAGAAATTTTTCATACATCAGTAGTAGGTGTCCAATATTCGCCCGGTACCTTGTAGATATGCGTTTAATGATAGCTTTTAATTTTTGCTGAAAAAGTTTATATATTAGTTACTAACTTCTTGACATCTGTATTTTTATTGGAAGTTCTTCCTTTATAATTTTTATCATTTTCTGCAACAGTTTACTCTAAGAGATTGTCATCGCCGAGTAAGAGGAACTTGACCTGATCGTGGACTTGACATTTGAATGTAGAAATCAAATAACAGAAAAATAACATAAGCCAATGTATTTTTGCAATATGTAATTTAATTACACCGTGTCAGTGTGCCTTATATAATTTATTAAAATATTATTAAATACAATTAAAATAATTACTAACAATTTTCTAATAGTACAATAAAAAAGATATGTTTACCACATTTGATACCAGCATTTAAGTAATACTGTGGGGTAAACGTTCTATCCCACGAGAGTAATGAAACAATGCAATATATTAAGTGTAGTACAACTAAGCTTTGCAATCACTCAATCACTTGAACTGAAGGACGTCTTGAGAAATACTCGACGAATTAGTTCAACAGCTCGATATTATCGCAACGAATCGCACAACTGAACTTCTATCTCTTATTACTTGTTATAATCAGTCGGAGCGGATACCCAAAACGTTTCGAAAGACATACATACTTTGTCAGAGTAACAATTGATGCTTTGGGACAAATGGGATTAGTGTGCAATAGCTCAAGGTTAAAAACTAAAATTCATAAACAACTCTGTCTTAAGAAAATTGAAGTGTCTGTTTAGTTAATTATAAGAAACTGAAACTCTTCTAAGTTTCCACATTGTAATTACATGGAGTCTTATTTCAGGCTAGAGGTTTTGCCGGTCAATCAATCAATCAATCAACAACCCATAATGTCCCACTGCTGGACTCGGGTCTCCTCTCAGGAGAGGGTTAAGGCCATACGTCCAGTATATTCCATTCCATTCCATTGCCGGTATATTCCACATAAAACTGTTACTATTTCCTATAATATATAATCTCAGCTTTATGTAGTGTTTTGCAAAATATAGTAATGATACGCGCGTTGATGTCTATTGGACTGCAATATTTCTTGATCGTCGTAAGCTTACCAATGAAGTTAAGTTTCTCAACATGACATAATAAATCAATTTAACTATTACAGAGACTTTTCTTATCGTTAAGAATCACAAGTTTGTCACCATGTTCATACAGTCATATTTTTACAAATTACTATAGCGTTAAAACATTGATAATATTATTATATGGGACATTATATTGATACCCTTAAGACGTACAAATACTATTTTCCGCAAGGTTAATTTACAGTTTCATTTCTTTTATTAGTAAAATAGACGTAAATTTACAATTCGATGTTACCGAATTCGTGATTTTCAACAAAGATTTTAATTTATACACTATTCGCTACTGTACACTAAGAAAAATTTATTATAAAAATTACAGTAATGTATATTAAGAAAAATTTTAAATTGTGAATCATCAAGCTGATCTGATCATCATCTTGCCCGTTTTATAAAAGGCAAGGTAGTCTGATTGGCTTTGGATATAAATAAATAATAAAAAAGTAATGGCTAATATTATTTATGTTATATTCAATAAAGTCCAGAGTCAAGTAAGAGATTTTATTAAATACTTACAATTTTCCGTCAATTCATAACCCAAGAACGCACAGTTGTAAAATTTATACTCTGATATGAAGTACCAAACATAAGATTAATGAATGGAGTAAACGAGTTTTCGAATGGAGACCGTGCCTCGGCAAACCTAGTGTGGGACGTCCACGGGTCAGGAGGAGTGATGTTCTACGCAAAACGGCTGGAAGGGGCTGGATGCGAGAAGCCGAAAATTGAACCTAGTGGCGTGAAATTGGAGGGACTTATGTCCAGCAATGGACTGTGATAGGCTGATGATGAAGATTAATGAATTTTATTAAGTCCCGTAAATCACATTTAACTCTATAGTTGTCAAACTGTTGCTTTCCAGATGTACTAAATACCTTCCTTTTTATTTCTTAACAAACTCGTTTTGTTTTTCAAGCTCTTTCTATTCAGGTGATCGGTCTAATATTCGAAATAAGTTTTCATTCCAATGCAATTTCTGTATGTGGAAATTCATATAGACAATGCAGACAATTGTCTATCTTGTCTACGAATACCTAAGATTCTGCAATCATATTTACCCTGTGGTATGTATTGCGGAATGAGTACTCATACAGCTTGTAATACTCGACACCAAAGATTTACCGATGCCTAATGATATCGAATTTAGGCCCCAGGTCTCCACTTTTTACCGAGTTTAAGGCAGAAGAGTTTTGGCTGCTTCTCTCATCTAATCAGAAGAACTGACAGACTCTGAAACTATTTTTTTTCCAGTGGTATGTGAACTCTGTCTAAAAACCACACGCCGTCTCGGGTACCAGTAACGGGGAAACCAAGGTACATGAAAGTAATTTCTGTTATCCCAACGCACCTGGTCATGTACGGCTTGTACATGGACTCTCTCGTGAGTAGAAACACAGTGGTTACTACTCATTACTCTGCTAATCTCACTTCTGCTAGGATATTTGGTGCCCACACCTATCACTCCCAGGCATGTTCTTTTTGTAGAGGAGGAGGCCTATTCATGTTTCGGACAGGTAAAGCTAAACCTCTCTCGGTTTTACTCTGCCGTTTTCTTTATAAGCATGTTCAAAAAAGAGATGGCGGAGTTCCATGAGCTTACGATTCGTATAAGGCTGTAAATAAGCGAGAAACGAGAGACGCACACCACACACTATATTACGCCTCTACTAGACCCACGCCGGATATTCTGTCAACGTGTGGAATGTTGTGCCCACGGTCAGCAAAGTCATTGTGGCATACAGGTGTTTTTGTTTCTTGCGGATTTGATACGGCTGATCTTCGAAGCTTCCTTTACAGGTGATCACCTACACTAACCGGGATATCAAACCTCCTAATCTGGTCTTAGTACCGCGTTAACGGCGTGACCCGAGACCCCGAAACACCCGACAGGTTCGGCAGCATAATAAACTTGTTTTTTTACCTTATTTATAGAAAAACTATTTATGCTCATGCATAATATGTTGGGTGCCAAGTGTGATGATGCGGAGGTCTTGTGACAATTACGCGTTTATTTATCGATAGACGAACTGTAGGTCGTGTTTATGTCAGTAGAGACAAGGTCACGATCTACTCGTAACAGTTAATACAAATGTTATTCATGTTCGAGGTCACAAGTATTAGCTATGAAAGTTCACTGTATCAGATCACTATATATATGCCAAGTTCATGCATTTTGTCGTCATGATATTTTATGTTTTTTTACTGACGCTTATATATTAACATGTTAGGTTATTTTCGGTGTAGAATTTTTTTTTATTCTCTGTGCACAATTGACAAATGTACAATAACGGACTTAATAGCACGGGCATGTTCTTCTAGTCTGCACTAGGAATTAAGTTTATTTTTCTTATAAAGAGAAAAAAGTAATTGAATATAATGACAGATTGTTATACTTACATGAGTTCTGCATTAAACACAGTTAAAGCATTCTGGTATTTAAACTACCCTTATTTCTGTTTGATATTTAGACTTACAACTAGCTACATTTTTGAGTGGTTTTCGATAATTTTTGACATTGAACTTGGCGATGTTGATTAAATAACAGGCGATTGGCGAAAACATTATAACATTTTACTAAACACTTATAAAATACGCCCAATGCTCGAAGGTTTTGTGTATTTTCTTTACATAATTAGGTAATTATTTAACACTAGAATAAATCAATTATCGCCTTAATGTATTTATATTTTAAGAATTGTTATATAATATATGTAAAATTTTAAGTTAGTTAGTTAGTTAGTAACTAAATGCATACACAAATAAGCTTCTATGCGTTTTAACTTTATAATTACTTTCAAGCTGTTAAGATCTCAGTAAATAAAATATTATAGATATGTATAAAATCTATTCTATGTATAATATCCTTTATCTACTTTATTTCTTTATAGCCATAATCAAAATTATGATGATTTAACGTTATTTTTACTTTCAAACCAAGTAAAAAATAAAGAAAATGAAGAAAAGATAAAAAAAAATCAAGTATATCAATTTTATTCATAAATTCAAGTTTTTCACATATATAAAATGAAAAAATACATCACCGAATGTATGTATGCGGTAACTTTAGATCGGTTGCACTAAATTGGATAATTATTTAATCAAGGCGTTTGTTTGAAAAGCTTTGTATAAACGAAAATTAAAAGAAAACCGGGAGTTTCATATTTTATTAGTCCGCGACAGTATACTACCAGGGGAAAACTAATGCGGGCATGAATCTTAAATTCGAAAAAAACAAGATAAATCCAATTTTGACTATATTTGACAAAAACGTATACCAAAAATATTTAACAACGAACATTTAGAATAATTATAATACGTCTCTTTATATGTAAAAAACATTTAACGTGTTTTATGCATTATTCATTTCACATAATTTATTATGTGAAATTATGTGAAATGAGTACATATAATTCAATAAATATTACCCAACAAACATGTTTCGTATAACGGCAAGCACGGCAATTAAATAATGCATATTTTAAATAACATTTGGTAAAAACCATTGTTTTCGATTGAACTAATTTTTATTTTTAACCGACTTCTAAAAAGTAGGAGATTTTCAAATCGACTGTATTTTTTATGTTTGTTACCTCACAGAACTTTTGACTGGGTGAACCAATTTTGATAATTCTTTTTTTATTTAAAAGCTGGTACTTCCCATGTCAGTTTGTTTCAGTTCTTGAAGCTGGTTTTTTTTAGTCTGTTATATATTTGGTTATTACATTTCATTCAAAAAATAGGAATCTCATCATAATTAAACCTGGAAGACCGGAGCGAAGCAAAAGAGCACTTTGAAAAAAGGGTGGGTAGTGACCTACCCTTTTCTCAAAGTGCCTCGACGTATTTTTGATCCGTCATAACTATGGTTTTCGATATACCAGATAGTTTAAATGCTTAGGATATGATGTCAATAATAGATTAATTAGACATACAAAGCTTCAATAGCTCTGAAACCGATTTTATCAGTGACACACTGATGATTTTCAAAAGATGATCTTCAAGGATACTTCCAGAAGTGCTAGAAAGTTGTAGTTTGGTATGTAAACTAAGTTTAGTATACAAACAAGAAAAAATTTATAAACCTATTATTTTTGCCCTCCAAGCCCCAAAACTGGGTGTGGGTGGAAATTTGTATGAGACTTTCACAAAATTTTATACTAGAGATTTTATACGGACTTTTGTTAGTTTTTAAAATACAAGTACCTGCGCCAGTCAAAGACAGAGAACGTAAATCACACAATCATTTGATCCGACCCGGGTATCGAACTCGAGACCTCAAACACAGCAGTCGTATACGCTACCACGGTACCGAGACACTCACATTTTTTTTTGTTTTTTTTTTTATATTTAATCTGCCAAAATGACTCTGCCCTGCCTGATGGAAAGCATGAGCAGAATCCAAGATTATTATTACCTCCCCATTAGAATTACGTGGTTGGAGATTCGGTAGCCCCACTTAATCGATGAAAAGCTTTTTCTTAAGACCAGTGTCCGGAGATTATCTCTTATCTCGTTCTACCCTACATTATTTTGTTTTAAAAATCATTAAACAAGCTCACTAAGCTATTAACATAATTAACTCAATATTACAACCTTCAGCGCTCCGATAATAGCGAGACGATGTCGATTGCACCATTCATCTTTCTAAGCTAGGTCTTGAGATGTGAATGTAGTCACTAAGACTATCTTTGTCATGAGCCTCTTGTCTCTATGACACAAGTGTCTACTAGTAAAGTAAACTATCTCTACTTAGAGATAGTATAAGGTAAATTTAGACTTGAGTTTAGTCATTATTGTCTCGTATTATTGGGTAACTCCTGTTATTTTTCTTAAAAGAAAGGACTACATAAGCGCTCTTTTAATAGCTTTTGTCAACAGCATGTTTTGCATTATTCATAATAGTTGCGAAAAGAGAATAGTAAAAATATTGCCTGAACATTTTTATGATATAAGCACTAGTCCACTGTATTACCCGCGACTTTTGTTCACTTGTTTTATGTATATATATATTTCTAAAAATAGTAACCGGTATTACTTCTTATAACATTAATTATCTGCCAGTAAAAGTCCCGAGACAATCTGTCGAACCGTTCCAGAGATTAACCGAAACAAACATACTGTCAAACTTAAAGAAATTTGAAGATAGAGAGAGTATTGATTTCGTAACTTAATATATAATGATAAGCAGATAATAAGTATAAAAATCTTTAAGGCTGAAAAGCTATTTTTTAAAAGCCTTTTTTTTACTAATGATTAATATAACTTCACATATAAATTATAATTCAAATTAATTCAAACAAAATGAAGTCAAGATAGCATGAATATCTTTACCTTAATTAACTAGTTAAAACAATATAATTTTACGCTAGGTATATAACCAAGTAATTGTTTTCTCTGTTTGTAAATCTTCACCAATCATAAATTATGGTGGTCACAGGTGAAGGACTGTACACTAAAGACTTGCGCGATTTTGAAAGCTTTACCTACTCATATCTTGTGTGAGCCTCAACGACATTGTTTATGAACGGAAAAGCTACGCTCGTATACTGCTCATATAAAATATTATATACTGGATTTTAGGTTAATAAAAACGGTCTTCCATTCGGTGAGATCCATGTAGATACAAGTGGTCATAAAAGAACTCACGTCAATGCCTTCATACAGGGTAGGAAGGTACCTAAAAGCTCTCCACTTACTTCCGTTCTTAAATACCTAGCTCAGATCCTCAACCTTAATATCATCAATCCAATCAATCAAATCAAAATCAATGATAACAGTGGAGGCGTCTGTCTATATAAAGTAAGTAGTCGGATCTCATCGGAATCGACAATCAAGTAACACAAAAAATATAATCAAATTCCTTATTTGCTTCTAAGAAATAATTACTGGGAATTAGTTTTATTGAAACTAACATGATAATAGTCATCAATCATCGATAAGCACTCAATAAAATAGTTGAAATTGTATTTATTTACTGCCTCGGTGGGGCAGCCGTAGCGTAGGTGACTGCTCTGCTTGAGATCTTGGGTTCAATTCCCGGGTAGGACCAAATGTTTGTATGATCTGCAAATATTTGTTTCGGAGTTTGGGTGTTTTCTATATATAATGTGTATGTATTTGCAAAAAAAATATTTATGTATTTATATCAGTTGTGTAGTGCCCATAATACAAGCTCTGCTTAGTTTGGGACTAAATGGCGTTGTGAGTTAATTGTGTGTCCGAAATATTTATCTATTTATTATTTATTTATTTAAAAGCCTTTAAGTGGTTATAACAAAATAGACAGAATCTGTTAATGTTGTGGGTAGTTGACTAGAAAGTTCGAATTACTGCTAAGAATGTCTGTGGAAGTAATTGTAAAGAGAATAAGCCTTAGTTGCTTCGTGTCCGTTGGAAACCGCTTCAGTAACGAAATGACGTTGTTAACATGCAATCGTAAACGTTTAACCATATTAGCCACTTTGAATAAGCAAAGGTATACGTTACGTAGATAGTTTAAAAATATCACTGAATACTCAATGGACTACATAGCGTTCACAAGAAGAAAGCGATAAACAAAATAAGTTAATCTTTAAGGATGTTCTAAATATGAGAGAGAAATTTGGTAAATTTTATCACATATGAAAAATATTTAATGTCTTTGTTACCATAAGTACAAATAAGCCATCTGGAGTGCATAGTATAGTAGATCATAAATTCCTTTCTAAGGAGGTGCCTGTGTCCTTGTGTAGATTAGTAAAGACTATAAATAAACTATAAACAATTCTTATAAAGTACTCTGAGACTACAACTAAAGCTACCGTTAAGCTATTCAGAAGTTAGTGTCGGTGTTCAGATATAATAAAACAGGAAATTAATAATTTTTTTCTATTCCAAACATTCTTTCTGAGGCGAGACCTATCTCTAACAGTGAACTATTAAATCCCGTTGATATACCTACAGATCTCGTTTACACTTGCTTACTAAGTCATTATTTACTAGTGCTTAATTTTATGTAACCGTTGTGAAAAACATAATATTTAGATTGAATCTAAATTGTAGTAACTGACACAATGATTTATCTATATATCTGTGGGTATGTTTGCAGTAAAATAAAATACTTTTAGTTGACATTAAACTAATTAAGCCAGCGTGAGGTACAGAACAGTGAGTGGAGGGCATCGGTGTTTTTAAGCAAAGTGTTAGACGAACTTACTGCACGAAACAGCAGGATCGTGACCGAAACTGACGGACGACTGGCCTCGGGATGTTGCAACATATCTCTTAGAAACATTGTGGCTGAGACTAGCACTAAATTTGCAATTGGGACACAGATTCGCGAAGAATACCATTCAACTGTTGTTTAACTGAACAGCTATTGTTTAACGATTGTACTTGAACACCTTCGGCGCTGGGAGGTCCCCATTCATCCTATTATTCTGTGTAATAATGGCATAATACACGAGTCTTTTGCCGATAAGTGTGTTGCCTAACTGAGGTCAGGTCTTTGATATTTATCTAATATCACTTTAGACACGTTTATTTGCCCGTAATTATATGTCATTAATATAATACATATGCAAGAACATTTTCAAAGAAGTATTGAAAAAAATATGATATTAGGCAGTTCATAAAACTGTCCATTACAGTTTTATGAACTGCCTAATATAAGTGGAATATGTATACTCGTGGCTTGATGTCTTTAATATATTTTAAAAGCTTAATTAAGAAACGTCATAAAGTTTTGCACCATTTTTATAGTAAGCATTAAAATGTTTTACTTATAATAGTGATGATATATCGTAATGTTCTTTAATAGGTTAAGGAAGTTAATTATAGGGGACCCTGGAACGCTTGACGATCTCTACCTTAATGCATTCGTGATGACATGCCTTATGGTTTATTGATGAGGCGAGATCGCAATTAATGCTTACGTTCATAAAAGCAGAGAGTACAACCATGTCAAGGCTATTTCACACGAGGTGTTTGTAGTACGTACTATGTATATATGTACACTCATGATCTATTTGCCTGCTGCTTTGGCCAGCAACCCGTTTCCGGGTACATTACACGATCATGTTATTATGTCATCAATTCTAGTACATAGTGAGGCCTACTTAATCATTATCAAAGTAAGCAATCAATTTAGTTTGCTTGCTTGAATAAGTCATAAAGACGGTAAATACCTGGACGAAGCTTTCAAATTTTTTTTAATAACTGTGAGGCATGATTGCATACTGATCGTTCTTAAGTCGAACTTTTTATATTCCTATGGCGACATGTATGCGATTTTGCCTGTGGCGTTCTCACCGCGACGTGTTCAGACAAACGCTGGCGACATACTAGTTATTACGTAATTAACACAACGGCGCCGGTTGACTAATGATACAAGTGTGACGGTCGCTAGTTACTGGGTCAAGCGATCTTAAAACAATTGTCCCCATAAAATTAGTTGAAGTGGCAAAGGACATCTTTTACCATTGACATGTGGTACAAGATCACAGTAACATACACGTAAGTTCGCAACGTACTGACTTGACACGCGTGCCGACAGTTCCAAGGATACATAATAGAGATATTGTTTACAATAAGCACAGGTTATTGAACGTTTAACGCGTCGTTACATACGTTAAGGTACGCTTGCTTAACTCTATATGTAACACGGCCCAGTGACGTGGTCAATTGCTGACAAAATTTTACGTAACGATATATGTTTATTTGAACAAAATCAATTGACCAATATACACTGGTCTGTCTGTCACGCGTCCATGGCTAAACTGTCACAGCGATTTTAATGAAATTTGGCAGAGAGATACTTTGATTTTTGAGGAAGAATATAGGGTACTTTTTACCGTGATAACCGAGATAAACGCGGGATGAGCCGTGGGCAAAAGGTAGTATTTAAAATAAACTACAAAAATGTAAAACACCTTGTTTGAAAATCGAGGCGTGTTATCTGAGAAAACGTTAAGTCACAGGACGTTTCCTCATTCTAAATACAAATACTTTTGCTATATAAATAACGCTCAGATTTTATTTATGTATATATATACACAAATAGGTTTTTAAATATTTAAAATATTTGAAAATTTCATCAAGATCATTTCACAATTTTTTACGTAATAAAGTTCGGTGTCTTTCCCAGTATCGAAGGTTTGGAACATACGAAGCCAGTCGTAATATAAATTTGCTTACACCAGACCTGTCATTACAAGTATGTCAACTGGTAGAATTTAACTTAAAATTGATTTCAAAGGAATGTCACGAATGCGTGAATAAAACGAGTTAAATAATTGTTATGGTGTAAAATCAGTGCCAGGGGCGCATAATAATATTTCTCTATAGAAACTCTTTCTATAAACACTTATGCTATTTTGCCGCAATTAAGTTAATTATTTCATGTACTTAACTGTTAATAAATAGACTATTGTTCGAAGCCTCCATGGGCGCCTCATAATCTTTACGAAATTTTTAAAGGAGTACCTAAGTCTTTTATAGTGTGTTAATTCTATTGTTTTTTTTATTGAAATTGCTCAATTTTTGCATATAAATATATAAGTAATATATATGTATAGCCTAAAGTTTTGCCGTATTAATGTTTCGGTGTTTTCTAGGTATAATAGGTATGTATTTACAAAAGAAATATTTATGTATTTAAATCAGTTGTACAGTAAGTACCCTTAAAGCAACTCTTCTTTTTTCTGGAAATAGATGGCGTTGAGTCTCAGATGTTCGAAATATTATTATTGCCGCGGAATATTCATAATTTTACTTTCAGTAAAAGATTATTTCTAATAAACCTAGTTGAATCTTGTACATAAAATTATTTTATTATTAAATATTCTTAAATAATTAACTCATAAATTTTAACAAGGATCACAGACTTTAATGCTAGGTGCACTCATTATAAAATTTAATGAACAGTAGAGATGAAACATCTATATGAAAAATAACTATTAACTATAATTGTGATTTAAAACTTATTATGCGTTTTAATTTTATTTTGTACATATCCGGAAAAATACAGCTAGAAAAAAAAAGTATAATTTTATAACGATACTTAAGATGGCCAATTAAAAATTTATACTACAACAAGAAATTATCAAATAAAGATAACAAAAATATAAGACTACATAAAAGAAAATGTACCTTTGTATCTGAATCATTATCGTTTGGTCTAGAGATATAAAAAAAATATACAAAACAATTATTTATCAAATTTTTACTAAAAGGTAATGTATGTTCTCTTCAGATGCAGACGTGCCTACTGGTGGCATGCGCGGCTGCGCTTGCAACGCTCACAATGGCTCAAAAGCCAGGTCGCTTCCTATCACTACCCAACGCTCAGAAATGCGCAAACAGTAAGTACTTTAACTGTTTTAAGTGAGGCCCTACTAAATATATGTAACCTAATATTTAATAGGGTTCTATCTATTTCCTCAATTTAAAAAACAAGTTTACAGTTTAAATTACTCGAATATACGCAATTAATGCTCCGTTCTTTCAATCTTGTTTTTATTCTCTAAAGATGGATTTTATAATGGATATTTTTTAGGAATTAATAAATGATAACGAGTCAACATCACAATTAAATTCTTCAGTGTCAAAATGAATAGATTTAATAAAACTCGTGTGGACGGATCTAATTTAATTTATTTTATTAATTATCGCTCTTTGTTGTTTATGAAGCTTTCAGCTTTAAGCTTAAAATATATTATTTATTTCATATTTGTTTCTATGAAAGTAATAAGTTGCCATGCAACTGTTAATACCTTTTATAGCCCTAGAAGTTTCTAAAAATTCCAAGTTAGTCATTGCCCACAATATTAAAAATAAACATCGAATGATAATTTTCAATTGCCAGCTTCAGTGGCCAGGGAAAATAAATATATTTATGTTGCGTTATCAGCAACTTTTTACTAATCCACTCGTTGGATATATCAGGCCTCTCATTTAAAAGAAGGTCTATAATGTATTTTTTGTAAGTTTATATCATTTGCTTTTATATTTTTGTCAACAATAAGTATCACAATAATCAAGAAAGAAGTAATCTATATTGTTTTATAATTAAAAATACAGAATCCCGTAATAACTACATGTAGTTATTACGGGATTCTGTATTTTTAATATGTTTAAATTCATGAATTTCAACATAGTTTTTGTTACAAAAAAATATTTTAAAGAAAACAAGATGACATCATCGCTTATCAATTGCAACCTTATTAATTTTGCAACGATTACCGATAAAAAACATGCATTAATGTGGCAGTAATACTTGGTGAGTTTTTGCAATGATTCATTTTACTCTTAATTGACATAGATAAAACGTGCCTCAATGGCTTCTATTAAAATTTGGTTTTGTTTGGTTGGTTTTCCCCGGCTGTTTCCGCGCTCGATGGGCCATTGTTTGTACATGGGTTTCGTCATTGTCGTTTCTTAGTCAAACCATCCTAGATCATCCCAGAGTGTTGATGAAGATGTTGATTGGAGGATGTCGATTGGAGGATGTCTACTCCCTGACATTCTCTGAGAACCTCCATGCACCCCCTGCACCGATGGTTGTCTGTTAGAACTATAGTGAATAGGTGCTTGTTAAGGGAACAATGTCCAGTTCCTATGACCCTATGATCTTTCTGATATCGTCCCTTTTCAGCTTGTTTAGGTTGCGGGCTAGTTTAAATGTTTATTATTATTGTTCTATTATTGTTTATTATTACGTGATTTGTTTTTTGATTGTTTTCATTTTATTTTACGTTAGAATACCAAATAGTTATTGGTTTTCTTGGTGAACTTAGAAAAAAACAACTAATTAAACCAAAAAAAATACCTTCATAATTTTGTGCATCTAGTGATTCGTCTCCATCTAATTAGTTTCATAAAATAAATGATGACCATAAATCATGAATGTCATTGAACGTAATTTATATATTTGGATAGAATGATGCAAACAAATAGAATAGAATTAAAATAGTATTAAAAAATTAGAATTAATAGTTGCCCATGTAGTTGATATTAATTTTCGCTACACAGCTCTATAAATATATTACATTCCTTTAGCTGATATTCATACTAATATTCTAAATCCAGTATTATTCTTTACCGCGATATCTAACATATACGCAAGCGGAGCCGCGGACAAAAACTAGTTGTAAAATCAACAGAAAAACTTCATTTATAGAAATCTTTTTTTTTTAATAGGACAAGTCATAATTTGGCTCTATGTATATTATTTTTAATCACTAACTAGTACCTACCAGACTTGTAATTAGCCGAGGACAAGTTCTGATGTTAAGAAAGCCATATTCTTTACTAAACGTTACGTTTTATAAACCGGTATTTTTATTTATCGTTCCACTTTTTTAATATATTTATATTATATATTTTATTATTTAAAAAAAGATTATGTCATGGTCAGATTATTCATTAATATCCACTTATATTCAATAAACTTATTTAAAAAGAAACTGTTATTTAGGAATTGTATTCTGTTAAGTGACAAATATTATGAATCACCTACATTTAAATCTTTGAATTAAATCGAAATATTTTACAAATATAATCAAAATACAAACAATAAATATATTTTGACACACAATCATAAAATAGTAGGTTCCTATTTGACTTACGGTATTAAAATGTATATTATTGATGTTAAACGTGTTGTTCTAGTACTTGAGACGACAAAGCAAAACACGTGTTTAAATTAACAGCACAGTATAAATAAATAATAGAACTTAACATAACTTTACTTGTGAACTTATTTATACCTATATAGAAAAGTAAAAGCTTCTTCGTGTCAATGACCTGCCAAGGTTGTGAGCCCTTTCGAGGACGCGACTAATCCACCTCCCTGCCACCCTACTTCCCCCTGTTACGTCCGGCCTAACTCAAGTACGGTCGGGTAATTGGGAAAAGCACTTTTCCGTTTCCTTAGAAAACAACTTTTTTTTTAAAGTCATGTATAATGATTAGGGAGTAACTTTATGTAAGCTAGGTTTGCCTTTAGTAATTCTATCTAGTAAGCTATCATAGTATACCACGCGGGTTATTGTAGAGTTTAAAAATCAGTCAACAATAAAAGAGAATGTAGCCATAAGCTAATCATATGTATATCACAGGATTGTGACAGTTCACATGATCAATCACGAAATATATATACTTAAATTGAATTTGGGGTCTGTTTTGGTACATCATAAATTACAAAAATATGTCTAACGATTTCGATATATTAGAATATTTATCTAAAAAAATGAGAACATTCATAGATACTAATTCAAAACATTCGAAATTAGTTACTGATCCACCATGGGATATAGATAAAAAGAATTTTAATAAAATACGCTGAAAATCGGTTACATATAAAGAAATATACCTACAGATGCGTGTTAAAAATTAAACGTTTGACGAGCATATCAATCAATCAATCAATAACCCATATCCGTCCCACTGCTGAGCTCGGGTCTCTTCTCAGGAGAGGTTTAAGGTCATATATCCTCACGCTGGCCAAGTGCGGGTTGGGGACTAGCACGACGAGCATATAATACAAAGTTATATTACAGATATTCATCTAGTCAAATGTTATCATATAAATATTTCCAAGTTAAAAACAACACTCATGAAACAAGTAAATAATTATGTAATTTCCCTGGTAAACAAAATTAATTAATATGCTGTTAAAATAATCATTATTATGTTAAAGGATCCTATACTGTTATTATATTATCTTCTTACCTTTTAATAACACTTATGAATGATTTATACACTCCTTACATTAAGCTTTTGTTTATGAAGTATCAAAAGGTAAGCCTTACCACAAACAAACAAAGAGTGAAAATAGGAAGTGGTGTTATAAAAGGTAATCATAAGTTTAAGAAGAAAATCTTAAACGCAATCCATGTGGTTGAATGGGTCGTTTTATTTGCTATAAAGTAACTTTCTTTGTGTCATTGGTGAACATCACATGACGTGCGTGTGTAGAATAATAATAGTAATATCTTTACACATTTTACACTCCGCTGTCTGACCTCAATTTGGATAGCCTGTGCTATAGCATTTCGGACTGCTCATAAACATACACCAGCTTAAATTAAAAAAAAAAAAAACCCCTTACACAAGCACTTAATCCAGTAATCATACGACAAAAATGCCTTACATCATTTTGGGAAAATGCTGATTCACTGCTGGACCAAACATAACTAAGAATCACAACAAGGAAATTGGCTTTCAAATGAAAAAAACCGCATCAAAATCGGACCGTCCGTTTGAGAGCTACGATACCACAGACAGGCACACAGGCATAGACGTCAAACTTATAACACCCCTCTTTTTACGTTGGGGGTTAAAAAACAACATTTACTGAGGGTTCCATTAATAGAGACCAGAATACAGGCTATTTCAGTAATAGAAGATTGGTTATTAAATAAAATAACGTATTATGTTAACATTAAAAGTGATTATTGGTAATCAACAAAAGATATAGTATAATAAAAGTAATAAATGTAATAAGAAAAAAATCAGTCACCTTTTTTTATAAATAGTACATAAAATGTCAACAAAATGTATCTCATGGAAGTATTAGCCATCAAATGTTTTTCGATGTTTTATTTTTTTTCAAATATACTTTAGTCAAAAATGGATGCAATTTTAAAATAACTGTGCAGTTTCTAGTGCTTTTACAGCTTCGCGTTTAAAATATTTTAGTAAAACTGGAGAGCCCATTTGGTCGTCATCTTCTTCATTTTCAAACAAAACAAGCGATGTTATCTCAGTTGCAAAGGTTAATGTGCATATTTTTTTTTCTTTAAAAGACAACTCCTGTATTAGGAATATACATCCCGTGTCACGGGGGACTTTACAAACATACATGAAACGGACACAAAGTACACCTAGCCTTAGAACAACAATTGATGGATCACACAAAGTGTTGTCCCATGTAGGATTTGAACCCACAACACTTGGCGCAGTAGGAAGCGGTGTGGCGACCACTTAAACCACTAGGCCAACCGTGGAGTCAATTCACTCACTGTCACAGTTATAAAGGTAACTATGACCTGAAAAATATAAAGAATGAATTCCAGATATAGAGGTTTGCTTCATGCCACTAGCTGAGATAATTCTTTTTGGTACCTTAGCACGATTTCCAGTTAAGAGGTTTCTCACTTATCCAGGCCCCACCTAACCAAGTTTCACTGTATAAATAGCTCATAAATGTTATTTTCATTTATAAGTTTTCTTGCACGTTTCTTGTATCGTTGAGTCGATGTCCCTTGTACACGCAAATTATGGTTGTTGAATGTGAGGATGACGAAACACGTAATTAATGTCAATGTAACACTTAGCTTGTACTCTGTAATATTCTGATAATGAAATATTTTTAATCGAATGGAAAAATATATTATTTAGTAAGTAGATATATGTCAACGTTGTCTAATGTCGAGACCTAGACCTCAAACACAGCAGCTGCATACGCTACCACTGCGCCACCGAGGTGTTTAAAATAATTATGATGAGTAGAGTGGCTTCGATCCCGCAACATAGTAACTAGTCGAATTTCGTGTATTAACCCTCATTACGACCTGTGTATCTACAATTTGTTTTTCACTATTCCACTAAACCTGTTTCCAAACAATCTTACAAAGCCCTCAATGGTTACTATTTCCAGTGTCATTATATAATTTTTAACCATATTGTTATTACGGATAAGTCTTTTTTTAATATTTCACTTTTACTAGTGTATTTGATGATGAGATTTCCAAGTTAGTCGATCGATATTTTTAGTTGTGAAAGTTAATAATTTCATTCGAAAGTCTAAATAAACACTACAGTGCATTTCACTTTTCGCTAGACCATCATAATAATATTTAGAAACGAACACTTAAGCCGTATTTTATTGGCCTTTGATAGAGTATATTACATATTATATAACGACAATAATTCTGGCTAAAGCTGTTTAGTTGTGTTTTAATATTTACGAGGAATATTATTATAGAGAAAATATTTAGAAATACGAGATGAGATGTTCTCCCAGCCTATTTCAGCCACGGCGGCCAGTTTCAACGACCAGTCAACTAACGCAGTAGATATTATAGTACACAAGTGTGTGCGCAAACACAGAGGCACTCCCTGTTCCCTAACTCTCATAATCTGATGGGACGGTTAACCGACACGATCAGGGAGAGATCAGGCACAGGACCGACAGTTTACTTCAACCGCTAGACCAACGAGGCAGTCAGAGGTAGAAATACGTATGAAGCTGCACACGAATATATTTTTAAAATCATCTATCTGTCGGTCATTATTAAAATGTTGTTTGTCAAATTCCGTAATAGATTTTCTTACAACTTTCCACTTTTCTAAAATTTGCATATTTCAATTAAACTTTTATCAGCTTTCTTTGTCATAAAAGTGAGCATTATCATTACCTTCAACGTATCGCCGTCCACTGTTGTATACACAGACCCCTCTAATTGCACGCATCAAAGTAATACGATACCCTTAGATAATGAATATGTCTAGATGGACAGTCAAAGGCTAAAGCTGTAAAAACAGAGGAAACAAATTACGCCAACTACTGGAGCAAATATAGTTTTCCCGCGTTTATTATCAAACGCACTGTCAGTGGATGTGTGATAAAAATGGCGAATTGTGCGATAAAAGTGTGTAGAAATTACAAAGGATGATCTAAATTAACAAAGAAAATTACCTATCATCGTTCAGAATCATTGTTTTATATCTATTACAGCAAACAAAACCACTAAATAATTTGTAAAATAAATAAATATTATATATCGCCATTTTGTGTTTAATGCTGGTGTTGCTAGTTTATGAAGACAAAACTCCATCATAAAAATAATGCAGGTGGATTTGTTTATATAAAATAGTAGGTAGTTACTTGATACGCAACGAATTTCAAATAATTTGTGCAATTCAAAATGGCCGACGCCCCATTTTCCTAAATGCTACTATGGGTATCGTGTAAGGAGTTTATGCATACTGAATATAAATTTCATGTCATTTTTTTGAATCCATTATGGCCGCCGCACCATTTTTGTAGAATGTCACTCTTCTTTTTAAATGTCGGTCAAGAAGACAATTAGACTGATTAAATATGTTATATCAGCTTAAAAATTGTTAATTACTGGCTTTCACCATTCCTAGTAAAACAGTCCACTATTGAATATAAATAAATAATAATGAAAACACATAGACATATTATTAGGTTGTATCCGATTTTATTTTTCTACACAACAACTACTGGTATCATTTATACACTCACACTAAGAAATTAAAATTACACAAATATCTAAAATTTGTGTCACATATTTTTGTTCTTTTGTATCGCGATGCTCTATCTGGACATATTATATAATATTATTTATTAATAATCTAAGACGATACCTTAATTTTTTTCTTTCGTTTTATTTTTAATCCATGATTTACTTAAAAATAGTTGAAATAAACTCAAATGCACTCACCAATACTTCACATCACGTCAATGACGCCTAGATGCATTTTACAAACACTTTCAACGTGCATTAAATTTAAAAAGATAACTTTGAAAACGTGTAAAACCGTTTCATCGCTTATTTCTTTTTAAATTTACCTACCTAATAAGAACAAAAAACACTTGACAATCTATTTTCCACCAAAAATAAATTTGAATGTAGTTCTATTTTATTTTTCAAAATCAATTATTATATACACCCAGTGCAAATTTCTTACTCTGCGATACGTGCAGTGTACAGAGAGAGACACAAACTGCATTTTGTAAATACGGTTAAAATAATATATTTTTAAACGGACTCTTTACTGGCTATATATTTTTTTAAAGTTTTTTTATACTAAATTAAAAAAAAACTGCCTACATAAGTATCGCAAAAGAATTTTTAAACGTACTTATTGAAGGATTTATTCGTATCTACTTATTTTATCCAACTGTACTGTGTAACAATTAAGGTGAGCCATAGATATGCAAATTTAACTAAGTGTTAACACCACTCGTTCAGTTCTTTTTTTATTTTTGCTCAAAAGTCGTTGCAGGTTGTATTACATAGTTTTACATGCATAATTGTATTAAAATAGTAGATAACGAGCATCAAAACTAATATATGTACTTAAACATTAATCTTAATGTTCATCAGCAAACAGATTTTTTACTTTAGTAGCTACACACATTTTTTAGTGTCCTCAATGAAACTCAATCAACAATATTTGAGAAAAATAATAATAATTCTTATTTATTTTGTTTGTTATTCTTATTTTGAATAATTTTTAATGATTTATATTGAAAATTTAGTAGCAATGGCATAGTGACAAATCTTGGGTTTATAAACGAAAATTATGTAGATAGGTTTACGATTTTTTTAAAAAGAAGGGTTTAGTGATATAGAGCATTTCACACAAGTCTGTGAAACTGCATTGAGTACCTAATGGCGAGGGAGAAGGATGACACATATAAAAATCTTATGTGCTAAACTTTAGAGTTACATTTAGCTTTGAAGCTGTACCAGGTGTATCGTTGCCTATTTTACTAAACGGAGGGACGGGAATGCAGCTGCGAGATCCAAGCGCCAAGTCGTCTGCAGTGTCTGTAGTCTTTGAACGCTGCATGATTTGTTACTATATATATGTATTATATAATAATACTATCCTCACATATTTCACACACGGTTACTAAAAACTAGACTGCAAGGCCCGTCAATGTGATAATATGAAGACATTTTAGCCGTCACCTGTTCTCTTCTGGTTCACATTTAACATAAATGTTTAAAAAAACCTGCCTAGTTTTTAAAGTTTATTATATCTTTATATAAGTTGAAGATTCCGGTTCTCAAGAAAGTTGCTCTGAGGCTATCATATCTTGTTTAAATTATTATTCTATTTTTATCGTGCTCAAGGTGACTGACTAACCTAGTCTCATTTCCTTGCCTTATTTGGATGATGACGCTTATTCTATCCGGAGTTATATTAGAATTAAACGATTGGCGACTGAGCCATTAGATTTAGATTATCTAAGAACAATTTCTTGATGAATTGCAAAGTGAAATTTGGAAGTTTTTAAATTATTAACTGTAAGGTTTAGTATAAAGTTATAAGCTATGACCATAAGGTAACTACGGGTATCATAGGACAGCCATAATTTTCGAGTTGACAGAGGACGTCTACGAGGATCTCCGTTCCGTATACAAAAAACACGGTTTTACCGTGACACGAGCCCGGCATCTTCGACCCACTTCTACGGCGTCAGTTTTGTTTACTTAGCTCCTTCGCTACACCCTTTTTATATGATTTTATTCCCTCTAAAAACGATGACATTCCCGAGGAGGGTTTGCAAGATAACTATAATAAATCATTACAAATATTCATCATCAGCATTACAATATTGCCGTTCACTGCGGAGTGAAGACTTCCCCCAAAGGAACAACAAAACAACTATCCCGGTCTTGAGCAGTTTGCATCCAAAATATTATTGTTATTCATGGCGCCGATTTCAAACAAATTTTGAAATGAATCGAAAAGTTCATGATTAAGATAAGCTATGCTTTTCGTAAACCACACACTGGTAAAGACAATCCTCTACATAGAATGAACGAGTATATCCCTCTTGTTCCGCGCTAAGCTGAAACTGCGTAAAATTAAAATAACATAAATCGTTAGGAAACATTTACAAATGTAAAAGTTGCAACGACTGTTCTGCCATTAATTACTCTGGAACTCCCGTTCTTCTCTCATGAACGGGATTGATGCTATTCTATTTCTTCAGGCCATACAATACTGAATAATTTGAGACGGTAGATATGTCCATGATTGTATAATTCTCAATCAATTTTTACAAGCTAAAATAGACATAATACAATAGGTATTGCAATGGTACATATTGTACAAATGGAATCTATTAGAGATAGATGCGTCTCTTTTACTAAATAAACATATGTCTTGCGTAATACAACAACGTACGATAAAATCATCGCTGTGCCATCGTTAGTTCATGGGTTGCAATAACATAAGGTCATGGGCACAGGTCACAAGTATTATTCAATAATCCGTTGGTTCCATGAGGAAACATTTTAAGTAACTAAAATTACTTATTAAAGTTTCGAGAACCTTAAAAGTAATATGCGTGTTGCACTTATACAGTTGAAATGATGAAATACAGAAACATTAAGACTACAGAAGCGCTTGCAATATGTATGTAGATGAGATTAGCTAAATCTAGAGACTGGTTTATGTTGATACATAAATCTATTCTTGGCTCGTGCAATAGTGCGTCTTTATTTTTTTTTATTTTACATGTTTTTCTTCTTTACGATTCACCGGCTTTTCTTTGTTTCAACATTGATGTCTATTTCTACATTTAGCGGGCAACGGGGGCTGTTGCCCGCTTCTGTAGATATATCGCATATGATATAATATGGATACGTTTCTAGTTATTCAGGTCTATTTGTCCTCCATGTAGGTGGAATATGTCTTAAAAACAAGATCTTCAAATGTATTTTTTAATCAAGTCTTCGCCAAGTGTACCTTAACCGTGCCGTAGGTACCTATAATATTCCTTTTTTATTGTTATTTATTACACAAATCATTTATTTTATTTTATTTATTGTTGAAACAATCACTTGATGGGTTACTAGTGTATAAACTGCCTTAAAATCATAAGCATCAATATAACTAAGGTTGTCTGGAAGAAATCACCGTGCTCGATAATACCCCCAATAGTTACGTCTACAATTTTGTAACTCATCTTTTGTTGTTTATTTAACTTCTGTATACAATAAAAATATATAAATAAATTAAATACATTGTATAGTTACTTATATTCCCTTACCTCGACTGTGGAATAACTCTAAGTGGGATTAAAGTGGGAGTAATTCCTTAATTATACGTTTCAAAATGGCCACGATGTGGCGCTACTCATCTATTCAAAAGGTGAGTATTTAACTACGTTATACAGTTTCACACCCGACTGATAAAAAAAACGACACAACATTCCAAATATAATAAATTTCATTCGTGTCCAATATTATATCTGAATGCAGAGAATTTAATATTGCAAAACCTTCCTGTATCGCAGTTCGGATGTCCGTGCAGAAGCAATATAAACAAATCTTGTGTTTTGCAATACAGCCTTCATCA
This sequence comes from Hyphantria cunea, assembly GCA_003709505.1. Classification (NCBI taxonomy): domain Eukaryota; kingdom Metazoa; phylum Arthropoda; class Insecta; order Lepidoptera; family Erebidae; genus Hyphantria; species Hyphantria cunea. The sequence continues at coordinate 1,474,523 of PKRV01000652.1, read as the reverse complement.
GAGTAACGTTCCATTTGCAATCTTATACAATATTTCGTTTGCCTATTAGCCTTATACAAAATTAAACTCACGGCTACTTGTTCAAATTGATGATGACGAGCGTGACTTATAGTGTTGTAAATGTGAAAATGTTGCCTGTGAATAGATTTTAATTTTACTGCTTGTTTCCAAGCACACCTAATATGATATTTTGCCGTACCTAATGCCAATAAATTAAATGGTAGTTTCAAGATTCGGATGATTTTACGTTCGTTCGTTCGTGAAGACATAGTAAATGTTTATCTTGACAATGGTAAATGTTATATCAATTATATGCATTCTGTTTACTTTGCAACTTATCTCTCAATGATTATTGTTAAAGAAAATGGTACCTATTTGTATTAAGTCTACAACATACATATGGCAAAAGGCCCTATGCAATTTTTATAATATATTAAATTAGCTTTTCGCGGTAAAAAGTAGCCTATGTCCATTTCAAGAATCAAAGTCTCTCCATTTCACTGAAACCGGTTTAGCCGTGAAAGCGCAAAAAACAGATAGAATTACTTCAGAATTTAAAATATTAGTATGGAAAACGATGAAAAAGTTTATCTAGTGTACATTTAATTACTGCATTCGTATCTGTAGCTTTTAATACGTCGATATTTAAATGCAATGTAGTTCTTTTATTTCATTTAGTTAGTGGTATGCAAAAAGGTAGGTCTAAAACAAAGAAAATCTTGTAGCATGTTCACGATTTCATTTGAATTAAGTACTCACTGAATATTTACACATCTTATTGCCATTTACGAGAGTTTATAAAGGTTTATTGTAGCAGCTTCACATACCACTTTGTATTTCCTAACTGACAAACGAAACTATTGCGATACAAACATTCCTCTCTTTGCCTAAGGTCGATAAAACGTCAAATTTATTACCTGAAAAGAAATCATATTACTTGCGCTTAGGTATATCATATACCAGATCAGAAACCTACAATTTTTAATCAATATATTTATAAGGTTACGATGTTTGGTAACGCTTTTTTAAAACTACAGAGATCTAGTATAAATTTACTAATTACTTACTAATTAGCTTACTTGAACAGGTGAGGAATGCCTATATACATTGATTTCTAGTGCTTAATGAAACCAAACAAATCATTAAAGAACACTTGATGACGTGTCTTCGAAATTCCGACGCTCTTCGGTTGTTAGCGAAAGATCAAATTTCAAAAATTTCATCATGAGCTTTGAAGAGCTTCTGTGCCGTTTCGACTCCAAAGACCAAGCGTAAGGGAGAAATGTGCTAATGAGGCTATGAATTGATGCCGCTCTGACTTGATATTTCATAACTCTGGATTATAAACAGACCTATTTATCTGATTGCAATAAAGTCGTACGATTTCCTTCCGATCCTTTCTTATGAATTATAACCGTCTCTATACACATATATATTTTCAATGTTTCGTAATTTTTTGCCTCGGGCAATGAATTTTTAAGAACTCTGGTAATTTTGCTTGTGGTTGATAATGCCACATTACTATAACTTGTAAATAACCGTTAACAACACATACCTACTTACATATTTTAATGATGGTTCACGATGCCTATAACCTCTGTGCCGGATTTTCATCAGACAATGACATATTCGTCAGTCTGTCACTGCGCAAGGTCTAAACAATAATTATATGTTTTCGTGTGAACCTTAACACATTCACATTGTAATCAAAACTCATTGATATTGCAATTGACTATAATTATCATCAAAACCGGACGCGTGTACAAAAAAGTTAAGACCTTCACGCTTTTTAAGACATAACTTTACAAAGTTGTTCTGACATACATTTTACTATTTATCTAATAGCAAATTTAATTGATAAGTTTCACTGTTCATTAAAAAAAATGAAAAAAGATTGTGATTGAAAAATACTTCCTTTTACGGTACTGGTATGAATATTTTTACAGCACTGTGCAATGTGACATCAAAATGAATGATTTAATAAAAAGAAACAGTAATGCGGACCGTTTGTTATTATATAAAAATACCATCCGGTAGCAATCCTTGGCCCAGTTGGCATACCGCGTGACCCGACGCATCTGTTTGCACCGCGGCGAAGTCCGTAGCCACAAACCAAGTTGCAACATCGTCTGCCAAAATCATTCTGCACATACCTAATATAGTCTTAGAACAAACAACTTTATGGTCCGCATATATTTGATTTAATGATGAAACAGAATTAAAACATGCCTGCGAGCTCTAGGTATGTCGGTAGAATGTGGGTCGCGATGCTTTTGAACGTATTTGCATTCTGCAGGACCTTTGTATGCAAAAGTATCGTCTTGCGCGGTTGTCTGTGCCCAGCACTCGTATGTGCTGTACGTTTTATTATGTATTTGGGTAATTGAGCTCTTGAACCGGCTAGGGTTAACGCTCCTATATTATGTGCTAACTTTGTCATAACAAGATACTTAATGTCACTTTATAGAGATAATATTAAATCACATTATTACAATTATTGCCACTACTAATTACTAATTTCTTTTTAAAGTTCTTATTACCTTCTATCCGCATTAATCTTTCAAAATATTTTAAGTATTAAAAAATTCATCCCTTTTTGGACAAAATACTATCATTTAAAAATTTGTGTTTAAGCATGTGCTATAGAAGATAACATCTAAAAGTAATCTCGAATGTCAAACGGAGCTTCCCAAATAGGGTTTGGAATCTGATCCGTAAAGCCGGTGGTTCTGGCATCACTAAGCTTTGATTAGATCCGGTGCTAATATACCGGCCCCAGTAATAGCACTTTCTAAATCAAGAGTCAAATATTCAATCGATCCATCAAAGCAGCTCCATCAAATCGTGATGATGTCTATCATATACATATATTATTCTTTCATCAGTGGAAACTTTGGAACACTACATTTTCAGTGAGAAACATAGGCTTTTTTACGTATACATCTGCCAAAGTAATTCTTCTCTGCCCGTTGGAAAGCATGAGCAGAAACCAAGAGTGGTGGTCATCATACTCACTGTAAATGCTGACAATATAACGATGCAGCATTATGAGCCACACTATAGCGCCCTATTGCGATGCTTTATTTATGCTAATATTTATTTCGGAGTTTGGGTGTTTTCTATGTATAATATGTATGTATTTACAAAAAAAGTATATAAGTATTAATATCAGTTATCTAGTACCCATAGTACAAGGTCTGCTTAGTTTGGGACTAGATGGCGTTGTGTGTTAAAATGTCTGAACATATTTATTATTATTATTTATTATTTTATTATTGGGTCGGTCTCGCAGGCACCAACGAAACACGACAGCACGAATGCTGCCATTTCAGGTTGGTCTTCTGAGAGAAGACAGTGCCGGCACTGTCGAGCCGGCCCGTTCGTGCTGTATTAAGCGTGGCTCTAGTATCTTGACTACTTTTGCCGCGCTAACTGACATACCCGCAGACAGAGTCCCGCATTAAAGCTTGTTGGAAATTTAGTTATTTTTTTTTGATAATAAACTACTATTATAAGCACAGTTATTGCTTAAAACAACTAAGTGAGGGAGGTTATCGGAGCCGAACATGAATACCGGAGGTGAACAATCAAGGTATTTTATCGTAATTTATTATGTTTTAAACACATTGCAATTAATTACACTGTTTTATTAATTGTTCATGATGATGATACCTTATTTACTGTGTTGCTTAGACAAACTGTTCATATAGATGACAAAAAATATCAAGTTATTCAAAATTCTAAATGTAGTGTTTTACTTTTTGCCGTTGAATTGGACCAGCATTACTCTCTAGAAAGATGGCGAAGTTAACAAAAGTACAGTTTTGGTTATATTAAGACAAATGTTACACCTACCAATAGGACGAATACCAATTAATAAGTGTTAGGCAATAAATAAATTGAATGTAAATTTAATTCATCACGAACTTTGGAGACGTAGATTGAAAATCAAGAACTATAATAATATGTTCGTATCGGACCACATATTATGTAAACTGATCTCAATTTGAATAATTTGCATTCTTGATATTTCACTTTATAAAACTTGAAATATATCGTTACGTATGCTAATGATCGGAAAGGTCGAAAGCTTGTTATGTAATTATTTGGCCCATTGCGACACCGATTCACGATATTTTAACACAATTGTTTTTTTTTTTGAAGGAATCTTCAATGTCACGACCATGAATCTATAATATAATATTTGGGCACATGACCTGTTGCTAAGAGGGTCGTCATTGTGGGCTATTAACACTTCGGTAACAAAAAACAGCATATTATTTATAATATATACAGTGTGTGTCGTACGCTTGGCCTTGTTGCATTCGTCGTATTGCAACTGATAATGCATTATTGAATAAGCGTCGCTTCACAGTATACAGTATACATTTTTACAAAGACTGATAGGTTAAGATTTAGGCGTTTTATTTTGTTTCATTAAACCAGTAAAATATAAAAGGTCATTGTATACGCTACCTCGTTGGTATAGCGGTTAGCGTATGTGACTGTCAAGAGGTCTCAGATTCGATTCCCGAGTCGAGACAACTTTGGTTGGGTTTTTCTCACACGAAATTCTTAATAACAGCCCGGAGCATGGAAGTTTGGCGGTGATTGACTAATATGACACTCCTCCTTGCCTGAATTATTCTATACCTGTGAATATAGGTAGAAGTAACAGTTTTTCTGACAAAATCATCAGAAATACTAATGAGTCCATTTTTTATTGATTACAGGGCCGAAAGAATTCTTCTACCGAGGTCGCAATTACTTCTTTAGTGGTCACGTGCCAGCTCTCCGTGGCAAGAAGTTCGACTGGTTAGATGGCCGCAATCTTTGCCGTGAATACTGCATGGACCTCGTTTCTATGGAGACCCAAGAAGAAAACAACTTGATCTTCAAACTTATCCAAGAAAGTGAGTACTTAAATATTTATTATATTGTTTCTACTTATTCAAGTAAATTATGAAATATTCAACTGTACCTTAATATGTAATAGGTGCTACGTATATTCACTTACCTAGCATAATATTTGTTAAGAAATTATACATCTTTGCAATTACTATATAGATATCTGCTTAGAATTTATAAATTAATTTCTCTTTACTCGTTACAGATGATGTGCCATACATATGGACGTCTGGTCGTTTGTGTGACTTTAAGGGCTGTGAAGGTCGCAAGGACCTGGAACCCAAAAACCTGTATGGTTGGTTCTGGTCTGCTAACCGAGAGAAGATTTCACCTACCAACCAGGTTTGTTATCTGTTATTCTATTAAACTATGATAGGTTTTATTATTTACTTTATAAAATAACAAATATTGTACAAATACAACAACTAGATCGATCGCTTAAAATCACATCGTCTCACAAATCTCAACAACTGATGTCTAGGTTGGATTTTAAAAATCTACACAGCAAAATAATAAAACTTGTTCCTTATAGACTTTACCGTCTGTTATTCTTTTAAGGAGGTAATACATAGTAGGCCTAAAAGCATTTCCAGGTCTTTTGTGTCAAATGGAACGAATGTGTTTCTTATGGTTGTAGCAGCAATAAAGGAACTTCCTATTACCGTCACGTACTTTGGTACTGAATCAGAACTTTCAACGACACACCTGTATGAACAATATGTTTGTGAAAGTTAAGGCATTGCGTGTGTTTATATAGCACTAAAACATTGACTCCAATTGCCTGTTTACCTGGTTTCCCTATTGACACAGGCATTGTGTATTGTCTTACTCTGAATGTTATGCCCTAATCCTAAAAAAAAAACTCTGGGAAAGTATAATAGGATATTATGCATCCAATGTTAGGTTATTGTCATTCAGTATCTTCAGTAAACATATGCATGACTTTATTTTAGATTGCTAATGGCTGGGGCTACAACCCTTGGTCTCAAACTGGCCACAAGAAGCAACGCCAACCTGATAACGCTGAGTTCGACATCAACGGCACCACCGAATCCTGCCTCAGTATACTTAATAATGTATACAACGATGGAATTGCATGGCACGATGTTGCCTGCTATCACGAAAAGCCAGTCGTCTGTGAGGACAACGATGAGCTCTTGAACTACATTGCCAGCACCAATCCTGGCATCCGCCTTTGATCTGCCTCACACTAAATTATTTCACATTAAACATACTCAAAAAGTACAACAACGTGACGCGAAGCTCACAAATTAAAGATCTGGTTGCAATGCTACCAGTATTTTGTTCAGTTTTTTTAGATTTAGCCAGAATAATAACTTATCACTTTTCTCCGTAAAGGATAGCACTTCATGGTATTTATTTAAGCACTAGCACATTTCTTTCAAAACTTGCCATAACTTCAATTCATCGGGATTTCTTCACGCTGCCCGTATTCCATCGTACAAACTATGTACAGTATAATAATTTAAGTCTTAAGTAAGTTTATTTTCCTTAGGGAATTTCTATTTGTATATAAAATAAAAATTAAGAAAAATTATTTGTTTAATTTACTGACAACATGCTTTCATTGTAAAATATTTGAAAGAAAAGTATCAACCTCTATAAATTTGTGGCCCGTTTTTGGCTATCTTCCTACAAGTACCTACAGATTAAAATAACTTTGAAAAATCAACTTTTAATTGCCCTCGGATACCATACCAAGTACGCGTGGATGGACGGAATGTAGGACTCGAACCAACCAAAAACCATATGCCGTCTCGGGTACCAGTTACAGGATAACCAACACAGAAATATATTCGTATCTGTTATTTCTTTTGAAAAAGTCAAGGAGCATCTGGAATGAATAAAACGAAGAATAATTTTTGAAAATCTAGTTTCCTAATATTGATGTTTTCTATAAGAAGCAATTCAGATATTTCATAAATATTTTGCCATAATGAGTTAAAGTCTTTGGAAGCGTACGAGTGTACTCTACTTGCAGGTCAAATTATTGCAAGATCTTGAATCTCCTGTAATTCATTTTATAATATGGATGTCAGTTACTAAATCGCTGTTTTCCTAAGTATTATAGTGGCTTAGCACTACTTATTATCGACCTGCGCAAGACTGCGGCATCTCTTTGCTCCTCTTTTGCTTTTTTTACAGATTATTTTCAAATAGAAATAACTGAAACAAGTACTGAAAAGACTGTTGGCGAAAAGTTTTATTTCGGTCACAGGGATAAAGGGTTTTGGTATAGTATAGATACCACTATTTAAATTAATGAATCTAACATATTAAACGAGAAAAATGATTTTTGGTCTTTTTGATAAACTACCTTTAATACAAAGCCATCTAGTAAAAGTCAGGAGAACCATGCCATGATGGTAAATTATACAGAAATTTGTTGAACAGATGGCGCTGTGATTAGAAATTTCACGTCTATTTAAAAATTATTAAGCCTCTGAAAATTAGTATTTCGCTTATTTTTTAGACCTTATATCTCAAACAGTATTATAGTTGTTATTACCTCCCGTCGCGTGCGTGCTCCGTCCACGATGCACATTACATATAAATTGTTGTGTGTTGTCATTCAAAACAAACCTGGCGACAGACTGTTATAGATAAGGCGAGAATGTCAAGGCCAGATGCGTGGAACAACAACAACAGTTAAACACTAGACTCTAGAAAACTCTAGGCTTTTTCAGATGGGCCGTTCGTTTGAAGAGGACGGCGTTCAGTTCGTTTATCCAGGTTACGTTATAGAAGTCATGACATCACGATTCGACATCGTTAGGTATTTTTTTATATTTTTTTTGGAGGTATAACAAAAAGTTCTTCATGTCACCGATACACTACAATGAAATAAGAGTAATAAAGGAGTATTCAACTATGACATCATCCATTGTCTAGTCAACTGCTGACCATAGGTCTTTCCTTAGAAATTAGTTTTCGGACAACTATACTACGCCGGCCAGACGTGTTTGTTTTATGATACTATTCTATTTGCAGTGTCCTACATTCTCTTTCCCTCAGTCGCCTCTTACGACACTCATGTATAGGGGTCGTTACGCCTTGTATTCCTAGTTCATTTTCACACGGATCTTCAACTATATATAACCTTCAAATATTCACACGCACTAATACCATGTTATTAAGTAAGCGTGTTTATACGTAGATTGCAGTTTTCAAATGCTAAGTGAGAGAGTTGTCCAAGATAGATAAGATCTCCTATTGAACTATATGGAATTGTGAAAAGTTATGAACTAAATTTTTAGAAAATATTTGTATAATTACACTTTGTTGAAGTGAAAACTTCTTTAGTGGCTTTGTGCACTTTTTTGTAATGGGTAAAAAAAGTTAAAATCGCACCAGAACACGTGAGCTGACCGAAAATTCCTAAGACGGAGGGAGAGTAGATGTAGATCATAAATTATCATGTTTGGGTACAATAGCGCAATAAATTAATATTGTACTTTACCACATAAATGATAGTAGTTTTATACTGATAATTAAAGCTATTCGTGCAAAATTATTCCCTTACAATTCCAAAATATCAATGCCATGCCGGCATTCCCGTAGTGCAAGCCATTTTTTTTTACTTCTTGATTACTGCATTTACTAACAACTACTATTCTTTCTTTATCTGAGTGGATGTTAATTATGACAGTTATCGTTGATCTCTGAAACTATTATGTAGGATATATTTTTTTTTTTTTTATATTTAAGCTGCCAAAATGACTCTGCCCTGCCTGATGGAAAGCATGAGCAGAATCCAAGAGTGGTGGTCACCATCCTCAATGCAGTATGGTGACCCACACTATGGCGGCCTGGGGGGAAAAGGGATGGTGAGGGGGATAGGGGGCGTTAGATTGGGGTATGGGCCTCCGGTATCCTCACTCACTCGATGAAACACAGCGCAAGCGCTGTTTCACACCGGTTTTCTGTGAGGCCGTGGTATCACTCCGGTCGAGCCGGCCCATTCATGCCGAAGCGTGGCTCTCCCACGGTAATTTTATATATAAGATATTTTTATCTCGACTATTGATTTCAATAAGTTTGACTATTTGATATCAACAATCACCTATGTTTGCGTATACACTTGTGCACTACAATATCTCCTGCGGTCCTGCCTAATCGGTTAGGAGAACAACTTCAATAATCAAGTTATAGTATATAGTATGGAAAAAAAAGTGTCAATAGTTATAAATATTTTATTGATAGATATGATTAGAGTGATTATCATATTGATAATATCTTAAAAAGCACCCCACGCTTTTTTAAATGAAATATATATTTTTTTATTTACACTATTATTAATTTATATTTATTGAAATTTTTAACACTATTCTTAATTTAATTTTATTAAAACTTATTTTCTATTTTTTTAAGTTCGGTTTTCTATAAAAAGCGTGTTATTTAGTTTTTTTAAACTATTATTTATTTTCTACTTTTTAGTTTGGTTTATTAGTTTGGGTTATAACTTACCAGCATGCACTTTGTTAATATCAGATAAATCGGTTAAAGATAATGGTTGGAAATTAAAATTTCTGCCTTATCGACTATAGATGAAAATTATATAAATTAACAAAAATCTTATTTTGCAAATTGAAAAATGTAATAATTTTATCAAATTAGTGTATTGTCATCGGTCCTCGATAAATCTACAAAGTTTGAACGAAATCTGGCCGTTTAAAGTGGGTCAAAATCGCGCCCAAAGAAGTCGGTTACAAACAAACATACATACATACATACAAACATACAAGTGAAGCTAATAAAAAGCGTGTAAAAAGAAACCATTTTAAGGTGTATTATATATTTCTTTAGTCACTTGCGATATACTTTTATTGCAGTCTTTGCTGTATCTATTTAATTCTATTTTACATTTCTATTATATATCTTTTAAAATATTTTCAAATTTACCTATACATTAATACGTAATTGAATAATCTGGAATCGGGATTCGAACCCGAGACCTCTTGCACAGCAGTCGCGTATACCACTACTTCTACCACTGCGCCACCGAGGCTCTCGTATTTATGTAGGAGGAGTGAAGAAAGAAAAGAAAAACATATTATGATTGAATTTCGACCACTTGACAAACACTAGTATATTTAAAAAAAAAAATTATACACACCACAATGGATTCGAATAGCTTCACTTATTTTAGCATTTAACTTAATTAACTTTCAAATTTCCTATAACAAGTCAACTTACTTGATTTACTGTGTATAGGATCTCCATGGAATTAATCAAGAATACCGAATAAATAAATGAAGTGAAAATCATAGTAGTTAGATTTTTATTATCAGCATTTGTTTGTTTTTGTTGTGGTATTAAAATAAAAGCGACCTTGGACGAAAGATGTCACAGTCGAACCGGCAACGATTGTTTCATTCAAGGGTTCAACCAATTATCGGTGAACAGTACAATCATAGATAGAACCCACCACGGACAAAGGGTGTTTTCGGCGATCCGTTCATTTGTAATACCAACTTCGGGTAAAGAATTTTTGTCACAAATAGTTAATTGATGAATGTTAAATGGGAAAGATGAAGTTCTATCCAATCATATGGACATAAATCTAAGATACTGGTGTCAGACAGGACCTACTCCCGCACTCCATCAGCGTCTAAATGAAATATTTATATTATAAATTGATCGTTTAACAGTCAACTCAAAGTAGTTCAAAGTAACTACATAGCTACATATGATTAAACTAGTAACTACATATGATTAAATGTATCCAGTATCACGCATTTGAGTTTATTCGGTGTCATGTAATTAGGTCAATCTAGCATTCAGTACGCGCACACAACACAAGGTTTTAAACAATAACATATTTAATTTGCAGTAAACTAAAGGGCTTTATACTTGCCTAGAAGCTTACCGAAAATACAGATAAGTGTGAACTTACTCGTGAATTTCAAATAAACTTTTATAGAAATGCCCTTCGCTAAAATCTTTTAACTTTAGTGGTCTAAATATACCATCACGTTTCAATTAGATTAGTACTAGTACAAAACAAGACTTTGTCACTCCAAGATAACCCTGTATTAGACGAAATTAATTTTAATTTCGCTTTATTTATACTATGAAACGTTTCTTATCGTTAAATTTAATTTTCCTCACTCTATGTGAAAGAAAGTATCCCATTTTCTTTGATTTACGTTTACTAAACTGCTACGTAAACTAAAAAAGTTTAGTTATTAACCGTGTAGATGTAGATTTTACAACTTCAAAAGACAATAGATTTTAGAGTTTTGGAGTTCCTCCACAAGTTTCCAAGAAAGAGGGTATTGACTGACAGACGGACAAGGAAGTGATACCAAAGAGATACTTTTTTATTTTTCTTTTTAGACAGGTTTTGGTTTCTGATAAAGAGAAGTTTTCATAGGTCTTAGTCATAGAGATATACCGTAATAAAGGGAACGTGCAACTCTTAATACGAGGACGATTCAGGACTGGCGTAGTTTAAAGTCCATATTTTTCTACATTTAATCTATAAATTTGTTTAGCTATTTACGCTTAAAAAAGTAACAAACATCCAAAGATCAAGCCAAGTTTTTAACAAATTGGTAAGAATCGCCGACATGTTAATGCTTATTTTTATTAGCCAAACAGCAGTTGCCCAACTCAAGTCGGCTTAAATAAATTAAGATAATTTGCCTACTTGCTATGCTTTTACTTAATTTCTCGACTCCTATCAATGTTACACCCGCTGTTGGAAAAAAGAAACTGACAATCTTAATTGAACATCATTGCCACTGTAATATTACCAGGCGTTCTTAGGTGTTCAGTAAGCATTTGCATTCTACCTATTACTATTTCATTTCTATTAATATTCGTGTCATATTGATATTAATGGTGGATACTGTTAAATATACAATTTTTAGGGGAAATAACTTATTAATGTAAGTGATGACAACAATGTCAGCGATAATGAACTAAAGAGAAACAATCGTTTCAAATAAAACAGCCAGAATTCGTAAATTATAACAACTTACACACTAAACAACAATTGGTGATCGCTAGTGGCATGATACCATTAGCGGCTCCGTGATTCAGAGGTTAAGCAGTCAAACTCGGTTGTCATAGTAGGATAACAGTCGTGGAGCTTAGTTGGAAGCCTAAAAACATCACATCTCAAGATTACGTAGCCACAACGTTGTCTTATCCGTCCCCAACCCGCACTCGGCCAGTGTGCGTATGTATGGCCTTAACCCTCTTCTGAGAGGATGCCCGTGCCTTAACTAAAATATATTTAAAAAAAACAAAGTGGTCGAGCGGTCTCAGGTTTTTTGCGCTTGCTACACTTAGCAACAATTTTGGTGATCGATTTTTATTCATAATAATTATAATAACTTTATTTCGAATACAAGATTAATAGCTAAATTACATTATGGCATAGAGAACAAAAAAAATCAAATAAAAATAAAACAAACAAAAAGAAAAGGATGCAGACCAAATAATACTGTATATAATAATATAATATACACAAATGAAATATAAAAAAAAGATAACCAATTAGGCTACTGTTTTTAACCAATGCTTGTACATACAGGACGTTCCTATCTGACGGACTTCTAAGGATGGCATTCTCACACCGGCCAATTCTGGACATGAATTGAGCTATGCGGTTTCTCTGGATGGCATCAAAAGAGTTAACTCGCGCCACAAAAACATACCGGAAGCGCTGCAATATCGCGGCAGTCCAATGAGTTACTTAAATATATTATTGGAGGTAGCTCGAATGCTGTTAATAGATTTTTTACTAAAGTCTGTTCAAAGTTAACAATGTAAAATGTCTGACAAAAGGACATATGTAGACAACTAAGCAAGAAGTACCAGAAGAAGAAGTAAACGGAATATTGAAGAATAAGACAACTAGTTCTTAAATACTTTTCTTATTCTTGAGCATTCTGTGCATTGTGATGCATAAATTTCTTACTTTTATTTATTTCATTAATTGGTTGTCTCCGTTAGCTACTTTTAATTTGTTCATCCAAAGGTTACCGGTAAGAAATTGGTTTTAGCAATAAGGCCGTCCGTGCATTTAGTTGTCTGCTAATATTCATCAAATATAGTCTAATTAATGTACAATAAAGCATATTCTATCTTATTTTAAGTTTCTACTAACTGATGTACCTAACGCGAAACAATATTACCTACCATAATGAACCGATGATAGGTAACGTAATTTGGTCATTGTCCTTCATATTAAATTATTTTCATAGTTTCCAAATAGTTTAAAATAAAGGAATAGTGTACTAGGTAACAATAATTCTATAGCATTTATTCTCACAATTGTTAAATAAGCAGAGAGAAGTTTTTGTACTATTCTTCAAGTAAATTTCGCGCACGGAGGAATATGATGTTGTTGTATACTAAAATATATAAAAGAAAATCTTACATACTTAAAAATTTTGTGTACATGAAACTTTTTGTGCACGGTACATAATATATGTAAGTTGACTTAATATAGGTACGGGTAGTTTATACCTTCACTGATAGTTCAACTGTAGACCCAGGTTCGCTCCTGAGTGGAGTACTTATTTCATTTCTGGGATATATCCGCGCAGTATTCGTTTAATACTCTCGATCGGTCGCAGCGGCGAGCATTCCGCGAAGCCACCGAGACCCTTGAGCCTCTTAAGTTGCGCAGTGATATCGCCTCGACGGTAGCCCTCTATCAGCTTTACAATGGAGAATGTTCTAAAGCGCTCTTCATATTGGTCCCACCTTCTCCCGTAGAGTCAGAGTCGTAGAAATACACTCTCGACCTAAAAGACTTGGCTCTTCGTTCCTGCCCCGATTTGTCAAAGTATAGAAATCACTACCAGGGCACGTGTTGCCCTCCCACTATGATCCCGAGTCCTTTATGCAGGGCGTATTGTAGGCCGCCATATTGCATCGTCCGCATTCACAGTGCGTATGGTGGCTCCCACTCCTGAATTCTACTCAAGCTTTTCATCGGGCTGAGTATAATCACTCTTTTAGGCATGAAATGGAAAAAAAGAACCGGTTTATATTACAGATTCATAACCAATGCAACAAAATAAATTTTTGACTCTACTGTATGAAAAGAACAGCCTTCTTCTAGTACCTTTTTATATATATCATTGAACATCATATGGGGTGGACATAATCTTTTACGTGTATAAGCGATTAAGTTCACCCCATATGATGTTTTCTTTTTTTTTTATTATTATTATTACTGTCAACCTCTTGCATGACAAGAGTCCTTGTTTTTCTATTTGTCGAAATTTCTTGTTAATTAATTTTTGGTGTCCATTTTATTATTTATTTTTCTCTATCGTCTGATTGCTGATGTTTTCTGCAAGTTTTAAGAATGCGGTCCCCATATGATGTTAATTTGTGGTGCAAAATATGCATTTTGCACCCTCCGAAACTTTCAATTACTTTCAAAAGGTAATCTTTAATCACCTCCGTCCATTAAAGTTAACAATCTTACTGCCTAAAATAAAACTTCACTTTATTATTTAAGAATACTTTTGGAAAAAGTTTTGATTTACTTAGCGAAAAAATAAGAACAGTTAATAAAAAGTCTAAAAAAAACTATGTATTGACGAGGATATCGACATGGAGATACTTCTAGGTTTTAAGCTATGATGAACCTGTATGGGCCGATAGTGCAACCGTGGGTGCTGTGTGTCGCTAACGATTACAAGGACAACGACTCACCTGATATTCTTGTGTAAGGAATATAGGACTATTAGCACTGACGCTTTGCCGATGTTGGCTTGTGTGTTACCGGTCGATCTCGAGATGCAAAGACGTATAGTCATGTACTATTAACACTAGATAAGATGGAATGCTATTTTCAAAATTACGCTGTCTGTAATGACTTAATAGACGAATAGTTTAGTTTGCTTGGATTTCAGCCTTAGATGAATTATCTAAGTCTTCTTCTAAAAAGTGCCTCTTAGATGACTCGATCTAAGAAGCACCACCTTTAAGAGTTTTTTCCATTTCTTCGCAAGCGATGTAGTGATCAGTATATCACTCAATTCCTTACAGATCATGGTAATTTTAAGAGTAAACTGCACACCTGATTCTAACAATGAACAGTCTGCTCATTAATTTACATGAATTTGAGTGCGTTTAGGCAATTCTGCCTTACACATCACACAACGACAGTCGTGAGCAGTATTCTGGTGGACATAGGCCTTTGGGTTTTGATCTACCGTACTACGCGGGCCAGTCCCCCTATCCGAGATGCAAGCGTTTTTCTTTCTGCAGTCGTTAACGCCTAGATTCTCATATATCATTGGCTAATGTTAGACAAAGTAATCTTAGACAAAGTATTAGCAAACACACGAGAATTTAGGAATTAACGATTGCAGAAAGAAAAACGCTTGCAACTTGGCTAGGGGATAGATACCTAATAGAAATAACAAATCAAATATAGCTCACTTAGGGCCCGTATTGATTGTTGTTATTGTACTTATTTCTTTGTTTAAAAGGCTGTGTGCATATTTTCACTTCATTTTATCTCCCGCTTTGCTAGTAGTAGATTTATGATAGTTTCAACTTCTCCAGTGTTCTTTAGATTCATTTCGTTGCGGGTTCTAACTAGTTCTAAGACTGTATAATTTTTCCTGTAACTTCCCGAATATATTCATGGGTTTACAGGAGTACAAACAGGAGTAACAGTTATGATCGTGCGGAAGGGATTAATTCTTTTTTGCAGTCAGTTAAAACAGTATTGAACTAATTACTTATATGAAAAATAAACTGTTTCTTTATACTCGACATGAAATTTAATTTATAAAAAGGCCTTGGTGCAATAAAGAGCTTTTGCATTATTTTATTATTGTTATTCTCTTTATTAAAATTATATTTACATATTTTTAAGATTTTTAAATAAACATATGGAAACAAATACATTTAAAAATATAAAAAATAGTAGACCACCGACTTCGGGTACAGGGGCTAAGAAACCGATGGTTAGGGTTCCAAAGACAGAAACCTCACAATACGAGCCGTGTCAAGAAGGACTGCCTTATGCATCAAAGCTTTGGTCCAACCGTCTAACATGAGCCTCTTAAGGTGTTGGTCGAGGCTTTTGGCAATCAATCCGTGAGCAGGTATGACTATCGGAACAATGATCACCGAATCTACATTCCACATACCGTCAATCTCGTGAGATAAATCCAAATATTTCAATTGTTTTTGTTTTTCCACTTTCACGAGATTCTCGTCTTGAGGAACGAGGATGTCGACAATCATTGCGCGGCGCTCTAATCGATTTATCACCACAATCCCAGGCTTATTGGCGACAATAGTCCTGTCTGTGATAATAGATCGATCCCAATATAACGTAGCACGACCATACTCGAGAACTGGGTCGGACCTATACCTGTAGTATTTCCATTCATTGAACTTACTATAACATATTGTCTTTATCTACTTTCATTAAAACTGTACCTTTCGCCTCGGTGGCGCAGCGGTAGCGTATGCGACTGCTGTTCTTGAGGTCTCGAGTTCGATTCCCGGGTCGGATCAAATGTTTGTATGATCTACAAATGTTTGTTTCGGAGTTTGGGTGTTTTTTAGGTATGATATGTATATATTTACAAAAAAAAAGTATATATGTATTTATATCGGTTGTTTAGTACCCATAATACAAGCTCTGCTTAGTTTGGAACTAGATGGCGTTGTGTGTTAGATGTCTGAAAATATTTTTATTTATATTTATATTAATTTATTATTGACATCACAAATTATCGTCAATAACTTTAGTTAAGCTTTGTCTATTTATAATTACTTTTTTTTACATCATGCACTTGTGGTGCATTGCCGGACTTAATATCTGTGGCTGTCTCCATTGGGTGATAGTGAAAAAACCGGAAGTAGATGCATTTTGGTTAAAATATAATCATATAAGAATAAAAAATCTAAGTGAAAATTATAGCCTCATACATCTCACACACGGACATTCCATCAAAACTAGGCAAAGCACTACTGTGGTAACCAGGCAGCTAATAATCATACATATATATTCAGCTTAAACTAGCTGCGCTCCGTGGTGTTGTCCACGGCTGCTGTTATTGTACCTTAACAATAAAAGCTGCGAGTAAAAATATAAAAAAAACACCTGGGTTTGACTATTGTAAAAGATCTGTCAGTGAAAGTCTCCTCAAAATTGGTCCAGCCGTTCCAGAGATTAGCCGGAACAAACAGATATACAGAACAGAGAAACAATTTTTTTTAAATGATTTTTTTATATTAGGTATTGATATATATTACAATGATTATGAATTTTTGCCACCAGCTAGGGAGATAGACACACAGATGAACACAATTTTTAAAAATAGATTTTTGATGTCCATATATATTTTCATGTCATTTAGTGAAAAGTTGATAATTTGAAATTACAAACAGACTGGTATAGATATCATAGCCCAGTTGCACTCGATGATTAGAAACAATCACCGAGGGTAAGCAACGAAGGCGCGGTCAGTACCTGGATGGGTGACCGCTGGTGGCATAGTACCGTGAGCGTCTCCGTGATTCGGAGGTCACGTTAAGCAGTCGGTCCCGTTCAGTTGTTATCATAGGATAACAGTCGTGAAGCTTAGTTGGAGGCCTTTGGGCGGCTTAAAAACATCCAACGGCAAGATTTACGTAGCCACAACATATTCTTGCCAGTCCCCAACTCGCACTTGGCCAGCGTGGGGACGTATGGCCTTAACCCTCTCCTGAGAGGAGACCCGAGCCCAGCAGTGGGACATTATGGGTTGTTGATTGATTGATAGATATCACACCCTACCATGTTATTCATTTGGTATATTGTTATGCACACAAAACAAATGTTTGTGTGATCACAAAGATTTATGCTCAGTGGGATAAGAACCCAGGACCTCCGCCTTAGCAGCCAGGGTAGTGATACTGACTGCTATGCCGGAGTGGGTGGTAACCCACTAGACCAATAGGCCAGTCCAGTAGTAACTAACACAAAAAAATCAAATACACATGATACAAAAACGTATCATATACTACATATACAAATAACTAAGACTGCCTCGGTAGCGCACTGGTAGCGTATGCGATTGCTGTTGTTGAGATCTCGGGTTCGATTCCCGAGTCAGTCCAAATGTTTGTATGATCTGCAAATATTTGTTCCGGGTTTTGATGTTTTCCATGTACAATATGTATATATGTACAAATAAGTGTTATATAAGACTGCCTCTGTGGCTCAGTGGTAGCGAATGCGACTGCTGTGCTAGAGGTCTTGGGTTCGATTGCTGAGTCTGGCCAAATGTTTGTATAATCTGCAAATATTTGTTTCGGAGTTTGGGTGTTTTCTATGTACAATATGTATGTATTTACAAAAAAAGTATATAAGTATTAATATCAATTGTCTAGTACCCATAAGTACAAGCTCTGCTTAGTTTGGGACTAGATGGCGTTGTGTGTTAAAATGTCTGAACATATTTATTTATTTATTTATATGTATGTATATCAGTTGTCTAGTACAATAGTACGATAACATAAGGACTACTTAGCTTGGGACTAGATGGCGTTGTGTGCGATGGCCGAAATATTAAGCATTATAAATACGTACACGTAAAGTTATATAAACACATTTATACGCATATTAATAGATACAAATAGCAATATTAGTCGACAATCATCTAGATGATGATCCTGGCAGTTGTTTTGCAAGATACTTCTTTACTTACTAATCTTTTGATAATATTTATATTCCTTTATGTCCACTAGTGATATCGCTTTGTTGAGCATCATGGTGAGAAGGAAGAAACAGGAGATTTATTCTCGAATCGCAGTAACCAGAGCAACTTTATTGTACAAACGTGCTGTTCGAGCCAACATTAACCGTACAGGTCACAGCTTCATCGGTTCGAAGACGGGGAAGGGGACATGTTTTTGGCAACATACGAGTGAGATAACGGCTGTCGCTGTCACGACTATTATCTTTACTGATGGCCGCCCACCACCCGGAGATTCATGGATTTGTGATAAATGCTTAAGAAAATGATTTAAGTTCCCGTTTATTATCACAATCTAAAAACTAGGTCATAAAATTTTTAAAATCAGTAAATCATTAATGTTCACGACTTAAAAAACAATTAACCAAAAATGCAAATTCAAGTAACGTCATAGTATCTTAAAATTCATATCAATTATACAGTTAAAGCACTTACATATTATTTAACTTTTTCTCGTGTTACAAATTTCAATGTACATAGGTAATTAAGTCATTCACAACATGTCCAAGCAACACATTTAGTTTACCTGTTTAAAATTGGAATTATTATTTGGAAGGCAGACACATATAGTCTATGTTACTTGGTATGCCCTTATCTGGTGGCAAGTGTTTCTAAGGCTCTAAAATTCAACCCTAGAGAGATGCAAACATCCTTATGTGTCAATAACAGTGTTTCAGAAATGTAACCTTCTGTTAGCATTTTATTAGTTCTGGTCTCGGTAATGTTATTAGAATCTTTGACAATGGTGGGTTCGCTGTAGGTACCTACATTTTAACGAATAAACATAGCGAGGTCGGTGCGGCTAGGCGGTCGCGAGGGTCACGCAGAGGTGACAGGCGTTGCGTGCGTGCGAGATATGGGGAGGTGTCAGGCGCTGATGTCAGTGGAAGCGGCGAGTGGCGGCTCTCCCGACGACGACGGGCGCACGCACAGAATGCAGCGGGGGCTGTGCGGGGCGCGGGAGGGCGCCGCTGCTGCCGCGGCGACTCTGCTGCCCGCCCGCCAGTCAGCCGCGCGCCACCGACCCGAGTGTTGTTCGAGCTGCGCGCCACAACACCTCCGCCTCACGCAGGTACGTACTTATCGCACGTGACTTTGGTCTTTTTTGCGCTTCTTCGGTGGCCGCTTGAGCGACAACCGTAAGATGTCCCAGGTGTCATATCCGGTTTGGTCATACTCTAGACCCACAAGAAATAGCCGGTGAGGATGTACACCGGCATCATCGACAACTAACCCGGCGGCCTCGTAGCGGCGCCGCGGGCACGATGACCCGACGTGTTTGCCAAATCAGAATCCCTAAATACTTGCCGCTTGCCGGTCATCGCTTCTGCGACTTTTATCAGTGTTTATTATTATTTGCCGGCGGTGCGGTGAGGTCAGCGAGCGCGCGCGGCGATGTGCGCCTTATCGCGTGGGCTGTAGGGTCGCAGCGGGAGCTGCCGCGACATTCGCTTGGCGACGCCGCCGCCGACTCGGGCGCGCTCCGACCTCGCCTTTGCTCTGTACTCTGCTCTTGCGTCGTTGTTATTACCCATTGATACCTACACTCGCGAATACCACTGGAAACAATAACCACGCCAATTCTGACAACCGCGCGCTATCAATAACCTGTCAATCGGAGATCAACATCAACAGTTTGCAGTCTCTGAAAACTTACGGCAATGCTCTTCAGTTCCTTCATTCTTACTTACATTACTTCTGTATGGGAATAAACACTGATGTTTTTTCTTCATTAGTTGAATTTATAACGAGTTATCTTAGAGATACAGTCAGATGGTCATTCTTGTTTATTTTAAATTAATTAATGACACGTACAATATTTTGTTGCACTTATACGAACTTTCGAACTAATTGGCTTGACTCGGTTAAAAACCCACAAGTAATGTAACAAACAGAAACCAAAGCATGATCCATTGGGCATTACGTCACTAGGTAATGCGATGATACGGAGTAGCGACTACTTACAATGTTATATTCTTAAAGCGATTACTGTTATATATCGCTAACACGACCCAAGACCAATCTACATATACGGATCGTAGTACCACAACAACAATAATAACAATATCTGATGTTGTGCCATACTTTACAATTACGTAAACGATAGATATTTCGCCTTCCAAGCAGTGTTCTTGTTTACCTAATTAACACCCAAGATTGTTCTTATGGCATAAAGTAGTAGCAGTAGTAAAGAATATTATTACTCTTTAATAAGCACCAAAATCAGACACGAAATATTTGTAAAATGTGCGCGGGTTGCCCGGTGACGAGGGATCCGGTACTTGGCCGGTGTTGTCTTCAGCAGCAGCGCCCAGTGCGTGTAACACTTCTTTAAACAAACTGTTTTCGCCGTTATTTTGCTCTGCGTACGGCCTACTATTCCCTGGCGACTTATCAACACTTATTACGCCCTAGACGCATCGCTCAAATGTTCTCGACCTCGCACTATCGGCGGCCGAACCATTTTCATCTTTATGACTACGACGGGACGTGTTACAACGCGTTGAGCGTCCTTGGGCGGTAACAGTGTTTCGTATCCGTGGTAAGGTCGAGATCCCCAACGCACAACAGTGAAAGTTGGAGGGTGGGTAAACGTCGGGGTGGCGGGCGCCCTGCAGGAGTAGTCGACCCGGGACTACCAACTAGGATTTGCTAAATCTGCTTCTTTTCCCCTGGTGCTGACGAAAAGCAAATTACTTTTTAGACCTATTCAAACTATTGAATCTACGGTCATAAGTAGGAATCAAAGAATACGACATTGCTTACTGTACATATGCTTACCATAAACATGTGAAGTTAAAGACATTGTCTATGAATCAACAAGACTTGAGTTAACATCCATAGAATGTTATAACAGATAATCGTAATAGGATGATGTTAACCATCCATCTAGTAGAAATTTTCAACACAGTGCTTCCAGTTTGATATCACTTAGACTTTACTATAAATGTTTAGCTACATATAAAACACAACATCTCTCCGTTTCATACTTTACTAGTTGGAATACAGCTTAACCTAAAATACATTCGGTTATGATACAATTGTAATCAAATCATTTTGATTTTTGACGCATAATATAAAAAATAAAAAAATCCATGATTGTAAACACAATTCCAATCTAGAGATAACTGTTTAGACTCAACAACTATTACTTAGTAAATTAGCAACTATGTTTAAGTACATTTACTGCATTTTGGACCTAGATACATTTATTTCCAAGAGAAGTTTGGGTTGTGTTGGCTTATGTTGTTAGCATTATAACCGAACAATGCTGTCGAATTCAAGAGAGTAATTAGAACAACTTTCGCGGTAATGTGTACATAATACTGTTTCATGTCAGTGCACAATTCGAGATCTTGTGTTGGCATTGGCACGCCCCTGACACGCCGAGCGAAATATTTAACAACACGTGTACGTATGTACCTACTGGGCACATACATTATATGCGTAAATACACCCAATCGCTCTGCTTAGTCACCAGATTCTAACGTAAGTAGGATAGATCCGTGTCTTGTAGGTTTAACATAAAGCAACTTGATTTTGTAATTTTAAAAAATTATACAATACAATTATCATAATCCTATCCCCTATCTAATTATAATCACTCGCACAATAGTACCCACACCAATATTATTGTTATTTGTTGTTCGTTCATGCTACCTTTAATGCTTATGAACCATACTTTTTGGTAATAAGATAATTTTTACTATAAAAAGATGAGCGGGTTCAATTTAAGTAGGAACTATCAATCCATTTCTATATTTAATACTGAAGGAACTCTTAAATTAAAGCTTTTAAAAGTTTGCAAGGATTGATTATATCTAGTAGATTGTATTGTATGCTTCTTTGTCATCTTTACGTCGATAAGTCATAAATATTAGCCCCAGCAACCATAAACTGCTGTTCAAAAATATCTAGAGAGTAGGGTAATTGCATAAAGTCATAAGAATGCCGCAATTTGCATCAAAATATTCATTTCTGGAGTATTAAATCCCCAGCGTTCGTATTGAAGCAATTCAAAATCACAGTCATGCATTGTATCAACCGGTACACTATTACATGTATTTATGATAGTAAGGTATCATGAATATATTATTACGTCACAAATAAATGTGTATTTTTTTCGTGCAGTAATAGATCTTCAGATAACAGAATTTTCTTTAACAAACATTTTCACTTGCTTCAGGACTATGTCCGTATTCTTCTGGACTGTCTTGAAAAACACAAACTCGTTTAAATTAAACTCGGTTAAACAAATATTTATGCATTTTGAAAACCACCAGGCTTACTTGTTAACCAAAATTTTAAAAGTATAATATAAGTCAAACATCTATACCTAATAACAACAAGAATATAAAAAATATTTTTATTTTTAAACGTAAATATTAGTAACTCGGAAACATTCATGTAGAACATTTCGGCAAAAATAATGAGAGTTCCGAAACTGGAGCTATAGAGCCATTTTATCTTTCTTTATCACGCGTGTACTATCTCATCTCTAAGTATCTGTTGGTGACGTCATTGCCCGGCTCTTTTTTCTTAAATTGAAGTTAACGAAACGAAAAACTAAAGAAAGTTTTGAGGTTATTTTGGGATAGATAAAACTACCTTTACCTCAATTCATTAACTGTTGCAATCCATATTTACACTGGCACACCGGCAAATCCCAAAAGCTTATATATATATATATATATATATATATGTATATAGTCGGCAAAACGCATTAATGTCTTATGATAGTAAATACTAGAGAGCTATCGCTAAAGAATATATAGCACACAGACATAGGGATCATGACTTAGTAGCTGGCCTTAGGGGTGAGAGAAAGTGAGAGCTGCCGGCGATAATTTGTTTCATTAAAAGCGCACAATGGAGCGACATAATCATAATATTAAGGCTAACCTCCGTAAACAATTACAAGTGTTCATATGATGGGCTTAAAATGTTGCTTTTTAATGGCCGAAAGCCGTGACCCGTAAAACTACTGAATATTTTTTCAAAGCTCTTTTAATGATACCAATTCAGTCAATAATCATGCATTTTTTTTATGTTCATGCTACAAAATTATTTAAAATCGATACCGCGATGTTCATTAATATTTATTTTTGTCTGTTTATCTTTAAGAACTATTTTTGAAGTTTCAGCTTCCTTGTGTCAACTATCAGTTTATTGTATAACCGTACGACGTAACTAAGGTTGAAAATTAATATAAATTATTTTAGTTCACTTAATAATTATATATGTAATAGGTCAATATCATTTGATGATGACAAAAATCTTCTTCTTCTTTTGATGGAATGGCAAATGTTACTTACAACATCTTAAGTCTCGAGTCTTCAAGTCTTCGTCGTGATGAAAGTAAAGATAAAAAATATATAAAATGTGGATGAGATGAAATGGGGACGTCTTTCGAAAAAAACAAAAACGATCTCCGTCGATAAAATTCTTCTTCAGTTCCTAAAGCTTCCCTCCACATTGAAGTTGATGAAAATTGATAATCCATAAAGAATACTTCCAGGTGTGGTACTCGTTGCAAATGGCTTTCGAATAGTATTTGTCCTCTCAAGTAAATCAAACCCAGATCCTTAGTTGATAGTTGTACATTTACTTTACATTACTCCATCCATCCACTGCGACTTTTTATTTTCTTATTATAACTACTTACAGTTACAGCTAATGAACAAATAAGCATTTATATAAGTGTTAGGTTAACACAAAAATTCGTATAAGAATTTAGAGGGATCGTTAAATAAATTTGTTCTGAATTAATAATAGTCATTCGTCCCCCCTTTTTTTGTTGACAATCATCGGTACAATACTAAACGTTTTAGATATTTGGCTACCTGCGGGTGAGACCGTTGGCGCTACGTTTTGCTAATGAAATTTTTCTTAAGAAATCCTACATACTCCGTAAGAAAGTTCTTATTTTGTATGAGCATAGATACAGGGGTGTTATTTTATCATCGGATTTGTTTAGGACTTTCTCTTTGTCTTTAGTTAAAATAAAATAAAGTTTCCAAGACAAGCTCTAGACTGATTTGTGTAGAATATGAAAAATCATTCATGATTTATATTTAAATTTTGATTATATAATAGGTCCACCGTACGGTGTACCTATGATTTATAGTTAAGGTTGCCTGGAAGAGATCGCTTTTGGCAATAAGGCCGCCCTTTGTACACTTCGTCTCATATTTTATGTACTCTCTTCTAACTGTAATATTATAGTATGCAATATCTATCTATGGTGAATTCCATACATAAATTCGTGCCGATGTTGGATAACTGTCTCTTCCTAGTACAATTCGAATTAAAACGCGCTTAATATATGTTTATATTTCAGTAAAAAATAATTTATATATCGATTTATTGATAGAAGACATCCTACCCTGCCTATGACTGCCTCTGTGGCGCAGTGGTAGCGAATGCGACTGCTGTGCAAGAGGTCTCGTGTTCGATTCCTGAGTCGGGCCAAATGTTTGTATGATCTGCAAATATTCGTTTCAAAGTTTGGGTGTTTTCTATGTATAATATGTATGTATTTACAAAAAAATGTATATTAGTATTAATATCAGTTATCTAGTACCCATAGTACAAGCTCTGCTTAGTTTGGGACTAGATGGCGTTGTGTGTTTTAACACATGTCTGAACATATTTATTTATTTATTATTATTTATTATCCTACACGTTACCCACGGCTTCTAGATGTTTTACAATGTCAATTTCTCTATAAACATTTATTTCTTTATAAATAAAAGCGTAGGACTGTGTTAGCACTCCAGCCACAGCTCTTAAATATCTGTTTCGATTTAAGAAACGAAAAGGGGTCATATGCGTGTGCTTTGGCCTTAACATAAAAAAAGTCTATTACAAACATACAAAGTGTTATAGCTATGTTGGACTGTTGTCGACGACTTCTTCCTATTACCAAGATGTACTCTGCCATTTCATCATAGAAAGACTTACAAGCGAGTAACAGTTGCAAATCGTTGAATATTTATTATCAAAATTCGTGCTCGTATGAAAAATGTGCATCGTTTGCTACGACCATTTTATGGTCGCCATAATCAACTTGGTGAATCAACAATTCGAGCTGGTATCACCAAATTTCGCACCAATTTACTCTGTTGGACATTAAACAATCGTCTTGCATGCATAGAGTGCGTACCGAAGAGAGTATTGCGCAGTCGTAGCGACCAGTGTTAATGAGGATCGTGAAATTTCAATTCGTCGCCGTTCTCAGCAATTGTGGATTTGGGTTTGAAAGCCTATAAAATTCAACTCATGCGAGAACTAAAGCCTAATGACCTACCACAACGTCTTATTTTTGGTGAGTGGGCCTTACAACAACACGATGAAAATACACTATTTTATCGAAAAATTATGATCAGCAATGAGGCTCATTTCTGGTTGAACGGATATGTAAACAAGCAAAACTGTGGCATCTGGAGTGATGAAGAGCCGCATTCCATACAAAAATTACCGATGCATCCCAAAAAAACGACAGTGTGGTATGGTTTGTGGGCTGGTGGCATCACTGGTCCATTTTTCTTCAAAGACGACCATGGAAGAAATGTTACCGTCAACGCGAACTATATCGAGTCATGATACGCGATTTTTTTTGCTCCAATTGGCTGATTTGAACTTGGTTGACATGTGATTTCATGAAAACGGTGCCGCATGCCACACCGCTCGAGAAACAATGAAAATGTTGAAGAAGGTATTTGGTGAGCAGTTTATTTCCCAAAATGGCTCTGTGTGTTGGCTACCAAGGTCATGTGATTTAACGTCTCTTGATTGTTTCTTGTGGGGTTATGTGAAGTCGTTAGTCTATGTGTACAAGCCGAACACGATTGAAGGCTTACAGGATAGCATAACACTTGACTCTGTTATTGAAGGCGTGAAACGTTCACGCCGTTGTAACTGTTGTTGTTTTGTTTAGACAACCTTAAGACGGATATATGCTGTCACGATTTTTTTGAACTTTTACAGTAACAAAATAATTTCATACGTTAGCTCTCAATACACTCTTCAGCCTCATAATATTAGTACATATAGATAGCTGTAGACATACATAGGAAACAATGAAGAACAAATAATTTTACTTACACATATTTTTGTTCAGTTATCTTTTATATTCCTACAAGCAATAATGACATCTTGAGCTAGTTCGCTTCCATCAATAGTGGAACTTCCCACGTATCGTAAAATCCCACTAAAGAACTACAAACTATTAAATAGTGCTTAAGTTATTTCTCCAGTTGCGATTCCACTAAACTATACACCTGGATAAATACCAAACGCAAAGTACAATAGATATTTAGTTGTTATTATTTTTATCGAAACTCCCGTATGGAGTACTGTTGTCTGATTTTTATTAATATATGTATAACTTGAATTGTACAAAGTTTAAAAAGTCTTTTACTCCAACGTCAAGCCTTTATTGCTTCAAAGCTAATATTTACTCAGAAGGGTTAATAAGAACGATAGGTTATGGATTACACAGTGAGTGTCACCTTTCTCATCAGTAGGTAATTTGTAGTTATTAAAAGTCTTACGTAAATGTGCATGTGCTACATACATTGCTAATTCGTGTCGACTATTACACTGTAGTATATATGTGTTGTTATGCGATCAATCCAAATTTAAGCGTCGCGTCGCTCGTCCAATTTCCGAAGTTGTGAAATCTCTCCAAAACATTCCAGAAACGTAGAGCGCTACGGTTTTCATAATTCGGCCTTTGCGTGGATGATATGTTAAAGAAAGTAATACTAAGAAACCTCTTTAAAGTTTACTTTAACGTTCGCTCATTATTATGTGACAAATAATTAAATACCATTTATTATAGACTAGCTTCTGCTCTTTTAATTATTCCGGAGCCGAAATGGATAAAAGGAAACTCTTATCATAGTTTCCTTATGTTCATCTGTCCACCCGTCTGTCTTTCCATTCACACATGGTCTAGCGGTGGAAGTATGCGACTGCCAATCAAGAGGTCTCGGGTTCAAATCCCGAGTCGGGCCAAATGTGCTATTGAGCTTTTCTGATTATATAAATACTTAATAACAGCTCGGAGTTTGGAAGTTGGGGTCTGAACCCCTGTGCCTCGGAAAGCACGTAAAACTGTCGGTCCTGCATCCTCGGGTACCAGTACAACCGTCCCATCGGATTACGAGAGAGAGGGAACAGAGAGTGCACCTGTGTTTGCGCACACACTTGTGCACTGTAATATCTCCTGCGTAGTTGGCTGGTCTTCATTGAGACTGGCCGTCCTGGCCTTAATTGGCTAGGAGAACATTATATCTCTCAGATTGCCAGTGCTAGAAATTTCTAATAACAGATGAACTCCTCGATATGGTGGTAAAATAAGATTTTGATAAATGTTTCTTTATGTAATAATAATCCACCACATGATGTGGAGTGTCATTGGCTAGGTATTCTAAATATAATAAAGTTTTGTCAATTGTGCTATTAATGTCATTAAGTTATTTATTTGTAAGATACTAAGCTTTGAAGCAGGGGGACCCCTTCCCCTTCTCTCCTATTGGTGGTGTTTGAAGATCGAAATAAATTCGCGATAGTGGCAAATTTAATAAATTAAAATATTTTTTACGAATAATGGGAGTAATAGTCGGCCATCTAATTCGCACTCAAAACCGTTAATGTTAAATGTTTATAATGCGATAAAATAATACGTCCTTCCTATGGAACCCTTGATTGCTCGTAATACTTTGCGGGACTTTTTGTTCTGTGCGATAATCCCCATCGTATACCTACAGTTTTATCGGACTTGAATCATGTATAAACCACATGCTGTCTCGGGTACCAGTACCTAGGAAGATAGTTTATGATCACTTCGTAGACTGAACTAGGCTACTGGGTCTAATTTCATACAAACCCCTGCAGATTTTTGGGTAACGAATATTCATCCATATTATTCTTAAAGCCTTTGTGGTAGTAAAATCTAAGTTGTTCTTACGACGTCTCTTCTGCGTAGCATTACCCCAGATGGGCTATAGCAATTTTGCCTTTTATCACTTCGTATGTTTCCAAATACGTTTTTTAAAATTTTTAAAATAAATAATATATAGTTAAATTTCTTATTTGAAGTTTCTTCCCCTAGATTTTTTTAGAAGCGCGAAAAACAAACCACTCTTCTCGTCGTTCCATATTCCTCAGGTTTTGAACATGTAAATGTAAAAATAATACTCGTAATGAGAAACAGACTTACTTCTACATTTCTAACAATAGAATGGGGATCATGATTATTTACCACTTGTCACTGTACTACGTACAGTTAAGACAGTTCAAAGGCCTAGGTGGGTACATACTTGAATATCTGTATCCATGAAATAAAATAATTATTATAAATAGTGGTAACATTTGAAGGTCTTTTTCACGTGGGTTAGTCTACTGAAAAATTCTTAGTTGTTAGGAATCGAGCTCGTGGAAGCGCAGCTCTGCTTGGACTGGCGACATCGAGCGCAGGCAGCTGCATTGCAGCTGGCGTGTGCTTTTGCTCGTTTTAATGCCCCGACAGAATCCTGCTTGCACTGGATATGTACCAGTGCATGTGCGTTCTCCATCGTATGCACATATTCATGACTGAGCTGATTTTTGTAATTCTTCTTCTTTTTTATGGGCACGGAGCTACGATAACGTCTCGTAGCTCCGTGCCTTTCTTTGTTGGTATTTTAATTATTTAGCCCGTGGTAAACATGTTGCGTAGGATTTACAAATCTTCCAATAGCCCTTATTTTGTTATTTTGTATATACTTTTAGTCTGAATAATAAAAATTGACCTACTAGGCATGCATGCCATGGTCTCTAGAAGGATAAATATAGTATTTTCTCTTAAACGTAAGAAAGTCGTATGTATTTGCATATGTCAAGAATAAATAAAAATTAATGTTGCACTAAAATTGTAAGAAAAAATCTTTTGCTTATGGGATTAGGATAGTCTGGATGACATACTTATATTCTAATCAGTCTAATGCTTATAATTCAGTAAAAAATTGGGTCAGTGCCTGCCGGGACTTGGCCATCACTGACTTCGTAGAGCTTCCTTTGATAACAGAAATTTCTTTAGCAATCGTCCCTTGACGGTGAAATTCGGAAATAGCAGAAATAATGTGTCTATTTATCTTTATAAAAGTAATGGCTTTAAAACAAATAACATTGTTAATAAGTTGTATTATCTTTTATATATCTGTATAATCGCAATACCTCTGACAATTGTAAATAATTGAAAACAAACTGTCCTTAAAGTTTAGCACTAACCAGTGCTGTAAAATCCTAATATATTATTATAAATGTAAGTAACGTTTGTTACGCTTTGCAATCAACATGAAACTTTATAAACATATTCTTGGGGGTATTAGAAGTAACATAGGATACTTTTTATTAAATGCGAGCGAACCCGCGGGCGAAAACTAGTAAATTATAATCTTTTCAATAAACAATAGAATGTTGTTGTCTTATTTAGTTAGAATAAATGTGATATAAAAACTACAATTACTCCGACCGAAAACCGATAGTTATATAAGTGTTGTAGCTATCTATTCACGGGTTTCGCAAAGTAGGTAATATTAGACGCAAGGATGGCTCTCAAACGTATAGGAACAGAGGTCGGTCGACCTCCCGTCGCTGTACCCCGCAGGCTTAGGGTGCGGCAGGGGGCTGCTTTGCAGATTTCTCCGTACCTACTTATCGCAAACCTAAACTTGTCCTTGACACTTCAAAGTCTTACATCAAAATCTATATTATTAGTTTTGTCATTTGGTATACCTAGTAAAGTGTACACGCTTATTTCCAATACAAAATTATGTTACACAACAAAGTATTTGGGTATTCCGGGTAACGGGATTCAATTTGCGTTCCCAAAGCAAAATGATTTCCTTCAATATCTTTGCATACCCGTTATAATCATGAATTTCAGATGTCACACTGTTTACGTGTCTTTTATCACGTTTTGATTTCTAGAACCTTACGGATATCTTTACACTGGTAACGAATAATGTGATTGAAAATTCGTCTGGAAATCCGACGCGTCAGTAGCATTTTTTTGCGTCACTCTTACATAATCTAGATATAGACTTAAAGAGGAATTAAACCAATCAATACTCGTACTTGAGCATGTTTAGAGTATACGTTTGAACAAACAAAACTTTAAAACTGTTTTCAATGTCGCTAACAAACGATCAACGATGTTATCACTTCGTGTTACATCATTTGTGGTTGGCTTAACTAAGCACTATCTGACTATTAGGTCTTTCTGCATATTGTGGTCTGCTTGCTGCCGCAGTCGCCGCTACTTCGAGATAACGTTATCAGCGATAGCCTTGCCGAAGATTCTGTGAGACTACAAGCATACCATACATGCACGTATGTAGTACATATATGTATGTATACTGTTTATACACACGTACCTATCGATTAACCAAATGGCCACGGATCTGTAGAATACTTTTATAGGATGGTATAATTTTACTCCGAGTTACGTAATGGCAGATCAGCACATTATTGACAACATTATTGACATGGGAATTTTAAAAGAATCATATTTTAGACTTAGACATTTTGAAATATATGAAATATAAAATAAAAACTTCAATAATAACTCCATCTAGACACAAAAGAATATTCGATATCAACACACGATTATTTACCTGAATAGGAAGGAAATTTACGTCAAATTGTTATCGATCTTGACCGCCAAACCAGAGGGCTTAGCACTGCTAAACTTTCTCCAACAACTATAGGCTTTCGTCAGGCGTTAGTTTTGAACGTTAAACTTGAAATTTATTTGAAATTTAATTATGTTACTGATGAACATGCGCTTTGGGCTAATTTGGAGAAAATAATGTCGTCTTTTGTTCAGTAGTTTTGTCGCGTACAGATGTATCGGATTGTAGTATCAACACCGAGAAATAACAAGCTGGGATAGAGAATCGAATATACACTAGTTTATAGTCAGAATTTACTTCTTTGTCTCAACCTCTTCTCGTAGAATCTACACAACTAGTTGGACTAACTATTGGATACTCTAACTAAGAAACTTCTACTTCGGCAAAAAATATATGTATAGTAACACCGTAACAATTATTGAAACTACAGAGTTATTAAAAAAACTGTTTTTATCATAGAAAAAGAACTAGGAAGAGCATAGAAAGACCGTCATAAAGAAAAATAAAAAATACCATAAAAAAAACTACAGTATAAAAAATCTTAAATTTCAATTATATAGACCATTATCCCACTAAAAATTACGTGCTTGATGCAGGCGAATTTACAAGCGCAACTTACTATCATAAACGACACCTAGACTGCAAAGAAATATATGTGTACATAGGCAAATCACAATAATACACATCCTTTGAGTTAATGACAGTCGATAAAACCCAGTAAAACCACTATATTGGTATCAATCGAAATTAATTCAATAATGATGTACTTCGAGATTTTATAGTGCATAAGTGTATGCGCAAGTACATGTGCACTCTCTGTTCTTTCACTCTCATAATCCGACGGGACGACTATCCGACACGACCAGTGAAATCCGAGGCAGGACTGACGACTTTATGTGCACTCCAAGGCACGAGTGTTGATACTCCAACCCCAGGTTGTAATTAATCATCTATAATACAATCAGAAAAACTCAAGAACACTTTTTTGATCCGACCCATGAATCGAATCCGAGATATATTGATCGGCAGTTGAATACGCAAACCGCTAGACCAACGAGGTGATAAAATGGGGGAATTTATATAAGGTTAATACTTCTTCCCAAAATTTAGTTTAAGTTAAAGTATTCATCTTCTAACAGATGAACTTAACAACCCATTTATTTAAAAGCTCTAATACAAGAACATGTTCTATCATAATCAAAATTATGAAAACGAACCGAAAACTTTATTTTAATACGTAGACAGACAAGGAGAGATATGATAATATCAAACAGTAAAAGTTACACAATTTTATAAATAAATAACTCTTTAAGTTTTTTTCTTCTTCTTTTGATGATATGGCAATCAACCGGATCAGCTATTTCTGCCAATGTCAAGTATTTCAAGTCTTCAATTCTAAGTTTTCGAGTCTTCAAGTCTTCGTCGTGATGGAATTAATGATAAAAAATATAAAAAAATGTGGATGACATGAAATGGGGACCGTCTTTCGCAAAAACAAAAAACGATCTTCGTTTAAGCTTTCATTGATATAAGTTTTTGAATTTTTACATTTTAAAATTTTCCTGAAGTTTATAGTTGTTAGATAAATGGCAGTGTCAGTAAGAATAGCTGTCAGTGTTCTGCGCAAGAAGTGGATGTGATTTTGTAAATTTAGATAAGATGCCACATCGCTGCTTTTGGCACGGATCTCATTATGTTCTTCGCAGTTACCTAGTTGTCTCTGTAGAGTAAAGAAACACTCGTTCTTTGCTTTCCTTTGCTTTTTTGGCTGGTGTTCTTATAATTACTTAGGTTTCTTGCTTTTTTTCTTTATTATTGTCATCATATTAAAATTAAACTATTTTGCCACCTTCTTTGTCTTCTTCATGTTGTGTATCCTGCAACTTTTGATTTTGAAATTAATTTACAATAATATCTTCGTCTAAATTTAATCTTCAAAGTTATTTTTTTATGATGGAGATGACTAACGAGCAGTTAAAAAATACCGGTCACTCTTTGGTAATTCACCACCGTCGCCCGTAGTCACTCTACAACTTGAGAGTCACAAGAGCTTTACCACCTTTTGGGTCCCTCTCCCTCTCAAATAGGGGGTAGAATGGATGTTGTAATATATTAAGACTTGCATGAACTCCTAATAGCCTCATAGTATACTCGTACCTGGAGATTTCAAGGCCAATATAATATATATTTAGTCCTATGCCCGCTTGACTGCTTTTTAAAGTGATTGCCATCGACAGCTAGTTCTCGGGCTTCGGTAGAGTTACTACACGTCTATGGTGTCACACGTACGTTTAAACATGAATAAAATGAGGACTGGCTTTCGAATAATTAATAAATTTATTTTGTTCGATAACTAGTAGGTTCTTGGAATCCGGGATAACATGGACAAGGGTCAAAACACAAATATCCGGAATGTTCTCAGATTTCTCTACCATCAGGCCACCCAAGATTTGGGGCTGTTAAAAAATTTCTCATTATGATAAGATGTAACAAATGGAACGTCTTTTAGTACAGTACTGAGTGAGAGTCTACTTATCGCCTCTTAATTGGGTCAAATGTGAAATAATAAATTAGACATATTGCGCATAAATGGGTGAACGACACGGGTTCTCATCAAATATATTATTAGATATTTCGAGAAAAAAAGTAATAGCTTAACATCACCTTCGATGTCGTTTGATAATAGTTCAAGGCAGATTAATAATTCCATCAAAAATAAGTTGACGACTGTTCAAAATATTTAATATCTACACATGTCACAATTAATACATTTCTAGCTTTGTCCATGTCCACCGATTGAAAATCTTAGCACCATAGGTTCTAGGTTATAGTTTCATGTTGATAGGGTGGTTCTAACCATTTAATGCCTTTTCGTTACCCAGGACTTAAAAATTTAGGTACGATCATATTTAAAAAATAGCAGAAGTCAACTAAGTTGATGAATAACAACACTTTTTATTACCAAGCTTTCATTGTTAATAGTTTCCTTCTGGAAATGTGTCTACGACGTCACTGAAATATAAAGAGATCGTTCGTGCTCACGCCAGCTATCAAACATCCAGTGTACAGCGAGTGGTGGCGCTGCTCTCTGTGCCAGTGCTATATCGAACACACTACACGTAATAATCGCAGATAGACAGCGGCTGTTGTAGGCGGTATGGCATTGTACATTACACGAAGTAAATGCGTGCTCGCTTTGGTTGACTATATTCCATATCGGCGAGCAGTAGTTGTCGACTTGGTGCCGCCAAACGGGCGTCGCACTCGCCTCACAGTGACCTCACTGCGCCAGCGACGAATACACCACCTAAATATGACCTAAGCGCGACCGTATTGTTCCTTTTGTTTACTGTATACGTTTTTAATTATTTGCAGTTTCTGAAGGCACCTAATTTGCGGTTTACAGAATAAAATTGACTAAGAAAATATGAGCTTAACTTCTAAAGTAACAACTTACGTGTCCCGGGACACTGCATTCTCTTTTATATCAATAACTAAAACATACTATGTACGTAGTAATCAATATTTTTAGTTTGTTAAGGAGTATTAAAAAGGTAGAATCACTACACAGAAGTCTGGGCAAATTATTTAAGTCTCAATGTTCG
The DNA here is from genome assembly GCA_003709505.1 of Hyphantria cunea. Classification (NCBI taxonomy): domain Eukaryota; kingdom Metazoa; phylum Arthropoda; class Insecta; order Lepidoptera; family Erebidae; genus Hyphantria; species Hyphantria cunea. The sequence goes on along the minus strand of PKRV01000652.1, from coordinate 1,439,570 downwards.
TGACTCGATAGCGGGCAGCGGCTGTCACCGTCGCTAAGAATCATGCCTTCACCTAATTGACTCTACTTTAATTGGTACTCGTCTGTGATCGCATCGAATAGTTACTAACTTCGTGGCAATAGTGCCTAGTTCTTATGTTGAGCGTACGAGGCCACGCACCACCTGACACGAGAGCAGCTGGCAGCCGGCTGCTTGCTTGCACACAACAAAACTTGTTTCATGGCAGACGCCTCAATATGGCGGACCAGCAACGGCCACTGTGATGCATTGCATTTATAAAGACTGATTTCAATAGGTGTAACTAATTCAATGGGTAATGTAAGTTATAATGCTTTTGTGTACTCTCCATTTATGAAATTATAAAAAATGCAAAAGAGAACTTCATATTCTTCAATTCTACGGCCAACCATTTCTGGGAAGTGTCTACGCGAATTGGATTGCTTTGTTATCGGGTCGTATTGTCGAGCGACTGTCCTTTAGACATGTCGTGTAATCGTATTTTTCCGCCGTCTTGTGCGCAGTCAACGTGCGGTGTAGTTGTTTACACCGAGCAGCAAATATATAAGTATATATGTAGGAACATTTAGATAGATAGGCGCGTAGGCAGCGACCGTCGTGCAGCCCGCGGCGTCGGCGTCGTCGTCGAACGACCCTGATAATTTGCTGCGCTTATGTTACTTCAACGGCTTCTTGCGACATGTTGTGGCCGCTTTCCTCCGTTCATATTTCATATACCATACATTCGAAGTGGCAAAGTTTGCATCGCAAGCAGTTAAGCGTATTACGCTCTCACTTGTTAACAAGCAGTTGTTAAGTACAACTGTAAAAATCGTAACACGGCTTATAAATAGCACAGATAGCTCGACCACGTGTAGCCGTATGTTCTTATTAATTAATTATATAACACTTTATTTGCATTACGTAGAAGCAACTCCTGCATAATTGCTCTTGTCATTGAATTTATTTTATTTCATATCATCAAAGTTTTGTTACGAATAATCAAATCAAATCAATTTTTTTTTTTAAAGATTTCACTTATACTTAATTGTGTGCATTCGGACAGTGTATTTTTTTTTATTTTATGCTATGAGTGTGTCTCGGCATCCCTACTTATGTTTATTGCGATTCTCGAATCGTACCGATTTCAGTGATTTTTTTCATGATCATGATGATTTCACTTAAAATTTACAATATTGTGCCACGGGCAAAAGCTAGTTAGTAAGTACCTAATACATAAAAAAGAAATAATGTTACAAAAATTAAATATTTCGCTGAAATTTTTAATACTTATCAAATGCTTCCGTAGACTTTCTAAGCACTGGTGGGTTTTCAACAGAACCAATAGATTAAATCATTATGCCACAAAAATAACCGACTAATTTTATTTTCGTTTAAACTACTTAATATAAATTTATTATGTGACCGGTATTTAATTTCAACTTGTGTTTATTTACGATAATAGGTACATATTTAATTGACCATAAACTTACGAAACATTTACTCAGAAAAAAGTGCTATGAGGATTTAGTGTGGGACGAAATGGCAAAATTGATTGTATCTTTGAGGAAACATATAAAATCATTGTGTATTTCAGTTTAACCGGAGTGATGCCACGTCCTCGCATAAAACTGGTGTTAAAAAGTGCCTCGTTGTGATTTACCGCGAGAGTGAGTCAGTAACCTAACCCCCTTAATTCTGGGGGAAGCAAGAATTCAAACGAACGCACAAAATAAAAACATTTATTTAAAGTAGTATATCTATATGTGCTTTATATGCAATCATATTCTTCGTGAAGTTTAATAGTATTTATATATATTTACAATTATCACTTTGTCAATATTACGAATTTTAACGGGATAAACCTAGGTTTGGTAGGAAAGTAAAGAAGGGCGAAAGATAAAAAGAACTATGCCTTTTTGTTCTAAGATCTTTAACTTGGACTCATAAACGTTACTCAGTTAAATCTTCATAGAATAAAATTTACCCAAACTTTATACACTTTCCATATTCGTCCTATGATAGGAAACAGGAGAACAAGTACTTATGTAGGTACCTAGTATTAATAGAATGTTATGTACAAAATGGTTCTGTATCTGTATCAAGTGTTTGCTATTGAAACAGTAGGTACCTATTGAGTCATAATGAGTAAATTGCTAAATAACACAAACAAGTCGCCGTTACTGTGTTGATGCACGAGTCGGTCGACGTCGATCATCGCTTCGTCCGTGACACCTAAACGAGCGAGCAGCACCTCTGCTATCTGCTGGTTTGATAAGGCGCATTTATCAGTGGGCCTCGACGCGGGAGAACGACGACATGAGAGCGGCTGCGGTCGGTTGGTGGGTAGCGTTTGCCGGAGTGGCGGACAGAGGCAGGCATGGCAGAGTCGTCGCCGCACATGTTGCGGAACGTGCAACGGAAGGGAGCGGGGGGCGGGAGCGCCAGGGACGGCGTCGGCTCACCGCCACCGGCATGTCTCACGCACACACCCGCAGCGCCCACACGACGCCCGCGCCCGTGGAGCGTCACTACGCCTTATCGCAGCCATCTTTAAACGAGCACAGTGCACGCCACCCGCCACTCGGTACGAATTCCATTTGAGATCGCTGTTGCCACGATGGTCGTCGACGACCGACCGCACCGATCCTTTCATTATATGCGAGGCGAGCGGTGTGCACCAAATGACGGCCTGTACCAAGGTCGTGTTAATTACCAGTTGGACCGGTGACAATCATGCTCGTCAATAAGACTCATCATATTAATATCTATCATTACATAAACAACTCATTCTTCAACTTCAGCATGCGACAGACAATAATTCGTTGCTTATGTATTTGCTGACAACTGTGGCAACAAGATACCATGACGTGTTACATTGCATTATATGTTTAATAAAGCGTGGTCAACGTTAACAGTCCCGTCAAATTCACCTAACATTGTTATCCTATTTTTCTCATCGTCGTCTACGGTTTATACATCTCCACACTAGGGTGTTCTTGCGGCGACCATCTGTATTGATCTGGGGAGGGTGGTGTGGGTCGACATCCCGTCGCCTTAGTCTCTATGAAGGCGGCGGCTTTGGCAATGCTTCCATAAAATCCAGGTTAGAGAGGCTGTCGGGTGGGTGATAAAGAAAAACTGCCTACGTAGCCGGCCGTGTTCGTTCGGTGTGGCGTGTTGTCGCGTACCTATATATAGCACGTGTTGGACGTAGCCGGTGCGACCGCGCCCGCCATCGCCGCACTGCTCGACGACGTCCGACGAAAGGTCAATTGGCGCGCAAATTATTTGCGTCGCAAAATCCGCAGCGTCGCTGCACCATCCCAACGCTATAAACTAACACATTTAAGAGTTATCTCCTCGTGCTGCAGTACAATGAAGGTCGGCCTGACGCGACGCATAATTATGGGTTGCTCAGTGATCACTGATTTAACACTGCTCGCTCTTTAAGGCAAGAACGCGGCACGCATTCTTATCGGACCTCATAATAGACGTTGTGTAGCGACGTAAACAGTTATGTGCAGTTTCATCTTTAGACGCAATGTTAGTTTGTTTATAGCCATCTGATAACTATATTCGAAGAGTAGTTAGAATCTGTAAACAAAATATAACATTCAATAGTCATAGGCTCTGTTGGTGGAAGTGAATTCGAAGTAAATAGCCAATTTATTGTTGACCATGTCTTGCCTAATTTAACGAAAATATAATTGCTATAATTAGGGCCATATTTTAGTAGGGATCTTTCAATCTATGTACATGAGGACAAAAACGGGTTTGAATTCAAGAAGTGGTCAGTGGAGGCCGCGCCGAGGTGAGCGCTTCACAGCACCAAGGTACTTGCGACGTGGTTAGTCACGCTTGGAATGAACGACTCAGCTTCAACTCTTACAAGAACATTGCAAACGTATGACGACACTAGCCTGTATATCGACTCTGTCGCATACACGTGTTCTATGCAATACATATTATTATCACATATTATACTACATACACAAAAACTAATTCAGAACAGTTTGTTCAAAAATACAAAACATAATTGTTTGTTAAATGAAAGCCATCATTTTATTTAAATTACCTATGTCTAAAATATATATTCATTAATTTTCCTTATAGGTACGATTATAAAATGCTTTGAGCTTGTGTTTTATACAGAGTAAAGCCAATTACAATAGCTAAATATCCGTCCAGTTACCACAATTGAAACTAAAAGTTTCGATATTTACGTTATTTAATTGGTTATTATACCACTGATGTAGCAAACACGAAGGTGGTGTCTCTTACGTGTAATCATTACATTTACCTAAGCACATTCCCAATTATGCAATATTGTTACTCCTGGACTAGTTCTGCCAATAAACCACTAAAGTTTACTAAGTTTACGCAAGTTCAACTTCTGTAGTAAGACGAATTCAAAGCGAGTAAAATTATTAAACTTCTTATCTGGTGTTTTTAATCGTTAAAAATAAATTTCACGAGTCGTGATTGCCCATTTAACTCTAATTAATTCTGGTAATTAATTGTAGGCGTTTTATTACAACTTACAAGAAATCACAACTGAATCATTAGGATTAGGACACACAGGGAGCGCACTTTGTCAGTCTCGCCCCAATGTTGTCGTTTTTATTGGTAGCTAGTAAAGTATCTGAAACAAGTGTGGGTAGACTTCGATCGAAGACTTTTCTTTGTTCGAAGTCTATTATAACTACATACTTAGCAATCTATCATATGTGAAGTTGTGTTTCATTTAAAATCACCAAGTGATATCGGCTCAAATATTATCATTTATCATAAATCGTGTAAAGCTAGGAATATTAAAACTTGTTAGCCTGCGTACTCTATGATTTAAGCTGTAAATATGGTTTAGTTATCGCAATGATAGAAAATGATGGAACCGACCGCTAAGCATAGTTAATTTCTTATGGTTTTATGATATAAAAATAAAATCCACTAAATTTAAGCAATATTTTCAAGTACCGCCATATATACCGCTATTTAAAGTGAATGATACCCAATTAGATAGCAGTTGATATTCTAGTTACGTTGAGTATAAGTCCCACACGTTGATATTGCGATTGGCGTCCATCTTGGTGACGTAGTCGAACTGTCAGTACCGTTCGCAAGGTCAGCCAGAGCTGACTCGTATTGAATCGAGTACCTCTACCACGTATTTCTTACAACTTTTTGTTTTCGATATCCTGTTTTATTTTTGTTGTTAAGTTTTGTTATTGTTATCATACTAATTCTAGCAAAGTGAGAAAGAAAGTAATGAACAGCTGTATTCAAGAAATGATAATTGAAGTGGACAATTATTTTGTAAAAGAGAAAGAGGACCCTAAGCTATTGATAAAAAATAAAAACCATGCCATAAAGATGCTTCCAACACTACTGAGGACATTTTAATTTCGAAGCAACTTGTTACGTAATTTTTAAACCATTTATAAAATTCAACCAAATTGACGGAACGCGTGGCCCGTGCTACGGGCAATGCAAAAATACAGTGACAAAATACGACGAAAGAATGAATCTGTCACTTGCAAGTGGCAGCAAAATGGAAACTCCTGCAAATGCAAAGAGCCATAGAAAATAATATTTCGACGGATTTTCGGCATTAAGATATATAATTGGTTTTATGTATATTAAGATATAAATTCGTCGTCAATAACTCCAGATGATTGAAAGAAAGAAATTAATGACGTGAAGAGACTCGAAGAAGAATACTGGCGTAAAGACCGAATAACTGACGAATTATATATCATTGACACGTCAGACGACAGTGAACCTAAAACAACGGTAAAACGAATTCTGATTTAGACGATAATATGATTCGAATTAGAGAATTACACTAGAATTATTAAATTATAGTAATAAACATTGATTTTATATATACTTAGTTTTATGGCGTCGCAATATCAACGTGCGGGATTTGTGTAAAATATATACATTGTCTTTACCAATTAATGGTCTTCAGGATCGGCCCCACTTCGTCAAATTGATCTTTCTGACCCTAGTAATGTGACCTAACCCGAGGACAAGACCTAGAAAATATATCATTTTACAAGCCAATGAAGAATTTTCCGAATAGGTGCAACCGTCGATACGTATACTTTTTAGTCAGCTAATAAAGCAAAGTATTTGTTTACACACAGTTAAAGTAAAAAGTTATTCGTTTACCGTTTTCTTCGCAGGTAAAAAACGTAATAAAAGTTCCATTTATTTACTGCTCCGATCTCAATAGGTGTTAGATTGAAAAAAAAACGATAGGTGCGCGACCATCAAATGAAAGGAAAAGCGTCCTCGATAAACACCAAATGACCTGTCTCGGGAATCGAACTTGAACGAAACGAGAATGAAAGTAACGCACTGTTATTAACATAACGATTATAATATGTATTACGCGTTCTCAACTCTGTTCTACGATTATGAATAATGGGAATACCATTGGTAACGGTTAAGGCTCTTATTGCATGGTACTTTATTTGCAAGTTTTTACTAATGTCAGAAGAATTTTAATATAGTTCACGATTAAAACTCATTTAAGAACGAAGCAGCTCTTGTAATAGACTCATAATAAGTTCGGGTTTGGCTGTTATAGACATTACAGCAAAGTCAGTTAGTAATAATATTACCTAATAAAATCACTTCAAGCTCGGTGGCGCACTCATGGAAAACTTAGTTTTATTAGTATCAAAGTTTTTTATAACATACTCTTTATAATAATTATATGGAAAATGGATATAAATAATTTGTGGACAAAGTGTAGAACTGCTCTACTGTCAATCCTCGACCTTGCATCTTACTTTCCTGTACTCGTTGTTACTATAAAACACATGCGAATTTCAAAAAATATTTTATTAAATTTTTGGAGATCAAAATTTTACCAAAACATTTAGTTTTATTGTAGCGTAATCTAAATTAGTATTAAAATTATTACACCTTAAAAAAAGCAAATGTATTCTAATAACATCTGTACATATCTCATAATTAATGTATTATAAAACTTTTTAAATCACATACCAGGTCAAATAAATAAATTACAGTACATTTAAGAGCCGGATATTACATCGCCTTAGCGGCTTAAGAGGTCGCCATACCCACTGACTAAGCATTAAAGGCTACGAGTTTGATCCTAACAAAACATTGACCACAGCGATTCTTTTAATGTCTCTTTCGCATAATTTTACGTTTGTAAAATATTATGTAACCTGCCCACCTGCCTATCTTTGAGAAGGCATGAAGCTCTGAAGCTCCAAACAATGGTTTCAAGGATGATCTTCTCCACCTTAAACTACATCAATGAACCATTTAACTAATTTAAACCAATTTAGATCGTATTTCGTTGCAGTTAGAGACAAATTTCTTTTGCATTCTGAACTACGAAGTGGATTCAATCTCTTCAGGTAGTTGGTAATAACATGTATTGAAAATTACAATTCATAAAAAAACATTCCCGGTTTAAATAATTCATACTAAATTTGGTGAATTATAGATCAAGCCAACTTTCGCTGTTATTGTGTATTTGAAATATTCAGACATGTGCTAGATAAGCTAGATAGAGGTTTTAACTTTCGGTACTACGAAAGTGCAGGGGAAAGCTAATGACCTTATAATAAATAGGAGTGATAGAGTCGAATCCCATCTAAGTAATTATAGGGATTCTTCTGCGTCGGATAAATTTAACGATTCTCGTAGAGGAAAAAGTAGGTGTTCCTTATTGTAGAATTAATGAATAAAGTTTTATTCATTAATTCACATAATTTCACCATTTACATTTGTAAAAAGGTACTTTTATTAACCCATCATGTACTATGCCACCAAGGTTAGTCGGTAGGTATCACGAGTACTGTACCTATCTACATACAAACCTTCCTAATGTAATTAAATCATAAACACATATATGTGGGGCTCATCCATCTTTCACTGTATAGAAGAATTGGACACTGCGCCCACTATTAACAGAACCTGTGCAGATATATAGTTAATTTAGGTTACAAGGCGACCTTTGCGGTTTTATACACATAGGTACATATGTAGTAAATATAGAAAGTAAACACACTTTTAAAGGAATGAACAAGTGTGGATACCTACATAATATCTACGTTGGATAGTTCTAATTCGTAGAGCGGGGTAATTAGTGTATTGTGGCACTACCACGGGACCTACCCATCACCCACTTCCAATTGGTCGAATGTATCATACGAAACTTTGCAAACAGTGTTCAACAAGCTACTTAACGTACGTGTGCTATTTTTATGTTCATTGTGACAAATAAACAAGGCGTCACTCGGGCGCGCTGTGGCGACGGCCGCAGTGTGCGTGCGAACATTGCGTGCGTGCCTACATCGCATAGGTAGATAGACGTCGACGCCCGTGGTAGAATCGACATCCCTGCATCCCCGGTCTGCGCCGGCTGTGCCGCTCTATAAATACACAGCAGGTGTGGTGAGCGCGCGGGGTGCGAGAGGCGCGGGGCGAGGGGCATCCGCCTCTGCAGCGCTCCAAACCGCTCACAGCGGCCATCGGACCTTAGCGACGCCATATCGATTGCGAGGGCTCCCCCTGCGGCGCGCCGCCGCCTCCATTGTGCTCGGGCTGGGATGCCTTCTCCGGCCGTTTCCTGCCGCGGCCTGTTGACGGCCCCACGCCCTGTCCTCAAAGACACGTTCGGCAGCTGTCGATGACTGGCTTAATCGATACATGAACCACTTTTTTGATAAGATTTTCGCATAGCGATTGCGTTAATCACAAACACTCCAGCGAGTGAGTTGTTGATGGTCCTCCACATTTTCCCTGATAACCGGAATACCAATGGATTCTACATTATATCATTATGTACACTTTTAAAAACATAATATATAACTTTTTGCTGCTAGTTTTACTATTTAAAACATATGACACACACATGTCCGCTAAAGTTACTCGACATCAAATAAAAACTTTAACAAAAGTAAAATAGCCACAATAGTTGTAAACACCAAGAACACCAAGGAAGTCTAGGCCGATAATCTATTTGTAAGGACGACAACAAGATTGTTTTGAATACATTCAAGACGGGTTATCGGTTTATTGTCGAAATAGGAATATGCTCTCAGTTACAATAACGTTATGTTAAACGTACAATTTCGTCACTTACATATAACTAAATAAAATATTTGTACATATGTCAATAAAACCAAGATAAGAAGATACACTATAAACTTAACCGATTGTAGGTTTTTCATTAACGCAGGTCTCCAATGAGTTGGTAAAGAAGTATTTTAACATCCACCTTTACTGCCATGCTCCTTAAAGTATCTTTTTTAATCAATATTTACAAACTCAGAAGTTTGATACAAAAAACCCAATCACAAGTTGCTCGAGAATTGTAAATATCTCGTGATCGCACGCAAGAATGAGCAAAACACAAAATCTAATCTCACTGGCTTTTTTCGAAGTACTCAAATAACCTGACCCAGGTTAGCAGCATTAACGCGGTTTCCGGACCCGTCTCGACATGGAGTTGCCTTCACAAAAATACGTTAACTACTTATAATAATATACAGTTTATTCCTACGATTTGAAGTCAATGTTAATTTATAGTTCGCTAAACATTGAACCACCAGAAGAAATTATAACAGTTTTACTTAGAATCAATAGCTAAAATAACAACTTAAATAAACGATGCTCATAACTTGATAACAGTTAATGCATGTCGAAATTAAAAAAGAAAAAGTATATACGTGTTTTCCGTTGTGTTTATTTGCTGTGCTTAGTTTGGGACTAGATGGCGTTGTGTGTTAGATGTCCGAAAATATTTATTCATTTATTTATGTAAGTGGTCAGTAACTCGTTGATAATTAGCTAACACACAAACATGAAGATCACCTATAACGATTCCATTAATGTTAAAAGAAGTAACTAACCATCAGCTTGGTAACCGTCATCAGTCATTGCTCTGATAAGTTAAGCCCCTAAAATAATGTGTATCCTCGACATTGCAAGTCATATTAGGCGCACATGATCACTTTATCAATTTTAAATATGTAATTATAGAAAGGTCTGTACCGGTGAAGCTAACATCATTGACACGATTTAGAAATTGTTTCATGGAGTCTTCTGTTTTTTTTTCAATGCAACCATAGTGTGCCCCAAGCCGTGCATGGTACAGTTATTAACAAATTTAAAAAAAATTGCAAAGTGTACTTCCTGGTTTTATTATAACATCTCTGATATCAAAGTTATTAGTAACAAACAGCGTAGTTATATGCTATCCCAATGGTAAAAATAAATATCTGTCCAACTTTTTATTCAAATTACAATTATGCAAAGGAGACCATAGGTGGCGTGTATGTGCTTGGTGTTGCTACCATGAGGTCGTAACTATTTTTAGTTATTTACGAGAAATGACAAAACAATAAGTCATCCTTAGATTCTCATACAAATACATACATATAATGTATATCAATCAAATAATATACAAAATATATCACTGAACTGATAGCCGTAGCAACACTTAAGAAGCGTTTAGTGATTTTAAGTCCTAACGTTGGATGCGTTAGGACTTAAAATCACTAAACGATTTCAGTCAAGTATCACAGCTGTTGGTTGGCATGCGGCTTTACGTATAGCTTCGTAGACTATCTTGAAAATTCGTTCCATCTGTTAGTAACTTTATGAAGGTGTGCATAAGGTTGCTAATTGCGATACAAGATTCGTCATGATTTTAGCCGATTCTGGTAAGTTAAAGAAAGTCAGTTTGTTTGTGAGGTGTTTGGGACGACTGATAAATATATCTCTACCAGTTTGATGTCGATCCAACGCTATCCGAAGACATACGTTTACGGAAGTTGGACACAGAATATACATAGGAGTTTCCTACTATATCTAATACCCTTCTACTCTATATTTTTTAATAACTAACTCGGCATACTTTTTCTCTGCATTTTAAAGTAAAGCTCTAGCAAAGCTTCTACATACTTTAAAGTAAAATACTGGACAATTATCAATATACTTCAATAACATTTAATACTAACAACTTATACACAGTTTCAAAAGAAAAACAGTATTAAATAAAAATGGTTATTGAAAAAGACATCAACGCTTTTGCAATTGATATATTCTCTATATAGATACCAACCTACTTTTTGCCCGAAGTTTTGCTCCCTTAAAAGCAATTTTTCCCTGGGGACTATTTTTCCGTTTGATGTTACTTGCTCTAAATATAAAGTATTTAAGATGATCATATTACATCCATTATTAACTCCTCTTATGTAGGTATATCATACATACACAGATTGCTTATCAAGTAGAGTCGTAAACGCATTGCCTAGTTAACAAGTACAAATACAACTAGGTATAACCATTAGAGCTCATCATCATCCTATAATACTCAGTAAGTACCTAGTTAGGTATATCAGTTACGACGCCAACATAGTAACCTACTTCTACATGAAAAAAATATTGTCGACAACATCTACAAAGTCACATTAGACCGTTGGAGGTTGGCCGCACCGGCTCCCCTTGCCATCGAGGATGAAAAACATACGAACATGACATCGGAGGGACCCTCCCGCCCGCGCCGCCCTCGGGCCCGACCGCCAGCCGCCGCACCGCCGCTTGTCGGTCTGCTTGCCTGAGTGCCGGCCGAGGCCGCCTCATGCCTCATTCAGCCGGCGACGCTCTCGCGCACCGCACACGTATCGCTGCATCGCTCCGCGCGACTCTCAGCACCCCTCGCACCCCACGCCGCGCGCCCTCCCCCGACGTTTAACCGACAACGCACATTGTTCTGTTGCAGCGGAGTATGCTACAGCAGATGTCCTCGCCGCCGAGCGCACAAGTCGGCGAGGTCGCGACTCTCTTCGGGCGCTACCTTGAAGGCCGTGCCGGTGGAGACGTCTCTTCAGAAGCCTCCTCTGACGCCGCTGAAGATTTAGAGTTACCACAGTGTAAAATAAGAAGGAACTATAATTGCACAAAGTGCACTTTTTATACGCAGAACCCACGGGCCTTTCTCGTTCACACGCGAGACGCTCACTTTGTGAAATTGAAAATTTTCGATTGTCCACATTGTGTTTACGCATCCAAACATCACCAAAAACTTATAAGACACATAAAAATGGTTCACGAAGAAGTTGTAACACGAACTCCAAAGTCTAATTCATCAGCGAAATTAGATGTTGAGGTACCCAACTCCACACACGATGATCAATGTATGCGTATAGAAGATATGTTAGAAGAAGTCGAAGACTGTGAAGATATGATGATAGAAGTTGAAGAAGGACCCGACTACTCAATGGAACAAGTGGACGACATCGACGCCGTCGACGACTTAACCACAGAACATGCAGCGCCCTCAAACCTATTAAAAACAAAGAATAACGTTAAGTTTTTCACATGTGATAAGTGCACCTATGTTACCCACATAAGAGCTAGATTTACTAAACACGTCAAATATCACTCTATGCCTATGATCAAGTGTACTATGTGTGACTTCCGGACACCGTATAAGTGGAACTTAGACCGGCACATGAAGAACCATGGTGGGAGCGGAAGTTTTCATTGCTCCATGTGCAACTTTACTGCAGACATCAAGCAGAGTCTGACGGTTCACGAAATGAATCATCACACACCGCCAGCGGGTCAATCGCTGTCGGGTCGTCGACGCAACCGGGTGGGTGCCAGCGACACAGTTATCGCCGAGCACGACGCAGCGAATGTGGCGCTCCCCAAGGATGAAGAAGGGAGCGGCGACTCGCGGTCCTCACACTCGGTCTCGGTGAGTTGTCGTCGTATGTATACCTACGTGTTTCGTGCCGAGGGGCCGCGCCCGGCCGCCGGCCGCCTGCCGCCGGTAGTGTCGCTGACGTCACTCACTTGTCACTGTTATCATGAGCAACTCTATCGCACATGGATTGCACTCAACATCATGTCATATCACTTCTTTTTTACATTAGTGCATGTATCTTTCACGACAGCTATATTTTTCTTTGCATGTCCCTTATTCAACTCACTCTATCTATACACTAATATAAGCATGAATAAATATGTAATGTAAATAAAATTATCTTCGAAAAATCTTACAAATTGAAGGTAAACTAAGGAAACATGATTTGATAAAACGTTTGCTAGTTAACTTATTGACGATTACGTAATTAACCACCGATAAACATACCTCAATATTAATAAACGTACCGTAAGATTTCTACATCATTTTATTTATTTAAAAAAAAAGTAATGTTATAATATAAAATCCAATAAAATGCACGTGTTAATTTATCAAAGTAAACAACAACAAACATTAATGCTATCAGTAACGTTTGTCGAAATAAACAAATTGATATAAGTTGCAAAATCTGGAATGATTAATAGTTTATTAACTTTAAAAGATCGTAAGTGACACAATACAATTAGTAATTATAATACTTTAAAGGCATTTAATTACCGCCGTGTATTATTTGTCTAATGCGCTGACATCGCTTCTTAATGAAGACTTAACTTTATCCCCAATTATGTGCTATACTAGTCTATAAAAATTTTATGCATATACAAATTGGTAAATTAAAAGTGTACAGACGTATTGACATGAAGTAGAGAATAGGACCATAGTAAAATATAGTTTTTTTCTATTTTTTCCGGAATTGATCCCAGAACATTAAGTGTCGTGATGATGTACAGCCATGCATCTTAACTATAATAGTCGAATTTAAAAATGGATTCTTATAATTTTTAATATAAATATATATAATAATCTTTCATGAACTCTTCTTTCTTTATCCAAGCGGTACTACTCTGGAATGCCCTCCCACTCGAAATCAGGATGTCCACAAACCGTTTTACTTTCAAAAAGAAGTTACACAATCTCCTTCTGGGTGAAACGGCAGAAAGTTCCAACCGATAGCTGTTTTACCTTATATTCGGGTTATCATAGTGTACGAACGTAATGTATTTGTGTCAGTATATATATATATATATGTGTATGAATGTGTATGTATATATATGTATATGTATGTGTATGTATATATGTGTATGTGTGTGTATATGTATGTATATTTTTTTTCTGTGTAAAGCTTCTTTCTATTGATGATGTTACCTCTGTGCACCACCTACCTTACAAGATTTCTACACCACCCTAAGGTTGACTGGAAGAGAATGCCTTGGGCATTAAGTCCGCCAACGTACAAATGTGCATGAAGTTTTAAATAAATAATAAAATAAATAATAAATTTTTTTAAAGAAGTTCGACCTAACTTTTTAACTACAATACTATATTTGGTACTGTTTGAAACCTCTTAGTTCTCAATGGACCTTCATCTAGCCTATATTTTTATGCGAAACTATTATAGAAATTATGTCTGTTATTGTATTTATGTTAAAAGGAATATAAGTAATATTCTATATAGTAATACTCTGTAACATGGAACAATTATTTTCGGATACCTACTATAATTTATGGTTAAAACTTGTGACCGTTAATAAATGAACACTGGCTACGTAGAGGCACTGTCATTATTATCAATACTCATGACTTAGTTCCTAAATCGATTTAATTAAAATGCTAGCTTTTGTCGCGTCTTTATCGCGGTAAAGGCAGCCTATGTTCTTCTACAAGAATAAAAGTAACTACACCAAATTTCATTGAAATCGGTATAGCGGCTTAGCCGTGAAAGCGTAACTAACACACAGAAAGAGTCCCTTAAGAATTTATAATATTATTATGGACTGACTTGCCGAAAATACAAGACATTCAAAATATACTTTATTTTCTAAAAGTGCCCGATAAGCATCCTATATTAATAATATGTTTAAGGTCGTCAAAGATTTAAAAATGCCTGAATGAAATACGCGTTGTATGATTAATAAATCGGCGCTATTTGTTTTCCAGCAAATGAGAAAAGCCGTAGTATGTATTACAATAAATAAGTATGTATATAATATAGGTACCTGGATGGCCGGGCGTTGGTTAATATTTTACTGGTAAATTTTCTAAAAATGAATCAAAGCTAGATCGGTTTAAGACGCTAAAAACTCCTGCATACAATATACTTAGTCTTGCCATAAATATTGTTACAAAGAAAAACATTTTTTTTTATTGTAAGTGACATTACTATTAAAAATATATCAAACTTATTCGAGGTGGTCTTGAATAAGCTTTATATATTTTCAAAGGTTGTAGTCACTTATCAATAGCGGCATGTATTCTTTCTATGGGAAAATAATCCACTGCCAATTGTATGGATTGTTTTAGGGACTCCAAATTATCTTCAGCTCTGATGAAGTCCGGAACGTTCTATACTGTTCTGTACTATGGCTCAGTCACTCCTTCATAGCTAATACCCCACCAAACCATCACTGAAGTCGGACAATGCCCACGTTGTACTCTGTTGACGTATGTTGAGTAATTGGGAAGCTTTTTTAGAGCTTTCAGCATAAATACGGTCATTTTATTTGATAAAATATTGCTCAATTGCAGAAAAAATCTCATCTGTAAACAAAATTTTTCTATGACCTCCTTTTGCGTACCGCATAAGTAGTTGTTTTGATTTCACCAACCTATTCTTTTTTAAATTATTAGTTAAGAAATGACCAGTGCGTCTTTTATTTTTTTTGATCGCCTTTTTCGTACGAATACTGCGTGGACGGCCGATCTTTTTTCTATCAAAAACAAAGGAAGTTTCGTTGTACCTAACAATACACAAACATTCAGCTAATACCAAGCATATGGAGGATTTTAAAAATTGTATTTGGCTCCATATCTACTTCATGTAATGAAATTGCAGCGATTCGGTTCTCTTTATCACCGCACTCCAGTTTAATATCACAAAATATTTTCCAATATATTGGCGCGAAAATAAGAAAACACAATGAACAATCGTAAAACAATTACAAATTCCAAATAAAAAAAATACATTTTGTTCATTTATAATTGTAACAATACTTATGGTATTATTTTTAATATACAATATAACATGCATAGACTCCCAAAATTATTACAGTTTTGGCAGCCAATGTATGTTAGTACGTTCTATTGCAGTGGTGAACTAAGTACTGAACCAATTTTAATGAGTGCGATTTCAATAAATTCGTAATAATGGCCCGGGTAACATAAGCTAAATACAATTTTTATTTTTTCTTTATTCTGTTCTTTTCCCCACCGTGGAAATATGTCCTGGGCATCTTCACACATTCGGCAAATTTTTAAAGCACAAACTTACATTTAATATTAATTAATAATGGATATTTATGCGAGATAAAGCGTAGAAATTTTGTAGCATAATTTTATCACATAATTTAAAAAACGTTCTGTTTAATCAGTTTACCTATTGTATATGACTTTGATGCTCCTGAAATTTATTTTACAAGCCTTTCAACATAATAGGAGAGCGAACTTTTTAACTTAGTAAAATTACAATGAACCTTTTTAACTTTTTTCAGGAAATGGGTCTACAATACGCTGACAGAGAAATAGTTAGCTGCAAAAGCGACTCTAATGATGGTTCGCCCCCAGACGCTTCGGAAAAAAGGGACAGTCAAAGTTCACCCAACCATAGTTCAGATGAGTCTAAACAAAAAAATAACAGAAAAATTCCACGACCAATACCGCAACTCATACCATTAAATTCCTCAGCACCCAATCAGAAGCAAACAAATACCGGTGAGCCACCACAAAAGAAATTCAAGGAATCATCACCCGTGGACTTAACTGACACGAAATCTGATAAAATAGAAAATTTGCCTACTGATATATCTTTATTTCCGATCAATAATTCATTAAGTAAAGAGGTCGGTGGACGCAAGAAAAATGAATCCTTCTTTGATAGACTTAAGGAGCGGCTGCTTGCTGAAACTGGAGAAGAAGGTTCTCTTGTATGCAAAAATTGTGGATTTGAAAGTAAATGTTTATCAGAACATTCAGTGCACGAGAAAAATTGCTCACCACAAGCTAATCGAACGACTGCAAATGCATCGCATTCAAGTTTAAGTTCTACACGATGTCAAAATTGCAGACATAGATGTAAGTCGAGTGCAGACTTATATGTTCACATGAAAACGTGCGCTAAAAATTACAGAGTTGAAAACGATAATATTTGCAAAAATAAAAACGAGGACAGCAATGACACTACTACTACTAATCAAGAGAAGGAGTTAGAGCGCCATCCCATGGAAAATGTTGTCTTCGTTTGGAACAATATTGATCAAGATACCAACAAATTTGACACTCCTTTAGGTATCAATATAAACGACGACTCTACTTTACCGGGACCAAACCGGAGCTTTGATGTAGAGATTATCGACGAAAATGAGAGTATGAATTTATCACCAAGTCAAGCAGTCGGGAGAAAAGTATTTAAGTGTCCTCACTGTCCATTCTTCTCCACAACCGCGTCGAGATTTCATGTCCATATTGTTGGCCACTTGAACAAAAAGCCCTTCGAATGTTCTTTATGTAAATATAAATCAAACTGGAGGTGGGATATTACGAAACATATAAAACTCAAGTCTGCAAGAGACCCGGAACACAACGATGCTAAGGTATTAATGACCGATGAGACAGGGAGAAGGAATTATAGCAAGTATAACAAATTCTTGGCAATGCCAGTATTGAACGAGTATGGAGAAAATGAGTTCCACTATTTGGATTGTAACACATCGATAGATGGATCCATGGAAATTGATGATTCATTCCATGACATGTCAGATGTTATGAGTGAGCATTACGAAATGCAACCACTGAATCTGCAAACTCAGTACGGTGACGAGAAGTATGATTTGCTTGATAGCAGAGGTCTAAGTTTCAATGATATGAAGAAACCGAAGAAAACTCTGTGGAAATGTAAGAAATGTAATTACAAGTAAGTTAATTATAATACCTTACAAGTTTTGATGCCAATTTAGGAAGGATTTAAACAAATCAATTTTCGTTTCGTTTTTCTAGGGATCCGTCAAAAGAAGCTCTATTGGAACACGTTCGTGAACATTCTAAGGACGGAATACAAGAAGAACCGCTGAAATCTGCCGGCTCTAAGAAATCTGAAAACACTCCCGATCCAGCTGACTTGGCCTATCGTTGTGGCCACTGTCACCAACTCTCCAATTGGAAACATGTTATACAGGTGTGTTTAATAGTCTGAATATATATTATTTCTATAAGTAGGTATTCTGGATTGTCTGCACCGATGGAGAAAGATGAAGAAGACAAAATAGTCACGGTTCCTACTTTTGTGTACAAGGAAATCACGTAGTTTTCTAATAAAACTGCAGCTAATTAGTTTACAGAATTGTACAATTCCGTGCTTCAAACAATGTTCGACAGATTCCATAATTTTGTTCTTATGAAGAATTTAAAAAATTAAAAATGTATTCTTAGTTGCCCGCATAAAATTAATTGAAGAGTTATGCTAAAATCATGCTAATAATAATATATATTACTAAAATTAAGCGTAACCATTATACGCCAACCTGAGAACCCGAATGCTATTTACGGTACCAGATTGTAACAAGGATAACTTAAATAGGAAAATTTAAACTAGGGAAGTACCATTGACGGCCTTATCGCCCGGAGGCAATCACTTACAAGCAACCGTGGGATGGAAAAAGAGAGCAGGGATGAGAAGTATAGGGTAGTGTCTGGTGTATTAGAAAAGGGGTAGAAAAAAGAAATTATAATATTTTTTTTTATTATATAGGGGGCAAACGAGCAGACATATCGCTTGATGGTAAGCGATTACCGCCGCCCGTGGACACCTGCAACACCAGAGGAGTCAAAAATGCTTTGCCGGCCTTTTAAGAAGGAGTAAGGTTTGAAGGCCGTATTGGTAGGGAATACCAATGTCGACAGTTCATTCCACAGTATTGTTGTGCGAGGCAGAAAGCTTCTCGAAAAGCGCACAGTTGTGGACTGCCAACCATCTAGATGAAGGGTATGAAATTTCAGTCGCGTAGGATGATAGCCTACAGAGGCGGCAGATATCAGTCCGAACAATTCCTCGGAGCACTCCCTATGGTAATGTGGTAGAAGATGCACAGCGAAGCCACATCTCTATGCAGTGCCAGAGAGTCTAGCAGAATTGAAAGTTCTTGGCATTCGACGAATCGAGTAGTTTTCCATTGAATGCGGTCCAGAGGGAGGAACTGGTATTGGGGTACCCCCGCCCATAGATGAGGACAGTATTCCACGTGAGACCGAACCTACGCCTTATAAAGCAACGTAATACTGTCTCGATCTGTTGAGGACGCTAAGCTTCTTCCAGACCAATTTGGCCTTACCCTCCAAATAGCCACGAAACGGGACTTATGCTCGATATGTCGACACCAAGTATTGCAATATTGGCTGATTACAATACTGGCATGATACGTATCATGGAGATGAATATGATGCGGTGGATGTGTGGAGTCACATGAAAGGATCGCGTGATAAACTCCCGCATTCGCGACAGCCTTCGTGTCCCTGAAAATGCAGATAAACTGCTGGAGAGTCGCCACGTTTTGCAGCAACCGCCTTCCTACGTGGGCAAAATGTCAGCCCACACCGCCTCCATCGAATCTAGGAAGAAGGGCAAGCCAAAGAGTGCGTCTTGACGTCGTCAAGGGTGACATGCGTAGGTATTAATAAAATCTCACTACCAAGGATGCCGAAGACCAAGCAATGAACGCAGAAGAAAGAGCAGGAAAGCGGACCCCGGGCTTCAAAGTATTTTCAAAACTTTTGAAGCAGCCGAAACAGCACTAAGATGATAATGATAGTAGAATATCAGGATAGTGAGCATGTATCGGTATTTTGTGCATTAATATGTAAAAATATGACAAAAAGTTGTTTGTATTAGATAATAAGTTCACTCACTATCATTAAATACACAGGCGTAGACCCCGTCCGATGCATCAAAAGATGAACAAGTATAAAAGTTTAATCACAATAATCAGAGATAAATAAAATACTTAAAAAAACTGATTTATATTATGATAATAATAAATAAATTACCTATCGTTAACTCTGTAACTTAATATAAACAGCTTTTCTTTTGTTTAATAAAACATTAAATTAGTTACAGTAAACATATTAAGTTTAGTGTCATTATAACCATAATGCTCTAAAAGATTATACAAAATTGAATTATACAAATAAAACTAAACGCACTGACGCTAAATTTAACTTAGACAAATATAGGAAGTAAACGGTAAGCTTATCAAAATTGATATAGATTGAAAATAAGAAAGAAATAGATAAATCAAAAATACAAATTACCCTAACCAATTGTCAAAAATACTGTTATGTAGAAGGGTGGATAATCACTATATTTAAATCGTAGGTTACTAAGCTGGCTTGCGAGGATGGATACAGGTTTCGGTGCGCTGTAGATCTTATAGATTCAACGGGCCGTAACTTATGTTGCTGGTTAGATTCGATTTACATCGTGCGTGTTAGGTTGTTGTTCAGCAATTTTTCCATGAGAACGCTCCGTTTCTTAAATGAAAGCTTTTGAACTATACTAAAACAGAATGTGGCTTCTTGGTATTGCTTCCCAAACAGTGACACGCTTCAATGTCTTTGGCCACAGTGTTAGACAGCTTCAATTTGTCGTAAATATTGTTTGTAAATATAAATTTATTCTTGTTCTTTTTTGAGTTTTTATTTTCATTATTATGAACAAGGGGTACATACCTTGCACACCAAGACACTCGTCGCCCTTTTGAAATCACTTTCTTGCTTAACTTTATCACTAATATTTTGAGGTAGTAAAAACAAATACTTGAAATGTTTTTACAAGTCACAAAAATTTACGAGTCTTATGATAATGAGAATTACTTAGGTAGACTTCATAAAATTATTTCACTTAGTAACCACTATTTCAGGAAGTGGCTTATGGCTACATTATGAATGTCTATGAAACTAAAATGCAATTCACAAAATATTTTTTGATTTTTTTTTGATGCATTGAATATTTTTTTGACTAACAATTATTTCTCTTTATTTCAGAGACACTGCCGTTTGAAGCATGATGGTGTCATAAAAGTTATAACAACAGTGAAGCCAAAACCAGACCCCGTGAGCATAAATGACATTAACGACACCTGTAATAAATGTCCCTTCAGATCAAACGATAAAAAACTGCTTATTGCCCATCTGCAACAACATCAACCATCACCGCAATCAGTATTTAAATGTTACTTCTGTCCTTACTTTGTCAAAGATGAAAACGAGCTGTCGCAACATTTGCTTGTACATGGCATCACGGAGCCTGAAGATTATATTTCAAAAGCTATGGAAGAAAAATCACCTTTACAAGAACAGCAATTGAATCCCTCATCGTGTTCAACAAAACGTCATAGATGTACAGAATGCCCATATGAAACAAATAGCAAGTCCCAATATATGTACCATGAACAATTTCACCGTACACCATCCGACACACCATACAAATGTCCAGAGTGCAACTACAGTGTGTCCAAGAGACATCTATTGCACCAACATTTAAGAGTTCACGGAATAATAACAAAAAGGTTGGATGTGGAATATGGTTTAGATCAACCATCAACATCGCAGAACAAAAATGATGGTAAAATCGATTCTGAAGGCATATTTTATGAAGAAATTCCATATGTATGGGTGTCTGCTAAGAACGAGTTCCATAAAATGTACAAATGTCGATATTGTTCATACGTCAATTCCATTCAATGCAAAATTCCAAATCACGAAAATCTCCATTTCATTGTTTTTGAAAATAATGACACAACGATTTACAAGTGTCTGGAATGCAAATTTACTTGCAACAATGCTAGTAGGCTTGCAGAGCATTCTAAAAGCCATGGAGAAATATATGGTCGGATTTACTGTCCTGTTGAAAATGACAGTCCTGATGAGCAGCAAATTGCAAAGTTAAGAAAAGTTATTGAAATGGATAAAGGCACAGAAAACTTTTCTAAAGAAGAAGGCGTAACTGAGAGCAGAGAGATCAAAATGTTATACTTCTGTCACATGTGTCCAGCTAGGTTTTTTGAAGATACTGAATTAGAAAGTCACAAAACATTCCATAATGCCACATTGCCAAATAAATGTACTAGCTGTGAGTATTCGGTATCTGAAGGAAATGATTTAGCAGCTCACGAAACAGTGCACACAGATGAATATCACACAAAAACTAAAATTCTAAAATTTCTTCATAATTTACATCCAACTCACAGGCAGCCTCAGTTGGCAATGGCACCTGATTCT
The DNA here is from genome assembly GCA_003709505.1 of Hyphantria cunea. Classification (NCBI taxonomy): domain Eukaryota; kingdom Metazoa; phylum Arthropoda; class Insecta; order Lepidoptera; family Erebidae; genus Hyphantria; species Hyphantria cunea. The sequence goes on along the minus strand of PKRV01000652.1, from coordinate 1,417,384 downwards.
ACCGATTCCGAAATCAAATGGATATCTATCGGTCCACCAAAGGCTGAAAACGTTGAAAGTAATGTAAAAAAATCGCATGATACAAAACATGTGCCAAAGCAATACTTTTGTAAGCTATGCCCTGCAAAATTCTTTAAAAGTTCAGCTCTAAACTATCATGCAGCATTACATGGAGGAGATGGTGACCATAAATGCAAGACATGTAATTATGCTGTTAAAAACATAGGCAACCTTGCTAAACATGAGATTTTACATGAAAAGAAAAATAAACCCTCAAATTGTGACTATGAGTCTGGTGAAGATATGGATTATAAGAATGTTCCATTATCAGGCACAGATTTGTTCCAGAGAAAGACTGAAGCTCAGAAAAGAGTGTTAATAGACAAAGATAAATTAGTTAAGCCAAATGATCATTTTCCGCCTGTCTTACAAGCCGACCCGCAATTCGGGTACTTGATGCACGGTAATCCTGAATTTATATATCCCACTTATCTGAAAAATGGCCGACAAAAAGAAAAGCGTTATAAGTGTCATAAATGTCCCTCAGCATTTGAGAAACGAGAACAATATAAAATTCATCTTTCGTTGCATGGTTCCAAGCAAAGATATAAATGTGAGTTATGTGATTATTCCGTGAAATATTATGCTAATTACGTGCAACATATGAGGAAACATCAAATGAACGATGAGGCGCAAGCAGAAAGAAAGAAAGGTAACAATGGTTTTGTTATGGCTGAAAACCAAGACTTGAACAAAGATGAAAGCACTGATAATATTAAGCTTGCAATTAAAACTATGCCAAAGGGACCTCCGAAAAGCGATTTCCAACAATTCTCTATAAGTGACCAACAAACTCTTCGACTGCTACAACGGAGAAGATCTATAAATGATTGTGCAAAGGATCTTAATACGAACGAAACTTCTCCAACCAAAGAACGTAAGATGCACATGTGTTTATTGTGCCCCTATACCAATCAACGCCAGGATTCCTTAACAAACCACTATAGGCGACATGGTGACACAGACGCTTTAACTGCCACAAACCATAAATGTTCTTATTGTGATCTTGTTGTTGTACAGTCACATTTTCTTCGAGAGCATTTAAAAACACATTTCAATTACCACAAGACTCTTACACCTGAATGTTTCGTGGCAAATGAAGACGTTGGCTTTACGATTACTAAGATTGAAGATGACAGTAGTGAACCAGTTGATCTCAATTTAAATGTGCAAAACAAGATATTTGTCTGCAAAGAAGAAAAAATGTATGTAAAAATTGCCACAGGTGAACTGTTGGCTGCTTGGGATTAGTTCTTAATATTATATTTAGTCGTCTTTTAGTAATAGTTAACAATAATAAGAAAATGTTTATAAGAATAGGTTTAGTATAAGCCAAATGAAAAATGTTGATGTTCACCAAAGCATAGCTTGCCATATTAGATTTTAGCAATTCTGACCATAATGGACATAAAATACACAAAATTGTGGAAAGTAACCACACAATAGGCTGCTATTAAAAAAAACAATTTACAATAAATTATGTAAATATACTGAGATTACCAGCAATACTATTGAAATTGGAAGTGATCAAAATGTATGTTTCAACTGTTTTACACTTTTGCACAAAGTTTTTGTTATGCAGCTTGACTTTTACATGATTAAATTATTAAAACTATGCAATACCTTCTATTACATTCGAAAACTCGGGAAATAAAGTTTTGTGAAATTTTAAGCAATTTACAACAAAAGCTATGTGTTTCAGTTCAATTCAGTGATGAAAGGTTATTTTCAGTTTGTGTCAGCTTAAGGTTTGCCTTAATTTCATATCAAATGTTTTTCTTGCAATGGATTTTGTAATGCTCCACTGCACTTATTACAGACAATACATCAATGTAGTCCTATACAAAAACTGAAAGCATATATTATAAGTAATAGTATGCTGAATTGAACACAAGAATTTATACTATATTTTAAAAATGATTGTAATTATTTCTTGTATAGTGCCAGTTTTATAAACTTTAGGGTTTGTCCTAAAGGACACATTCCTTGAAAAAGGTTTTATAAATATATATAATTATTCTATCTGAATGCAGTTTTACTTTAAACATCCTTTCTAGAAATAAAAAAGAATATTTCACTTAAAGCAGATTCATTTATTAATGTTTAAACTAAGTTCACCTTATCTACTAAACATGATTTCATAGTCAATGACAGTAGTAAGGTGTATTTAAATTAGCAGAAACAAAAACCACATTTAAAATCGTAAATATACTTGATACAATACAGTATGGGGTACACTAGTCACCTTGGTATAAATAAAAGCAGTCTTAACAGAATTTCCAGCGATTTCCACATTCATTACAGAGCACAAAAGTGGTCATTGGTTCATCAGAACTCCTGGTCTGCAGTTGGTTGTAAGTGCAGTTCTTCTTTTTGCATTTGCCACATTTGAGCATTTCAGTTTTAGTTCCCTGTACTGTAGCCAGTTGCGCATCATCTATAGCCTCTTTAATGAACTTTTCTCTCAGCTTCTTCATTTCATCACTAGCCATCTCTTCAGGAGTCATTTTAGCAAGGCGAGCTGCTGAAACTACTCCATTGAGATAGTTCGTACGCAGTGTTGGGTTTTTAGGATCCTTTAGATTGGCCACCCTTGATCTTACTCTATTTTTATAACGCATATCAGTGTTCTTAAACTCGGCATAGATACATTCTTCGAGTTCTTCGGCTAGTTCTTCAGGGCTTGCACATGCGCTAGAATTATCACCATCCACTTTAAGAGCTTGCATTAGAAGTTCTCGACATTTCAATCTTACAGCATCTGTAGTATTTGTTTGAGGGGGAAATGACGCAGGTAATTTCTTTTCCTTTTCTTTTTCTTCCTTCTTATCCCTGTCTTTACCTTCTTTTTTAGATTTAGATGAGCTGCCATTGTCTTTACCTGGGGTTGACAAAAATTTCTTCCAATTTTTAATCAGTGTTTTGCACAAGGATATTACTTCCTCATCCTTGCTGGATTTGCGGAGGGCATTCACTGTCATTCCTATTCTTGTTGTTGTCAATAGCTCTAAATTGACCGCCATTGTCTGAAGCGCCTTCAACAACTCTAAGGCTTCTTCTTGCCCCTAAAACCAGATAATAATAAATAAAAAAGGTTAATATGAAAGCCGCTAGCATAGTACGCAGCGGCTTTATGCAAGCATGTGACAAAACAATAATAACACAACTTATTCATATTAATGTAACTCAGTAATCAACTAATAAAGAGACAATACTGTCATGGACTATGATAAAGATAACGTGGAATTCTATAAAAATGTCCATAATAAAACATGTCCGCATCTCCATTAGTTCATTCTTTTCGTTTTAGGACCCACCGTGCCGTCGTCCGAGGTCATTTTAGTCAATTTTTTTTGTATTTTCATTACATCTTCTTCGACGCTCATTGTTGATGCGTTTTATTGAAGACGACAAATTCCCGCGTATATTCCGAAAACAAATTGTGAAAAAATATTGATAAATCGGCTACCACACCGAAAATACAACTAGACCATAGACTAACAAACTAGGATGATTGAAGCAATCGCGGTAATATGATTAAAAAAAAAAAACCAGAAACATTCCAACATCATAAACATAAAATTTAAAATTATGCTACCATTACAAAGTGAAAATACAATTGTGCAGACCAAGATATCAAAAATAATGATAAAAATTTAAATAGGCCCTTAAATAATAGTTTACATAAATATTACTAATGTACATAAATATTTCTTTTATATGTTAGTGGTATGCTTATGCACCTTTTTATTTATGCTTATGTTCGATAACTACTCAAAACAGGAATGATTCCAAAACTGGTAAATCAGTTTTTGTTACTGGTAACTTTATAAAAATTGCCCGAATTTTTAAATGCGTTGTTTATGAAATTGTTTGTTCTTCTGCAGTTTTGCTGAAAATATTGTTTTTTCTTTGGCAAAGAATACTGTCCGCTTGATATGAAGATTTTGACTTGGAATGGACAGTCCCCGAGAGTAATAAATATATACATTTAATTAGTAGTATTGACCAAAAAGGGTTAAGAAAAATAATATGACTTTGTTCCAGATATTTCTGATTAGTTCAGCACGAAGTTAATATTGAGGCTTCAGTCGGTGACAGTAGGTACTGAACGATGTATTTATTCTGTATATTTATTTGTCCTCGTCACCACTTATAATGTACTCGTGTACTGTACGTGTACTGTAGCCGTGCAGAAAAATGATGTTCTCCTAGCCGTTTACACCCACGGCAGTCGCTCTCAACGGAGACCAGCCAACTACGTAGGAGATATTATAGTGTACAAGTGTGTGCGTAAACACAGGTGCAATCTCTGTTCCCACTCTCTCATAATCCGATGAGGCAGTTAACCGACATGTGGTGTCTTTACTTGCTCTGGCAGGCACGGGGGTTCAGACCTCAACTTCCAAATTAAGAGCTGTTATTATGTATTTCCATAATAAGAAAAACTCAATAACACTTTTGGCCCAACCCCGGTTCGAACCCGAAACCTCTTGATTGGCAGTCGCATACGTCAACATCTTTACCAAGTAGTTTAATAGTTGTATTTAACTACCACATTGGTATATTAAACATTTTTTATTCTGATAATACTACCACGGTGAATAAATAAATAAGTTTGATGCTTTGCACGCCCCGCTTGAAAGACCTGGGATGCGAACGTGACGGCACGTTCTTCTAAATAGTCTGCAACTAGTAGTGTCAGGCAGTCTGGCACCCCGTGATAGTGTAGTAAATACAATAAAAATAATAGTTACATGCCCAGTCATCCGGGAGCGGTATTTAAATGTATTTCAACTCAACACAGAAGAAAAAGACTAGCTTTGTTGGGATTGCACGTGGGTGCTCGAACAACTATTGGCAGGCCTGATCGAAGCCTAAGTTTAACCTACGGGCCGTTTATGTCTGGGGACTGTGACGTTTTGGAACGGATCTGCAGCCGTAGCTCCTATCGCAGCATCCGTGACGGATGGAAGATTGTCCATATTCTTCTCATCGATTCCGGGCAAGTCCATAAACGATTTGTTTCACCTGTTTTATACGCAAACGCCTTCAACCACTTTCTGCTATTGTAGAAACTGGTTGAAGGCGAACTCTAGTCGTTAATTGAGGCGAGTCTTCTGAGTAAGCATCTGATAGCGCTGATTAAGATGATTTTAATTCCATGCAATTAGGGCGATAACGTTGACTAATATGAGAAAGGCCACAAAAAAGACACATTCCCCATCCCCCCTTACCCCCATACACCGATTAGCTGTACTTGGTTCGATTTCGACACACTACCGGTAAACCCCAGTAGAAACACGGCTTGAAATATTTTCCACACTTAAAAATTGGGTATTAAATTGAAGGGGCTGGAAGGACCGGCAAAAATTTAAGAGCTTAATGGCGGCAAATATGGAAATCCACCGCTATCGTCGGTGATATTAGCAGCCAAATAAATACACAAATAACCCATGAGATACGTAAGGCGGTGTAAAAGTCCATATAAATCTGCCACTGTCCTTTTTGTTAAGAGACAAACTCACACTAGGCTACCCGTGACTACGAGCAATATAACCCGTTCGAAACGTCGGAATATAGAAAGTGCCCTCTGTATCCTTAATTTGAGATGGTTTCGCTCGTTTTCTCTCAGGTATCTATATAAAAAGGTCTAAATTTGGTGATATTCGTGCACAATAATGACATATATGAAAACCGACAAGTAATTTGTATTTTTTTTCAAATAAATTGTATCAAAATAATCTTTTTCGATTCCAATGATGTTTACAAAAGCCCTATGATCTATGCGAAGCTAGTATTAAAGTTGCCCAAGTTAGCATAAGCTATCTATAATTTTCTCTGTATATAATTTTGTAATTACAAATAAACACTTCAATTTTAATAATTGTATACATATTTATTTGTATATATTAAACTTCGTGTGTCCTGCAGACATCTGTTGCCAAGATATTATTGTAAGGCGTTATAAGATTTTTATTTTTACTTTAATGTACAAGTTTAGGTAAGGTTTAATGTACAAGTTTATTATTATTGAACCTTTTTGACAATCATATGGATTTTTGATATTGTTTTCTATTTCACCCAATTTTAATCTAAGATTCCATTCTGATTTAAGTATATATTTACTTATTTTATATATGAAAAAGATTTATATGAGAGATTAAATTGGTATATTACAATAAAAATTAAATATTAATTCTAATTTGTACTATATTCACAGGATGACAGCTACCAAAAAACTAAAGACACGCTTACTGAATATACTTCTAAAGAAGAATAACACGTGATTAAGTTTATTTAGTCTAACATATAAACTCTGCGTTTATAATAAAAATAATCCTCTTTCGAAGAATTGATTCTCTCGAACTTGCCTTTTTGTTATAAATTAATACCTTGTTTCTTTTACTCGCGGAAAACACACTATTCGTCACTCAACGGGCTAATTTAAAGTTGAAGAGTTAGGTTACCAATAAAAGTAAAAAAATACAATGTTCGTACGTCTTTACAGGTCATTTAATGTCTTTATTTAACTCAATTCAATAATTTCAGCATAAAGCCAATGATGAATATTAACTCCTGGCACTAGCAAGCTCCGCATCAGAGCACAGACAGCTGAGTCATCAATCGACCTCCGGTCTTGGAGGGGAGCGATGTGGCGACTTCCACATATAGCGCAACAGAAATAGACTACAGCGCCATCTATCGAAGATACAGTGAACTGCGGAGTATCTTAGTGTACTAAGAAGATACCAATCCTATATCGCGTAAGAAAACTTCCCAACATCAACCGTTGGGCAGTGGCCCCCCAGGCATGATCACCTCGCATGGCCAGAGGATTCTCCATTTGCGTTGGTGGGAGAGGACACTCGTTCCCCCACAGACTTCTTGATTTTGATATCAAAAAGTCGAAAGTCGAGAATCACAATACTCTTGTTATATCACTTAAAAACAATAAAGTGATCGTCGATTCTATCCAAACAAAATGACGTTAACATAGACGTGGCGTCACTCGCTCTAATTGCTGTATTTTGTAGTTTTATTTTTACCAATAACCTATTAATCTCATTCTAAATATGAAATGGATATGATTTTTAAACTCTATGAAACCCAGTTCATCAGATAAAAACATAATTTTAGTGATTCTTCGTAACTGTCATCATGCCTATTAAAGCCGTTTTTCAGAAAGCTTCACCCAAGATAGTTTAGTCTAAAACAAAAAACTCTTTAATTGTATTGATATGTCAAGGAAACATGTCCGACGTTTAAGGTTCTTTCCTCTCCCTCTCATGTCACAAAGACTTGATTACCCTCTCTCATCACTTTTCTATAGATCTTCTAGCTTCCTCATAAGCTCTAGTCGCAAAGACATCGGTATAGCTTGACTACGGTCTGAAATACCGACAACGGCTGGTCCTATCAAGACGAGAAATCTTCTGAATCTTCTTATCATAACCGTCATCTATATTTATTTAACGATATGGACATAAATACAGTTTTAAGGATGTTGCTACTAAAGATCAGAATGGTGATGATGGCCTATAATATAGCTATTAATATATTTCAGTACCACTTAGTTCTATGCGGTTTTTAAACTTCACGATGGATATGGCATACATATTTAAATTATTTCAAACTGATATAAAACACAGAGATTAGTAATAGGTAAGTAATGCTAGGAAAAAAAGCTAATATAAGAAAACTTTATCTCGAAAAACTGAAAATAACTGTCTCAAAAGCAACATCTTAAAAATAGCTAATTAGTTTATCTGCTATCAAATCATATAGGTACCGTCTTCTCTGCTATATTGAGGGGAGACATTGATATAATATAACTGCCAAGGCCGAATACGTATCATTAACGTTCACGCACTAGCAGAAGCTCATCGTGATCACACCTTTGAAAAACATAAAGGTAATTTAAAATTAAATTAATATTAAATCACGAAATATCATGCAGTTTCCAAAGAGACGCTCTGTGTTAAATGTAGCGAGTAAAGACCACGACTGCAGATAGAAATCCTCTATTTAATTTTCATTCATACTAATTTACTATTTGGGAAAAGAAAGCCCTGTGTGTGTCTTTGTGGAGATTTTAAGCAATTCTATTTGTAAAATGTATGATATTTTTTACATTAAATGTACTTAGACTCTGAAGCAGGAGAGGTATTAGTGAGGAAATCTAAATGGTGAAGCAGGCAAAGGGCATAACGGTTTATATAACCGTTATTCCCTTTGCCTGCTTATGATATTGGATGTATTATTATAATTCTTTCTAGTTATTTTCTCTGCCTCGAGTTTTTTTTACAGTAGACGTGTATTCCTAAGTCATGTATTGTTTGAAGTAATTAATAGCAATTATACTTATAGAGATAAGCCTGACCAGCTATCTCAGCATATTTAAGACATGAGTCTATTATCGATCACGTAGTATTCGGACACTCTGTATCTCATTAAGATTAAAACGTGATTAGGATATATAATGTAGTTGTAAGTCAGTATCATTAGAAACACAATATTATTTAGTGTTCGAGTAGTGAAGAGCACGAGTTCCTGCATACTAAATATTACTCTCATTGTGCTCACCGTAGTTGTTATTCTATTTAATCTATAAGTGCGCTATAACATGTTTAGGGATTAGGCATTGGTGGTTTTTAATATGAAAACTAAAAATCACTAAACATTTGTTTTACCCTGTCAAACGTAAGTTTAAATGTCTAAAATTTGCTAAAATTACATATTTCACACTGAAAACAATCCATCTTTGGACTTATATGGCTTTTTAAGAAACTTAAAGATCCCCATCCCTATTAATTTCTCTTCTCTTTTAACCTATTCATCGCCAGAACTCGTTCAGGCGTTAATAACTTTCATGCGTTGTAATTCCATTAAACTTTAATCAGTTTTCCTTCTTCCTTTTTCACTTTGCTATCTTTGTATTTTTTTTTAACACTAATCTCTTACATTCATATGTCATTGGCAGAATTGTCGACATCGGCACAGATTGCCATATCCAAAAAAAAAAAATATTTCACACTGAAATAGACGTTATCTACGTACTACGTAAATAGTATTTTGATAACCGTCTCATTACAATGGGAGAATAGAAAACTTACTTAGAGATTTTTTTGTTTAGTGAAGCAACAACAGATGACCACCAATGTATATATCTATATATATATTATTGCCAATACGTTCAGAAGTATCTCTTCGGGTTTGGAAGCTCTGATTTAATTTAGGAATCCAGAAAAATATTGACATCCTGATATGATTGAATAATGAAGACCCTAATGATAGTAGTTTCTACATTTATAACAATAATGTAACGTTACAATAATTTTTGAATGCCAGTTCATAATTACGTATGTTGTTATTTTTTCGTTATTATATAATTATCCACCAATCTTCAGAAAAATTATGTAAAATACTTTACTCGAGGGTTACAAAATTATCTGTTAGCCGGTAATCCAAAACACCAGAGTTCCAAACTCAACACGAAAACGATAGAAATCAATGCATGATTAAGGATGGAAATCTACCAATTAAAATTAAATTGTTTCTACTCATAGATTGCTAAACCTTTTTTCTATATTTTGAAATAAATTAGTTTAAAAAAGAATGGTTTTGCTAGTGTTATTGACTTTGTTTATATAATGCTCTTGGTATAATATATTTTATATTTAATAGGTACGCTTTCAACGAGTAATTCTTGTTTAATATATAATTCAAGTTAAAATATTTATTTTTTTCGCTTCATCAATTATATTAAGCGTTTGGGAACGCTGTCCATGTTTAAAAAGATCGGTACTATTTTGTTTTTTTTTTCAAATAATTCCACTGTTGAGGAAGTGTAAAATATGAATAGGTACAGCCTCTTCGAGTCTAGTCTCAGTGCTCGTTGCCATCCACAAACTCATGGGCGCCGTTAGGATCATTCTCAGGAGGGTGCATCTACAATTCTACATCTACACATACAGTATATTAACCTATATAAAATATAGAATTATATTTACATATATATTTACACCTATGATATTGCCGTTTTTATGCTAACTAACTGTGTTTGGGGGTTCCCGTGCACCACTAGCACCCTAGGCGCTTTTGTGACGAACTTGTGGTACTGTCCTTATTAAACAAAAACAAACAAACCAATAAATTTAAGAACCCAGAAATGAACAGAAAGCTGCTAATGACTTAAACGCCACTACAATTCACGAAATAAAACAAAAAGATGCAGTAGCTCATAGGCCGCCATAGTGTAGGTTACCAAGCTGCGTTGTTGCGCTGACTGCATTCCCAATGAGTTTGGTGACCACTACTCTTGAATTCTGCTCATACTTTCTTTCTGTCAGAGTACAGTCACTTTGGCAGGCCCATATACATAAAAAACTTAAAATAATTTTAATATATATAATATACTTTCATATACATCTATCTACAATCAGGTCACGGGATTTGATCTGCCACCAATCAGGCAGAGTATAGTCACTTTGACAGAACCGTATATAAAAACAAATATCCTTAGAATAACCTTGCTGTCACTGCATAAATCATTACTGCACTGGTATAAAACATTCAAAACCTGATTAATAATACAAGAGTTAAAATCTTAACAGAACCATGACCCGCTTATATGTAGAACTTCATTTTTGTTTTCAACTTTTTGATGATAGCGAGATCTAAATCAAAGGTCGAAATGCTAATTGTATGAATAGGTAATTGTGTAATACTACAAGATGGAAAATAAGACAACTAAGTTGAATATCAGCCAGTGACGATGCTTTAGCAATACATGTTGTATTTGATATTCTATATTTTTCTATCGCCGAAGAAATTTCAGAATGTGGTCCTCAAACATCGTCTTTGCCTTATCTTTGGTGACTTATGCGAATGCACTGTCGACGGGAGCGCCTGAGGAGGCTTGCCATGACATGATACCTCAGCATGGAGTCTCACCACGGAGTAGCGCTGCACCATATATAATTACCACCAGTACTAAGGTATGAACGAATTTGACTAAAAATAATTAATACTCATTGCTAATATCACAATGTTATTCAAAATTACTTACTAGTTACCCACAGAACAAATAGTTTTCTCTGTTCTGTGCTTATAGTCAGTAAGTTAACGTAGACAATTTTTGACCTCAGCGATTACATTTAGGAAAAAGTTTTATCTAATAGTTTATTCAATTGAACACTGATTTATGCACTATTATTTATAAAGGGACGTGTGGGTCGTACACAGGCCAAGTGGAGTGATGATCTGTGTAAGACGGCTGGCAGGAGTTTGATGCGAGAAGCCGAGGATCGAACTAAGTGGCGTGAAATTAGAGAGGCCTATGTCTAGCAGTGGACTGCGATAGACTGATGATGATAATGATGATGATTAATAAAGGTTTTGATTTATGAAATAAATTTAAATATAGTATAGAAATTTCACTCTTAGTTTCTGCTCATGCTTTTCAGCTTAGCAAGCTCACATATATATTAAAAAAACACAATTATACAATCAAATCAATTTCGACCTTTTAGAGTAGGTACACTGATCGAAGTTGTACATATTAAGGATATGTTATATAACGCAATTGTTATTATAACTTTATGTTCCTCTTATTAATGGACAAAAAACAATTCTATGAAATTGATCATATGAGTTAAATTACTTTGTTAAAAGTTGAAACTACAAAAAACAATTCCTGTCGACAGACAGTGAAGACAGATACGCCCATGGAGGTTGTGATCACAGGCAAATCGAGCAGCGATATCATGCGTGGGATACTGCTCCAAGCTCGTCACGGAGACGAAATTGTGGGAACGTTCACACTGAACCCTAACGAGCGCTTTGCCCAACTCCTTGACTGTGGTGCACCCGGCGTAAGTATATGTATGTCTTTCTTAGTTGTACATCAAGAGATCTACATCCTTTCCAACCTGGCCGACGAGCGCGATTTAAGTAAGCCAAAACATCAATTATAAAGAGATGCCTATTTCTAGCAGCAGAATCTTAAAGGCTGTTTAAGTAGGTACTTATATGAATAATAATAGGTACCTATCTCACACCATCATAATATGTCTCATAAATCTTGGTAAGTGAATTACCTAAAAGATTTCCGAACAGATACCAAAAAATATAATACTAAAGCCTCAAATATAAATTACCATATCAAAACGATTTTTCCTCAACAAAAATGACTTTTTTTACCTTCGCTTCAAAATACCTACTAGTTAATAACTTAAATACTGGTTTATACAAAAACCTGGATTTTTAATTATTGCATGTAACGAAATAACACCACTAATACAGAAAATCTGTTCAATTTTGTCTTTGACCTCTTACTCAGATGCTTTGACATTGATTTTATTATAAACTGCCAAAATTAATTCGTCAGTTTACCTTATTTTTTATTACGTCTGCTTTTTATCAACATCTTGATTAATCATCAGTCATTACATATTATTTGTTTCGAGCTGGTGGGCGCTTGAACTTTGTCTACGTAAAGTATACTACTACCTATACCTATCTATATTTTATTTTTTTTGGTACACGCTATTATTTGAGTAGTAATAAAAATAAGAGTTAGAATATTTACATCAATATCATAAAGAGGTTATGTTTGTGAATTAACTGCAAGATCTTGTTGCCTATGGATTTTTATTTCTTACTAAAGTAGAGTTTAGGGTAGTAGTATACAAGCTAAACCTTACAGAGGGACAGGGAGACGCGTATTTTGCTGGATTATGTAACAAACCACCTTGGTTCTGTGGCGACTTCCACATACAGCGCAACAACATAAAATATATAACAGCGCCATCTACCGAAGAAACAACGAACTACGGAGCAACGAAGAAAACTAAGAAACTACCGATCCTACATCGCGCAATAGAAGTTCTAGCGCCGATTAACATATATATACAACTTCCCAACATCTACCTTTGGGCAGTGGCCCGCCAGGCATGATCACCTCGCCTGGTTGGAGGATCCTCTCTTTGTGTTGGAGGAGCATGTGGCCCGTGCCTCCACAGTTCCATCTATCGTTTTGCACTAATCAGCATCTTCTGCGAAACTCTTGTTTTAAAGTACACCTTACACCTGCTCTTCTCGATCCGTTTTTATCGCTAGTAACCTTCTATTTTCACATATGTCATCTTCTTTATCACCCCTTCTCTTCTATTCTTTCTAAAACAAGGCAAAAGCTCAGGGAAAGGTACAAAATCTGCAATAAAAATCTTACGACTAGTGCCATAGCGTACTGGACCTTCCTTGTTCAACCAAATCCACTATTAAATCTTGTATTTATATGATACCTGCTTACTTAAACAACGAAATGCAAATAATATTTTTACCCTAAATTTTATGTATGTATTATGTTCTAATTGCAGAACGCGGTGACACACAAGGAGCACGATGAAGAAGATCACAAACAAACTCTAGCTGTCAAGTGGACGCCCCCTGCTGGATTTAACGGCGATATTAAATTCAGGTAACTTACCTTGGATTATTATAATGTGTTAGTAATTAGTATGTTAATCAATCGTCGGGTTACGAAACTCATCACTACAAGTTAGGCACCTTAGGGCTGCAACCGACTAACTGTTCAATTTCACGGAGATGTAAGATCTAGGTACTTTATTTCAGTGAAATTGAAATTTGGCGACTAATTAAATTAAGTAGATATAGACGCATGTTTTTTATGGTTATAAAACTGGTCCTTTTAGTGGGCAATGATTTTTAGACTACATCTAGAGGTTGTTTAAACGTTAAAAGTATGTTATACGCAGTAAACTTAAATTCAATCATCTTAAAGTTCAGGCGTTTCTCTAAGGGATCGCATTAGAAACGAGGTGATCCGGCAAAGGACCAGGGCCATCGATGTTACACACAGGATTAGCAAGGCAGTGGGCTGGCCACATTTGCCGTAGAACTGATAACTGTTCATGAGTGGAGACCGCGTCTCGGCGAACATAGTTTAGGACGTCCGTAGGCCAGGTAGAGTGACGATTGCGCAAGTGGGCTGGCAGGAGCTGAACACGAGAAGCCGAGGATCGAACTAAGTGGCGTGCAATTGGAAAGGCCTATGTCAAGCAGTGGACTGCGATAGGCTGATGATGATGTTGAAAGTTCAGTAACTATTTCAATAACTTGCATATTTCTTTGTTCGCGTTTGTCCTACAAGCTTATTTGCAAGTTGTTCACCATAAATAGATCATAAGCACACACACAGATATTAAAATTGGACAGCGGCAAGCACCCTCGTACCCGTCATGCCTATAGTTGTGTATGTATATACATTAATATGATTATAGTTGTGTTGATTTACATTATTTGCCATGTAGTCACGTCGGTTGATAATAGAGCAAGGAATAAAGAGTCGAATTAGATAATGAACACCCTTATTCATTAACGTAATTGAACTTTAAGCAACAGTTTTGTATTATTTTCAATTTTAAGCTCATAGCAATAACTCATAGTATTAAATTAGAAATAAAAAGTGATATAATGATATCGCAATGGCGAAAGCTAGGTTTTGTCCTATAGGCTAGGCGAGTACAACCACTATGGGTTTTAACCACATTAAAATATAGACAGATTAATCTCCAAATAAATAAATAATTTAAACATCACGCGCAATGCAAGTTGTCGTTATTTAGTCCTAATCGTCATCATCAATCAACAACCCATGATGTCCCACTGTCGAGCTCGGGTCTCCTCTCAGGAGAAGGTTAAGGCCATACTTCACCTCTAGTTTAAAGACTATGTCTAAACCTTGAATTTTAATAAGAACAAAATTGAGGCGTTATTAGATCAAAGATCTAGATTTTTTAAGATCGACTATTATCGACAAAACGATCCAGTACATCACTAGTATGAATATTTGTGTGCATATAATTTTGCTTAGTATTTACTAGACTAATAAAAATATTAGAGATTTTTAATTAGTCATATGGAAACAAATATTTAGAAACTATTTACAAAATCAATCATTAAATAAACTTAAAATTTAAATCCTTTTTAGCAGAATGTACCAGGCTGGCTAGCTTCATTTCTCAACCAATGAAGATGAGTTTTATAAAATTATGGAAAACTTTAATTCAACTTTTTTAGAGAGTTTGTACATATTTTTGATGATTGTACTTATTGAAGTTTTTTTTTATTTTCAGGGCTACCATAGTACTTGACGGTGAAACTTTCTGGGTGGGTGTAGAATCAGCGCCCATCAAAGTAGTTAGTTAAGTGTATGAAAGGAGAGGGTGATCATATTTAATTTAATTAAGACTTCGAAGATATTCACTTAATAATGTAAGCTTCAATCGTGGTAGAGTCGTTTAGGACGAGAATATATGTATTTACTGTACAACTGTCTACTTCCAAACCAGAATGGAGTCTTATAAGTTTAGTAGAACATCAAATTTCCATTCGATTTCAAAACTTACCATAGGATTTTTTACTCCATATAGGTAATTAGTATTTCACATTGTACAACTTATGCTGATGTTTTGAGTGTTACCACAATAAATCATTATAACTTCATCTGTACTTACTTTATTTCTGTACACTTAAAACACCTATACTTAAGCGCCTTTCTGTAAGGCGATCCTACCAAAATAAGTTACACTAAATTAAATAAAAGGTAGCTCCACAACTGAGTAACTAGTTACATGAACAATTAAATTATATTATTCTGTATTTTAGAATGGTAACAGAATTTAATGAATAACTGTAAAATGTCGTTATTTTATCAGTATGTCTTACGTCTTTATACACCTACCTTAAACGAACGCCTGCACTAAAATGAACCATAAATGCTTGCATTAGCACCAAGATACAAAACAAATAGGCACTCTTGCCATAGGAGTACTTATCCAGGGTTCCATTAAACCTTTTTGACAGTTGGAAAAAAGCAAGAGCATTTTATATTTTATATTATATTACATTATAGCTCTTGATTTTTTCCGACAGTGTTACAGAAATATTAATATTTTTTAGTATTTTTGGTTCAGAAGCTTTTTGCTTATGAAAGTTTGACAACCGTCACGACTTTTGTACACATTTAACTCTATAAAGAGTTTTTTAGAGAAATGTGAACACATCATTTTTGTTACTGAAGTTCTGTATAGTCCCTTCAACCGCATCAATATCAACTCTCTCTCTAATCTTTAATACTCACCATGCTCATTTAGTTGATCTGGTAAATGAAATATTGCTAATTAGCTTCGTTCAGGAGTCTAACCTGAAAACGAAGCATTTCCAATTCCCATTCATGAATCACTTATTCGTGAATCAATTTACCGATTCAAGTGTAAATTAATGCCAGTAATAGAAATAAGGAATGACTCACACTATTCATACTTAGAAAACAGGCGGACAGGTCCTCGATCAATTTGTTATCACTGACTCATTAATTAATTTATATTGTCATTGGCGACATTACAAAAGAAAATGTATATTATTATTTTTTTATTGAATAGGTGGCAAACAAATAGATATAGCGCCTGATGGTAAGCGATTACCGCTGCCAATGGATACCCACAACAGCAGAGGCGTCACAAGTGCGTTGCCGGCCTTCGGGGGATGGGGAGGTAGAGGGGTTGGGGCATAAGCCTTTTATTTTACGTTGTGGAATGCCTTTACGCACTTCGCTCCCCCCCCCCCACCCCGCGGGGACGGGAGGTTCGCTTTGTGTGGGACTCCTGACTGACTCGCCAGACTACCCACTAAACCACCACGGTGNCCCACCCCGCGGGGACGGGAGGTTCGCTTTGTGTGGGACTCCTGACTGACTCGCCAGACTACCCACTAAACCACCACGGTGTGCCACTCTGCGCCTGAGAGGGGAGAGATCCGGGAACCGCTTTCTTACGCCATCCGGACCCCTCCCAGCGCCAGCCTGCACTGAGGCGGGCTCCGTCGTCTGATGGTAAACTCTCAAGTAAGGCGACGTACGGCACACGCGTAACGTCGCCTCCCTTGCGGGTGGTTGGGGCATAAGCCTCCGATATCCTCACTTACTCGGTGAAGCACAGCGCAAGCGCTGTTTCACACCGCTTTTCTGGGAGGCCACTGTGATATCACTCCGGTCGGCCCATTCAAGCCGAAGCGTGGCTCTCCCACCCTCTGTAGCTATGTAGCACTGATTAAGGTTTTTACCCTTACCTATTATTACCTTAATCTAATGAGCCTTATGCGACAGAGCACAGGGCTCGTTAGGTAAGGTAATAAAAGAAAAATATTAGACGTGTTCTTAGAAAAGCCTATGTCCAGTAGTGGACTGCGATATAGGTGATTATGATAATGAATTTAGCACTATAATAATAATTGGAAAGAAACGAAGCAGGCATAGTTGGTTGTGCGCTGACAATGGATATTTTCGTGTTTTCGGATCAACTTTCAATGTTTTTATTTTTTTTAAATACATCTCCCTCATTAGGAATATACATTCCTGTGTCACGGGGATTTTTACAAACATACATGAAACGGACACAAAGTACACCCAGACTTAGAACAACGATTTATGGATCACACAAAGTGTTGTCCCATGTAGGATTTGAACCCACGACACTTGGCGCAGTAGGAAGCGGTGTGGCGACCACTGAAACTAGGCCAACCGTGTAGTCAATATAATAAATAATTCTATCTGCTACAACGCTATCTACTGTTAGGGTATTTCAGCCGGTCTTTCGGTATTTCTGTAATTGTTGTCAAAGTAACTCAGTTATTTTTTTGGTACTATAGTTTAGTTCTAATTTAGCTCGCATAAAGAACCTACGATTATGGATTGTCACAGGATACTACTTATATTACTTTACATAAAACATCCTTAACAAAAAATATAAAATAATAGACAAGTTTCATCTACTAGATACTTTTCAAATTTTTTACACTCAGAAGTCCTTGCCGATTGAATTAGAAAAAAATGTAACCAACCGCATCTCTGAGCAATACTTGTTTTAAATACTGATTTTACTATGCACCTAGTTAGTTAAGTTATATAGTTGTTTTTTTTAAAGAATATAGAATAAATTTGTTTTTACTTAAAATAACATTCTGAAAAACCACATCATAAAAGTGGTTTGAAAAGTCGAAGAAAACACTTCACGAAATTTGGAATCTAAATTCATTTAACTACATTTAGTATGGCATAACGTTGTTGCCATAAAAAGCGTCCGCAGTATCCGTTCAAAGCTCATTTTCAAACACAAGCGCAATAAATAATTGAAATTGAGAAATTGCGAACTTATGATCTCAATAGAATAGTAAGTTAGATACCCTGTAACGATATAACTTAAGTGTAACTAATAACTTCTTTGTTAGGCTGTTTAACAAATAGTTGACTATATATAGATTGTAGGCTTACAGCTATGACGTGGGTTCCTGGTTATAGCGGTGTTGCGTTGTTATGTCGATTTAAAATGCCTAGTCATGTACATTTGCGTCACCTCAACCAAAAACATATAAAGCATTATTATTATGACCAGACACATGTAACCTTTGCTAAAAATACGCACTTTGAAAAATCACATGAGTTTTGGGGCAGAGGATCAAACCAAATGTCATGCTATCCATATTTGAATTTCAAACAGTTACTGTTTATTGATTTGTTTTATTTCAATGTCAAAGGCAATAAATATTAATATCAATGACAACACAACAAAAACAATGAAAAAATACCTACGTTAACTAAATATGCTGAGAAAGTGCCGGAAATAGGTTCATAAAAATATTATATGGCCTCGTTTTGAAACGAACTAACTCCGACGCATCAACCAATCAAAACATTTTTATAAAAAATCAATAAGTAACGAATATGCTATTATTAAAAAAAAACAAATTTATTCTGGCAAATAATGACACTATATTGCGAAGACGTATGGTCTTAACCCTCTCCTGAGAGGAGACCCGAGCCCAGCAGTGGGACATTATGGGTTGTTGTTTGTTTGTTTTTATTGCGAAGACTGATGACTCGTAATTCGGACGAATTCACAGGAGAACAAACAGCGGTGACTTGCTACAACATTTTGCACTTTTGTTGTTTCAGTTTTCTGTAGAAAAAAACACAAAATATTAAAATATTTTGTGACTTAAAAGATTTAAATTGTATTCAAAATATATGAGTAATATCGGGTACATTACAGCTCCCTTTTTTAGCCATTCTAAAATAAACAAGACACAAAACTTCATGTAATATGTTAAAAATGCATGGTTTGTAACATTTCCTAGATTTATTATGAAGATGGAAACTAATACTAATACGTAATTTTTCTAATTCATTCTGACATTAAAACTGACTCACAATATAGGTACTTAGAAAAACTTTTCAACAATACGATTTAAATCATTATTACGTCTTTTCTAACTAAGCTTTAAATAAATTTGGAAA
This sequence comes from Hyphantria cunea, assembly GCA_003709505.1. Taxonomy (NCBI): domain Eukaryota; kingdom Metazoa; phylum Arthropoda; class Insecta; order Lepidoptera; family Erebidae; genus Hyphantria; species Hyphantria cunea. Next base: position 1,397,946 of record PKRV01000652.1, on the reverse strand, counting down.
TGTATACCGCTAAGGTCAGATTACAACTGATAGTAAAAAACGATTTCCACTATCAGAGATCATTCAAGGTTCCCGTACTCTCGTATCCACCCAGCAAGCTCGTAACACATTTCTTACCGAATCAGGCATAGTTTTATAAACGCGAAGGTTCCGCCCATATTAAAATTGAATTAGATAGAGGTTAAGGCGAGGAAGATATCTAAAAATATCATACAGGTAAGCAAAGAGAGGAACTATAATAGAAAGGGAAAAGAACAAAGGCATTTTCCGTGACTGTTTGCTGACCCTCCTACACCTTTCCGGCGTGAGCAACGTAGAGATAACAATGTGTCGGGAGAAGATCTAACGAAATAGAAATTACCTAAATACAGTTTAAAATTTGTATACTAATTCCTAAGCACTTATTTGATATGATAAGTATTGATAACGATTGTTTAATTACTTTATTAGCAAAAAGCATTCCAACACGCTCATAATACTATCTGTAATATACAAATTAGCTCTTAAGTAAGTGAAAAGATATTTTATGAATAGTTATATTTTTACAGTAGCTAAGCCACGCTTTGTTACTCTCGGTTGTTGTTGTACATTTACAACAACAAACGCAATTAAAACCACGACGACTCTAGTCTAAAATAAAATTACCCTACCCTTAATTACTCTTTGTATCATCAGCTATCTGCCAGTAAAAGTCCCATCAAAATTGTTCTAGCCGTTACAGAGGTTAGCCGGCGAGACAGACAAATTTTTTTGATGCGAGTACCGTTATATACCTTTTTAAGCATTTAATGAAAAGCTGTTAATTTGAAATTAAAATCAGACCCTTCACTTTATTCATTTGTTATAAATTCTAAAACTATTGTACTGATTTTAATAAATCTTTTTCAAACAACAAACAAACAACAACCCATAATGTCCCACTGCTGGGCTCGGGTCTCCTCTCAGGAGAGGGTTAAGGCCATACGTCCCCACGCTGGCCAAGTGCGGGTTGGGGACTGGCAAGAATACGTTGTGGCCACGTAAATCTTGCCGTTGGATGTTTTAAGCCGCCCGAAGGCCTCCAACTAAGCTTTACGACTGTTATCGTATGATAATAACTGGGACCGAATGCTTAACGTGACCTCCGAATCACGGAGACGCTCATGGTAACATGCCACCAGCGGTCACCCATCCAGGTACTGACCGCGCCATCGTTGCTTGCCTCGATGATTGTTTCTAATCACCGAGTGCAACTGGGCTATGAGCGCTCAAATCTTTTTCTACGCGATGTAAAAGCAACAGTTGTCATTTTTAAAATCTGTATGAGTGTAAAGTCAAAATTTCGAATCGGTAGCTTTTGGTTACTGACAAATAGTTTTTTTTAAATGCAATTGACTAGTTAACGAAGAGGGAAGAAGGATCTGGACCATCTGACCAACCTAGGAAAAATCTGAAAAAGGGGATTACTTCTACCAATTTATTCGATGACCCAGTGTCAATAGAATGTAAGAATTTTCAGTATGCACTTGAGATAAGCAATACCATATCTCTCGTTATTGCAACAACGCAATAGCTAATTAATCAGTTGTTTGCGCGTTTTCCGCCAGGGAATTTACCTAGGATGACACATTTTTGAACGCACCTAGTTAGTAATTTTAATGTGCATAAAACTTGTTATTCAGGCTATCATTTTCCGAATGGAAATCGTAGAATAGGTAGGTTAATTATTGCTCAAAGTTTATTTATGTTGTGCGGGAATTTCCTGTTGGTGATCGCAGAAATGCATTAGGAAAACAAAAGGAAATAATATTCAATCAATTTAATACCAAAATAAACCTGTTTTCTCCTCGCCTTAATTTTTTTGAAATTCGCGACGTTCTTTAATAGAATAATTTTGCGGTTTACAACACTATCCTTTTTTAAAAATCCAAAGACATACTTGAATATTTCTATTCGTACTATTTATGATGCGAGCTGTTTGCGAGCTTGGGTATAAACACTAAAGCAATACTATGAGAACTTGTGGTGAGCAAGGACGCGTCTTCAGTGTTATATTCTATTAATAAACAATACTTGAAAAATAAACAATGCTATATACGTTCATTACAATTGCCCATATAATTATTGCAAATCGGATCCCCCGGCGTTCAAGAACGAATAACCCGCGGTGCAACAGCGTGCACTAACGCGCCATTGAACATGATAATATACAGGCAGATTAAGTTCCTTTTATGATTATAGGCTCTGTATCGTGGATATTCTATGACAATTTTTAAATTAAATTGAATCCCACTATTCCTCTACTCCTTTTAAACAGGCTTGTCCTGTCTCGAATAATGCCTTGCGTTACGATGGACTGACGTCATAAGGAAAATAGCTGGCAGCGGATGGATGCGGACTGCCCAAGACCGAGATGGTGAGCGCTCTTTGGGTGAGGCTTACTTTGAGCGTAGAACGACAATAAGCTATAGTAGAAAGAAAGGCGCAGGCGCTAGGGTTTCAGCCATACGTAAACGTGAACCGTGTGATGTTCAAAATATATGATTTATTGATGAAAAGATTTATAATAAATATTATATTTTTCAATATTATAATGACTAAGAACCATTTTTAAACGTTTAAGTCCGATAGCCGTTTTTCGCCACCTATAGCTTTGACGATAGTGGCACTTAATTGCTTAAGAATGCTTAAGAATATTGCTAACAGTTCCTTAATAATAGCGAAATTAATTCTAATGATTTAAGTGAAAACTGAACAAAGACAATTATTATATTTTGTACTGCTACACTTATTTATTTAAATTTCATGAGATTAACCTACAAAGTCGCTAACGATTTATTTATTTTTTTGTGTAAATGAAAAATTTTTTGTTCTACCTATATTTCTCCCCCTGTTTACTCAAGTAATGCAATTTATGATCATGTTCGTGTCATGCCGTTTCGTTGTGGCATCTGAAACGGCTTCAACGATTTTCATGAAATTTAGAATTCAGGTGGTGTCCGGCGAAAAAATCGATCTAGCTAGGATTCATTGTTAAAAAATTTACCAAAAAAGCACCGAATTAAGCTTGGTCCTCCAGGTACTGATATATACATTTATATATCCCCAATTACCGACTATCCTGTACGCAACGCAATGCGTCCAGATTGAAAAAAGTAAGTATTATTTGTGAATTAGGACTTAAGAGTATTCTCATGGCACAGTGGTAGCATATGCGACTATAGATAGAGTTTATATCAATGCTTAAAAACTTGATGCAACTCTTGCCAATCAATACCCATCTCTAAAATCTTAGAGATACAAGACCTACCGGTACGTTAGGGTACGACACTATAGGTACAACGTACCCATTGTATGCGCTTAGTGTTTACAATTACCCAACATTTATTGTGGTAATTGTTTTAAACCAACGACATACGACAGTGTGAACATTATTGTCTCATAGACCTTGGGACTTATGAGATCCCCCTTAACTATAAATTTTATCATTTGTTAGTTTCCTTGCTATAGCAAGACACACTACTAGAGCTGTGGATATATGTCGTGTCAATAAATATAAAACATAATGTAAGAAATAGAAAAGTTTCGAGTTAATAAAATACATATATATATATATATATAGAAAGTGTCCGAAACAAAAAGTCTAGTTCTTGTATTTTACGTGACAGAAGATGTGTAAACTATTCTTGTTATTCTAAACCTATTCTATTTAATTGTATATCTATACAAATTCATGAGTAATATCGTGATACAATTTTATTTATATGACTTTAATAAATTTCAGGTCAACTAATATGTACAAGACAATGTAGAAAACTAATATATATTTTATAAATCTGAAATATCTTATCTTATAGGAAATAATCTAAATAAAACTGCCGGTTACAATAATATTTCGTAGTAACGTCATCACATATACGTACGTATGTGTGATGACGTTACTACGAAATATTATTACGTACCTTATTTACGTATATTATTACGTACGTACTCTTGAAAGATGTCCTTTAGATAATGTATATAGTCCGTAAAGTACACTTTCGAAAGAAATAAGCTTAATTTAACCCCCTCCAAAAGAGAATAATAAAAATACTTTGGTTTTCCTTGTTTTCAGATTCAGGGCCAAGCTTAAGTCTTATTCTTCATACTTTTTGTACTAGCAAAGTACAAAAAGTATGAAGTTGTTGTTGGAAAGAAATGTTATTTTCCTTATCTTCTTATCCCACTTACTTATCCAATTTTGCTACACCACTTTGTCAAGATGCATAAGAACAATTAAATTTATAAAAAATATTTCAGAATTTCATTACATTATTACGAAATATATTTTTTATTACACAATATATATAATATAATATGATATAATATATATAATGATTTCAAAAATAATCTTTTTACGGCAAAAACATTGTAAATGCCTGCTTGAGTTGACCAGTTGAGGATTGGAGGAAAAATATCTACTAGTGTTGCAATACAAACTTTACACGCTGTTCTAATTGCTAATTGGTGCCAAGTGGGTTTTTAATACATCATTTATTGTAAGGAGTATTTATTTAAAGCGAATGTTAGGGATTAATTATATAGAAATCGACAATACGTTATGTTTTTTCAACATTAAGTAGGTGTTATCTATACAATATAGCTTACACATTGTTTGCTGATTCTGAGGTATCCATTTGCATGAGCGATTTAGATTCTAATTCTGATCTTATCTATTTCATTTTCCGAGAAAAATATAAAAACAAAAAACCAATACACTATGGAACAATAGCATCATCTCATCTTTAGGATAATTTACTAAGTAATAAAATTATCAAAATTTAATTAAAGGAAATACGTTTTTTTTTCATTCATAATAATAGTAAGTATACGCACAATAACTATAGGCGATGCATACTTAATCGCCGAACGTAAGTCTTCAAAGACTAAATAGTAGACTCGTCAAATGTTTGTACACGTGCACTCGAATGTATAAGTGTTCAACAATAATGTTCAATTATTCGTCTCAATCAATGGTCAGCGATAACCGATACTTATATAAATCCAGTAGGTTTCTTTTATGCATTAGTATTTTTCAAATTTCCAACGACTATTCTAACCAGAAAAAAAAACTAGTTTCTTTTAAATGCATTTGTTATATTCGTTGGTCTAGTGGTTATCGTAAGCAACTACAGATCAAAAGGTCTCGGGTTCGATTTCCGGGTCGGACTGCTTTTGGGTTTTTCTTACAAGAAATTCTTAATAGCAGCCCGGAGTATGGAATATGGCGGTGTTTCCCGCCCGTGTCTTGGAGAGCACGTTAAGCCGTCGGTCCCGGTTGTCATGAACATCTATAGCAATCATTATTGGGAAGTCAGTGCCCTCAAATATGCTGACAACTAGTTCAACCTTCGAATTCAGTCTACAAAGGTTGAGGAGGTCCAAAGCCAGTCACCCCGTGTAAAAACTGATATTCAGGTAAAACTGGTTGAACTAGCAGCCGACCCGAAATCTTGGGAATAATAAAGGCTGGGAGAAGATGTTATGTTCTGAAAGAAAGCAATACAAATTTATAGGTCTCCCCATCGCCATACAGATTTTGTAAATCAAGACGAATGTTTAATAATTATATACTTATCTTTTGGATACATTGTGAAGCTTCTTCGACAAACTGAACTAAGTAGAATGTAACGACTGATATTGGGCAGTCGTAAGACATACACACATCCCTTTACGACTTTCATTAGTCATCCATTTAGTCGAGGTCCCCCAGGCTCCATCATCTAACGTGAATAAATCCTCTTCTAATGTCAGAGGAACACAACACTCATTTCTTCATATTAGTGAACGCTTAGTGTATAGGACCCGTGTCTTCACGGCGTCATCTGTTTTCTGATTGTTTTGTTTTTTTTTCTTGTGGAATCAATATATAAATATTTAAAGGAAATATGTATCATGTCTTACTTTAAAGACGTATATGGGATCGTTGGAATTACTTACAATGGTGATAAAATACGTGTAATATATGTATTTTGATTACTTAATGATGATTAAATGATGATTTACTAATGTTATTTATGTCAATTATTTAATTCCCTTAGTGACTTTAATATTAGACTAACAATTAAAAAGTATTTGTTGACCAGACTGAAATATTATGTTATCATAGGGCATCGAAGATTTATAGTATGAAAACATTTCGGATATTTTTCATTACAAGTCAGAAGTATACATTTTGTGGTTTAATCAATGTTAATTATTCATTGCCCGCCGTTACTCATTGGTTTAACCGCAGAACTATGCCCCTTCTGCGGTTTTATCTTTGACAGTTTGCCCTTCCATGCCTAGTACGGTTGCGAGATACTTATATAACTTGCAAGTAGCCAGGGCCGATGTTTGTAACCGTTCACACATTAGCTGAAGCACACCGTGCGCGCACTTTAAACTAAAATAAAGGTAATAAAAAAATAAATTCAAAATATTTATACCCTGCCTAAAATTAACAATGTTTTTCTTTAACATAGACTTCTCTATTTACTAATTAATATTCAAACTACAGTTACGTAAATTATTAGATATTTGTTTTATATTTATTTCAAGATATATTTACTGCCTAAATTATTTTAAAAAGGTTACAACGGCATTTCCGTATATTACAATACACCAATCAATTTATGAAACATAGCTATTAAAACTACTTCCTTGCAAATGTGTGATTCAGTTGTTTATTATTAGTAAAAAATAAATAATGTCTTTTAAGTATGGTATCTCTTTATTATTCAAGTTCAATTTGCAAAGTTATGTTACTAAATATGCGTTTCATCAAATAGATAACAATAATAAATAACAAGTGATTTAATTTAAAATTTTTATACAAGTGATAAAGTAGTAATGCTAGTTTATATTTAATATTATTTCTGTTTGTTTCTCTAGACAGATCAACATAGGTTTCCATGTCAAAAATATTAATCTCCCTACACCTACCTATTTATCAAATTTGCCAACATTAAGTACTTCTCAAAATATAAAAAAAAAATTTTCATACTATCGTGACCCTGCCAAATTGAGTTGCTTAGTTTGACAGGGTCACGATAATAATTTATTTTTTATTGTTTAACTCTAATTTGTCTTTTATCTCGATATAATATCTAATATTACATATATTTGAATAAAATTAACCTGATTTATAGAGCCTTCCTTAGCATTTAATTGTAATTAAGTGTGAATATGATTTTAATAAAAACTTACCCAATGAATAATTACAAAAACCTTTTGACATAGTTATAAAAAAAAGTGAGCGTTTATTTTGGTGCCGGTCTCATTACACTGCAACTAAAAAGTGAGTGCATCACAATCGATGGCCTTATTCACATCGGTTTAACCTAAGCCTTCTTAAAATGTCACGACGGGTTCGTTCTAATTGGATAAAAAAGTTTGTCGTTCAAAGCTTTTAGAACTCAAATCTTAACATCAATTTTAATTTCGCGGGTTGTTCATAAATACGATTTACCGTCTTTAATTCATTAATCAAGCTTCGATCTAATTTTGGTTGATAAATATTTTCATCATTTTTTTAAGTTTTTTATTTAATTTAATTTTCATTGTCAAACTCTATAGCAATAGAATAGTAATTACTTTTTTTTAACTCAAGATAAAAGTCTAGAATTAGTTCATTTTTTATTTACTTTTATTAAAGACTAGCTGAGCCCCGCGGTATAACCAGCCAGTCTAAAAAAATAGCTTAAGTTATTCGTAAGTTATTTCCGTTCCAGAGATTAGTCGGCACAAACCGACAGACAGAGAGACAGACAGACAAAAATAGTAAAAAACGTTATATTGGTATACGTACCGTATATGCATGCATATGTATTTAGTTAAAAGCGGTTATTTCAATATCACAATATATAATATCACTCCAATATATTTTTTGTATAGATGTATAGATAACAAAACCTTCTAAGAAAGGGCTTACTTCCAGCTGGGGGTGGACTATTGAAGGCTGTTGTTGATGATGATAATAAAAATAGCAGGAATATAAATTATTATTTCCATTTCAAGTGATTTCTAACGAGGAGAATATTCTTGGTTATTTTGTTAATAATAACATAGTTATTAATATTCCTTTAATGTAGGGATATGGCTACATAAATGTGCACCGGATTGTAGCTAGGCAATATTGTAGAAAAGGGGATTACTGTTGCTGACTAGTAATATTTTACATGGCCGTGACAGTGTGTGTGATCTGTGAGGATATTATTATATTACAAACTAAACGCCGCGGGGCAAAGCTACTCAAAAAAAGCAACCCAAGTCACTCCTTATATCATCAGCTATCTGCCAGTGAAAGTCCCGTCAATTAGTAAATTAAATAGCTCCGAAGTTATTGTATCATTCTTAATCCTCAGTTTATACTACAATTTAATATAAATCACTTTAAATAAAAAAGCAATAATTTTGCTACTAGTTAATAAGTATTGGAATTAGAAATATTATTTATTACATATAAATGTTCAATTAATTAACTCATACGTAAGGTATATTCTAATACCAAACGTAATTTCCTCAATAAATTCTTTAACAAATACGAAAAATATTATATATTAATACACAATAAAGAGTGGTATGGATGAATATGTATATTAATCTGAACTATTTGTAAATAGGTGGCGCTAGTATAACGTGTTTTAATTTGTTTTCTTTATGCAAGTGTTCAACAACGTTTGGCGAGTTACGTAAAATATGTGAAGAACCTGTCCTCGAGAAACATAGCTTTGCTCTTGCAAGCTCTTGCTTGAGATCTGAAGAACAGAAACGACCGTGACCCGCTTTCGTTCACTTTGTGTTTATTCGATTGACTAGCAATATCTTGTTTAACACACACGCACCTTGATGTTTAGCTATTTTTGTTCAAAGGAGTGACTGATACCACGAGTTGTGACTACTTATTTTCCTTATATTTGACATTTTACCGTCGTAATTTTCTTTAGAGCATTTTCACTAACTAAAAGTTCGTCGATCTTTAGATGCTCTATTAACAAACGCATGCCATTACGCGACATTATTTTCATTACGCATTACAAATCCACTCACACGAGACGATGATCTTTACAAATCCACTAACTACAGTATCAATAATCAAATAAAAACATTCCAGATAGCAATATGTGGGCCACATACGTCTTCATTGCAGTCTCCTTGGCTTGCGCCAATGGATATTCGTCAGGAGCTCCTGAAAGCGTGTGCCAAGATATGGTGCCCAAGCACCCTGTGCCACCTCAAAGCACTCCTCCCCCGTATACTATCACCACCAGCACCAAGGTATATACAACAATATTATGCTTAACCATGTGTAATGGTAGAAAATTTAAGGCAAATAAAATATAGTGTTGTTTAGTGTTGGGCATAGTTCTATTAAATACTGAAGTACAATTTCCTATTGGACACAAGGACTAAGACTTTGGTGACCACTACTCTTTAATTATGCTCATGGTTTCCATCAGGTAGAGAAGACTCATTTTGGCAGGCTCATAGAAAAAAACGGGATTAAACCCAGGATAAATTTAAAAAACACAAATTGTCTTAGAATCTTTTAACGAAACTTTCTCCACAGACGGTTAAAGCTGGTACTCCAATGGAGGTTGTCATCACCGGCAAAAAGCCAACAGACAAAATGCGCGGTCTGCTACTTCAAGCACGTGAAGGTACCAAGATAGTCGGCAAATTCACCTTAGCACCTAACGACCCCTTCGCGCAACTGCTCAACTGTGGCGAGCCTGGTGTAAGTAATCTTAGATTTTTCCCTTAAAAACGTTTTATGAACTCATATTTTTTTTAATGGATACGTTTGAAATAGTGACTCTACTAAGATGAGTACATAATTTAAAGTGTCAATTTATTATTAAAGTATCAAGCATTAATTATAGAACAAGGCGACATATATTTTAGTAATCGTGAGTGTGATTACGCCACTTATATATTTTTTAATTCAATACTAGCATATATATCTGCATAACGACAACCTACAAAATATTGGGTTGAAAATAAGTAACGTTTCTGTTAAATGATAACTATAATGCAGTCGTAAATTTAAACAGTTTACCAATTGTATGAAGACATATTTATGTTGCTTTTAGTTTAACATAATTTTGCAACGAGAAAGTTACCTAAGTAAATTTGATGTTGTTTTTGGCATTTCGTCACAACACAAAATATTGCACCAAACTTATACTGTTATTGTTTTTATTAAAAAAAAAATGTTATTTTTTATTACCTACATTTCGTAAGCAAATGGTTGTTAGCATTGCATATCATTTGATGTCTAAAGAAGTGTTATCCTGAAGACCTAGTACGTATTTATTGTTATGACAAATTAGGATCACGATTACTGACAAAAACCCAATGGCAAAGAAAATCATCGGTACAGAGATTATTAAAAAGAGGTTTCTATAAAAACCATTCACGTTCACTTTTGACGGAGTACTAATTATAAAATAGACCTTGATAGTCGATGTCTGTACTTTTTCTGGCTACGCTAACTCTCGATAGATCAAAGCTCACCGTACAGTATTCACATAGTTTATTATATATTATTGTGTATTAAACGTTTTGGAATTTTGGCCTTTCATCATTTCAAGTTCTGAAAACTAACAGTTTATATATTTCTCTAATGTCATTCATTTCATACCTTCGTGTTTACTCAACTAAAAAGTATTGATTTAAACAATATAGGTAAATTATTTTTAAAAATAATGTCTATATGCTCTAGTTTAATGAAAATGAGTAATACCGCATTTTGCAAATATTACGTTTTACCAGTTTCTGCTCTCGTAACTTACGATACGGCCACAAAAACAAAATGTCAAGCGGTCGTTGTGCAGCCTTCAACTTTTACCCGTTTTGATAACATATTGAGACATAAGTACTATTAATAAAAATATTCTTCTGTTGAGGAACGACAAATGGGAGGCCATTTACCTTTAAGCCTTTCCTATCGTCGTTTTGTTGATTTCCGACTCAAACCCTATAATAAACTATATTCCCTTAGCATAGCCTTAAGTATAATATAGGCGAAAACTATAAGCGACATGGAGGCATTACGCTTACTTAACGCTTAGTAAAATTAGATTCGGCGCTACCCAGAATTTGTTACTATTAATTGAAACCAAATTTCGTAAAACTTATTTTAATCTAGGTATAGGAACTTGCATGTAATAAAATTGTAAGAGATCAATGACAGTACATCAAAGATATTGAAGAAAAACTAATCAAAAAGAATAAGTGCCCATTAAAGTGACAAACCTCAAAACAACGGTTCTTAGAATGTTGGTATGTTTACCAGCGTGTTTGCCGCGGCTAAACCGATTTGAATACTTTTTTATCTTATATATTGTGGTAAACTTTACTTATCTTTCACGTTTTGTTAAAATCGGTTGACAAATTAAAGAGTTATATCAATATAAATAATCATCGTGAAAGCCGATATATGTATACGAGCGGAGACTCAGGCAAAAACTAGTACTTTATCTTAAGACTATACTTTTAAACAGGATCTGCCTACTTAAAGAAGACCTAGCATTGTGCCGAAGGTTAAACCCCGCTCTTATATATGACACATATATTTTGTCAATCTTGTAGTACAGGAGTTTGTTTAAATTTCGTGACTGCAATTTCAATAAACTATTCATGCATTAACTAAATGGACAATCATCACAACACTCGCGAGGGCCATTCAAACAAATATCTTTCAATGATAATATCTCAAAACTAAGTTGCATAACTCATGTTTATGGGCCGATATAAGTGGTGGCTGGTTAGGTAGTGGGTAAGGTTGTATTGATAAGCGTCGTCGATATGTATATGGTGATTTCAAGAATAAATATTTGTTGAAACAACTAGAATAAGACGTGCATGAGCGGCATGACAATGCTTGTTGACAATTAACACTTACAAAAATTAACACATTCTTTTTGGTATATGGTGTTAATTAAATTCCATAAACTCTTATTTTCCAAAAAGGAACAATTGAGGTATTATCTGTGAGCAGTGACACTAAATTATATTTTAGGTATATGAGCCGTTTATGGTGTAGCTTCGAAAAATTTGCGTCTTTAATGTGGTTGAGAATTTGTTAAGAATTAGGCAGTGATGAAATGACCTTCAACACTCACATACAATTGTAGTAAAAATCTAAATAAAGTCACAAATTATAAAGTTTTCCAATTAACTTATGTATTCTATACATGTCGTTGTTCTCCGCATAACGCAATAATAAATTATTTTCGTGTCGCGTAACTTTATTGTTGCGTTTTTTTTGCTCGGTCATAACTAGTTTGCGAAAATTTCAATGGTGGTAGACGGCAATAGGATCGATCGTTCATTTTTAGTTAGATTAAATATCATGCATTATAAGGGTGTGATGTGGGTTAGTGGGTGTGCAATGCAACAACATATCGCCTGATACCGTTATTATAGTTTGAACCTAATAAAAATGCAGTGACACATTAACAGACGTTTATAGATAAGCTGGGCAGTTAATTTGAGTGTCAGTTAATCCATTTAAACATCTAGTAGTAGTATCGGAAGATTAATGAACTCATCACTTTAATCACATAAAATACCTATCATAAGAAGAAAAAAGTCTTCAATAAGATATCATTATGCAGACTATTATTTTTAAATACATTAAAAAACTGTAGATATACTTATGTACCGTTTTTATTCTCAGTTATTTATGGTGTACTGAAACTTAACGTGTCTTTTGGACATAATTACAGTAATTTAGGACTACTATCACGCCAATAAAATAAATGCTTTGTCACATATCTAATAAATTGACCATATCCGAGGACAGAGTTAATACCCCTTCACTTGCATGTATATTGTATATACAATTATTGTGATTATTAAACCATATAGGAGGCAGCTTAACTTAGGCCACATATAAAAGATGTTTAGCATTCGTTTGTATGTAGGTACATATTTAAACTGAACCTAAATTTTGACTACCAAACAAGCGTAAAGCTGCGGACTATACTAAGCTCGGTTTAATGCAGTATAATAATTTATAATCATTATACAGAATCGAGATAATTACCACCCAGGCATAGAGCCTTCTGGTCGTGATGAATAGATGTTGTAATTTGATATAAGCCTTGACCACTTGCAGGGTGTCTAGCTCTTAGTAAATTATACTTACAGTCAAAAAGATATTTTACTTTCAAGTATCATTAGGTAGTGGCTATAATAAAATAGCTATGATTATTTTTTACCATAAACACTTTGTACGAAAGTTACGTATACATTATCAAGGTGAAATGAACATTACAATTATCTGTTTGGTGTCAGGAAGTGAACGGTGAAGGTAAACTTGCAGGTTTGTCGACTAGGGATTTAAAGAAATATTTGCATATTCTAAGGTTACTGTATTATTACTATGCAAAAGACTGACCCTGGCAACGTACAACGGCCGCACGTTACGGCTAGACTCGCATCTGGTACAACTTGAGGAGGAACTTGGGAAGATTAGGTGGCATATCTTAGGGTTATGTGAAGTCCGAAGAGAGGGGGAGGATACCATAATCCTGGACTCAGGTCACCTGATGTACTTCCGCGAGGGAGACCAACGATCCCAAGGTGGCGTGGGGTTTCTGGTAAACAAGTCGCTTTCTGGCAACGTTGTGGAAATTTCCAGTGTGTCGAACAGGGTAGCGTACCTCATTGTCAAGCTTACCGAGAGGTATAGCCTCAAGGTAATACAAGTGTACGCACCGACCTCGGCTCACTC
>PKRV01000652.1:1219820-1384110 GCA_003709505.1 Hyphantria cunea | reverse complement strand
TGGCAGTGGGCTGGCCACATTTGCCGAAGAACCGATAACCGTTGGGGTAAACGAGTTCTTGAGTGGAGACCGCGTCTCGGCAAACGTAGTGTAGGACGTCCACAAGCCAGGTGGAGCGATGATTTGCGCAAGACGGCTGGCAGGAGCTGGATGCGAGAAGCCATAGATCGAACTAAGTGGCGTGAAATTGGAGAGGCCTATGTCCAGCAGTGGACTGCGATAGGCTGATGATGACTATGCAAAATGTTGAATGTGTGATAATGTGCTTGATAAAGCGTCAAGTTTTTGTACTAAGATCACAATAATTTGGCCATATAATGCGGTGGCCAATTGATTAAATATAGGATAATATAAATACAAATACAATTGAACATGTTGCATTTATGTGTGTATAATTAACTACCAATTAACATAAACTTATAAAACTATTTTAATACTATTTCCAGAACGCTATAACTCATAAGAAACACGACGAGAAGAACGACAAGCAGACAGTGGCCTTCACGTGGACTCCTCCCAAAGACTTCGTTGGTGAAATTAAGTTCAGGTAAAATAACATTAAAAACTGTATTAAGAGATGCCTCGGTGGCACAGTGGTAGCCTACGCGACTCCTGTGTTTGAGGTCTCGGGTTCGATTCCCGAGCCGAATTATGTGTTTGTATGATCTGCAAATATGTGTTTCGAAGTTGGGTTATATAGTATGTGTATGTATTTACAATAAAAGGTATATGTATTCTTTCAGTCAATTAAGCTATCATAGTGCAAGGCTCTGCTTAGTTTGAAGTTAAATGGCGTTGTTTGTCAGATGTCCGAAATATTGATTTATCAATTTTTATTATTTATTTCAGATTATTTTTTCTTTTTGAGTTTGTCATAAGTCTTCTATGAAAAGTTTACAGTTTAAAACTATTATATAATAGGAACAGTGTAGCTAAGAGTTTGCTTTTCCAAAACTTTACCTAGTTAAACTTTAGTAAGGTGGCTATTTATTTGGTTAAGTATTTACTAGTAGCTGCAATTATTTTATTGGATGTTTCTGCTTTGTATCTTACCTATTAGGTACTTTTACTGATAAGAGCTCGAAGATTTCATAATAGGACCAAGGTTTGATAAAATGCTTCGTTTAGCGCCATCCACATAGTATTAAGTGCTGATTTATTTTTAGAGCGAAGCCTTTTAAGAATATAATTTTATTATAGAAATTGATAAGACGACAGATGCAGAAGCTAGAATTATATGATTTGATTTTTTTTATTCACCATATGTCATTCAGTACATTTATTGTTTATTATTTTAACTGCCTCGGTGACGCAGTGGTAGCGTACGCGACTGCTGTCTATGAGGTCACGGGTTTTAATCCTGGGTCGGACCAAATGTTTGTATGATCTGCAAATATTAGTTTCGGAGTTTGGGTGTTTTCTATGTATAGTATGTATGTATTTACGAAAAAAGTATTTATGTATTCATATCAGTTGTATATTACCCATAATACAAGCTCCGCTTAGTTTGGGACTAGATGGCCTTGTGTGTTAGATATCCGAAATATTTATTCATTTATTTTTTCTAATCATCAAAATAGAATAATTTATCATTCAGATTAAATGATAGATAATATACAGTAAACGGTAATATACTGTCTATGTTTACTCGCCAGAGAAATATAGTACCTTCCTAGGTAGGTACTAGGTTTATTTAGGTTTTTAGGGTTCCGTACCTAAACGATAAAACGGGATCTTATTACCAAGACTTCGCTGTCCGTATGTCACCAGGCTGTATCTCATGAGCCGTGATAGTTAGACAGTTGAAATTTTCAGAGATCGTGTATTTCTGTTGCTGCTATAATAACAAATACTAAAATAAATATTCAAGTATGTAAATTACATACAACAAACGTAGAATATGGTGGCATATGCGACTACTGTGCTGAGGTCTTGGATTCGATTCCAGGGTCGGATCAAATATTTATTTCGGAGTTCGGGTGTTTTTATACATGTATATAAAGCATATATGTATTCTATTAGTCAATCTAGTTTTTACAAGCTCTGCATAGTTTAAGGTAAGGTGTACCAGGTGTCCGAAATATTTCTATTTATTTATAAAAATTATATTTCTATTTACAGAGCAACCATCGCCCTCAACGGTGCAGTATTCTGGGTTGGCGTGGAATCTGGCCCAGTCAAAGTTGTCAGTTAAATTTGTGAATCCTAAATTTTATACATAATTAATATCTTCCATATATTTGTTTTAAACTAATTTAAGATATATTAAATTCTTTTTAAATAAATGATTCCAAACCAAAATGGCTTACATTCTTATCCTCGTAGGTTTTTAAAAATATATTATTAAAAATATTCGTTATCATTAACAGCACTATTTGCTGCAATCTGCTGCTGGAGATGTTCTTCTCTTCAGATAGTAGGTGCTTACCTACTAAAATACGCGCTGGCCAGACGATTTGTATGGCTTTAGTTTCAAGTTTTCCTTCTATTTGCAATGTCATTGTCCTGCAGGATTTGTTCCTTCAGTTAGTTAAACAGGACAAACCCTTGACCAATAGATTCCAAGCTTCCTAAGAACCTGATTGACCAGGATGGGGGCTTGATCGATGCGTCACTATTTTCTTAATGCGAATGGGCAATGAACAAAAAGCACGAGTTACTTCGAAGTGCTGCCTTTGTCAGTATTGTCATGAATTATGCTTTTTATTAAGTAGTTCTTCGACATTATTTAAGTCATCTTACTAGCCTTTATTATTCCCAAAATTTGGGGTCGGCTACTAGTTCAACCGGTTTTACCTGAATATCAGTTTTTACACGGACCATCTAGCATCGGACCTCCGCAACCATGAGGGTGAACTGAATGTGAGGGCACTGACTTCCCAATAACGATTGCCAAAGATGTTCATGAAAACCGGGACCAACAGCTTAACGTGCTCTCCGAGGCACGGGAGGGAATCACCGCCATATTCCATACTCCGGGCTGCTATTAAAAATTTCTTGTAAGAAAAACCTAAAAACAGTCCGACCGGAATCTTGCACGAGTATGCGGATTACTTGGAGAAGGAGAGTTGTTATCATTTCAGTCATCGTGTGTCTTCTACAAGATGATTAGTGCTGGTCTTCTGATGTCTCTAATAGGTCGCTCATTTAAAGATCAAAGGTTTAAATAAAACAGTATTACATTTTAACAAATAGTTTATTTTTAAACATAGCACCTAGATTTTTTTGTCTTCGAGATCCATTTACAAAATTCAAGTCTCAATAAATAGGTAAGAGGGTAGGAACTAGATGCGTGTATCTACAGTAGAGGCTATTTTTCACTACAAATACTTTTTAACAGTTAGTATGTATAGTATATCTAGTTAATGGAGGTTTATTTATCTTTATTTTAAAATTCCTCAATTATTCAGGACGTTTGTAAACTTTTTACAAATTTACCTTCTTAATATATTAGGTAATATCAATGGACGGTATTCTTATCCATATTTGTAAAAATTAGCCTTCAATAAATAATAAATAAGTAACTAATACTTTACCACAATGAAAGCTACAGAGTTTATACCTTCTCAAACTGTGTAATGTACATACCTACGTACCTATACACATATTTAAAGATGTTACTGTTGAAATGTACATAAATAAATATAAAAGAAGGTTTTACCCTGTAACTAAATTGATAAAAAACATATTAAATTTAGCTTACCATTCTGTATTCCAATTAGAAATTTAGGAACATCAAGTTAAATATGTACATTACAAATAAATAATATTTTCTTACACATAATTTATCATTGGAGGTATTAGAATGAACAACTCCAAATACCTACAAGGTTCCAACACTACCCACTTAATGCACGTGTACACAATCGTATTCTTGAAACTTGTGAATCATTCACAATGATTCAGTTTTTACAGTTCTTTGTTACTTTAATGAGAGTTACAATTCACTGTCTAAATTCGTAAACGAAAACAAAAGCAAGGATCTTTTGTTTCCTGAAATAAATTAGGCCATTATGAAACATTCTCATACTGTAGATACACACACATGTTAAGCTTTCAAAGACTTAAAAATGCATTTCATTCAAATGGTGATCTGAGATTATCTTAAAGATATGCGTAGATATTCAATTTTTAATAATTCATACCTAATTCCGAATTTCTTGAAACACAAAATACTACAGGATATGAAAAGAAATACATTATCGTAATTCTAATTTCATGGATGTTGCTTCCTTGATTATTTATAATGAGTTTTTGTATAGTTATGACGAAGATCCTTCCATTATTAAGTCATTTCATTTATTTAATTACAGCTAATGTCTTTACCCAAAATAAAAAGAAATAGAGTAAGTAAGTCCTTTGACTGTCTGAGATTTAACTGTAGTTAGCAGTGATAAAGATCATATTGTTAAGCAGACTACAACGGGTTCAATATCTTAAAGATTTAGTAACTGTAACTTTATGGCTTTATCATAAGTGTTAATTACATCTTGGTACACTTTGAAGTCTTTGAAACAGCTTTTACAACGAAGGGGTAAAGCTCAAATCCTATTCACAATGAAGCAATTCCAATACAGATCGCACTACATACTTTAATAAACATCTATTGTTACAATCACTCTCACAATACTTCAAGTGTCAGTTACACAAAGTTTTCGTTTCTAGAAAGTACAACAAAGAACATTTAACCTGTTCATTTTACTTCATATACTTTTTAATCAATAATTTAACAAAACTATTCACCATAGCATTACATAATTATATAAATAGTGTTTATAAGAAACATATCAGTACTTAAATATAATTATGTCAGGTATTAATGTTAAATTGAGACGTTTAAATACCATCTAATGGGGTATATTTGCAGCAATTGGAAATGAGATCAAACTGCAAATAAAAATGTGTATACTCAAGACATGATGTAATATTTGAAACTCTTTTGTAAAAAACTGAAACTTGCAAGTACATTACTACAACATTGGTACATATTCTAAGGACTACGGAAGATGATATTTGATGCATACTTACGAATATTCAATAAGTGTATGTAAATGTTAGAAAACAGTAATTGACAGATACTTCATAAACAATTCCATTAATACAGCCTCGAAATTAAGTTATTGTATGTATTGTAAATGGCAAGTAAACCTTAGATTTACTTAAGTATTTATAAATGGAAATGTGACATTATGTTTCTATTTTTTTTGATGGAAAACATTATTTGTTACTACAAGATATACTCAGTTTTGGTTTTAATAATTTTAATACACTACTATTAATTGGCAAGACAAGGTCATTATAAACTGTGTTGTGTATGTTACTTATAAAAGGCAATTTTGGTGATAGTAAACATTATTATTGCAGCATACTTGTGTTGACATGTAACACAAATCTGACTCAATACACTCTCCTGTCACAGTGTAAACATTCGAAATATGACACCCCACTATTTATTATCAGAAACATTTCCTGTCCAAAAAGATTTTAAATCTGTTTTACAGAGAGATAGTTATTTCATATAAATCCATTCAAATGACATTAAAAAATAAATATACCTACCAGACGGCAGTTTCAAATTAAAATTAGAAATCAAGTTGCCATTTGGTCTGAACTAAATGCACTGAAATTTAAAGGCCTTACACCTAAATATAAAACATCACAGTTAATACTGAATATGTAGTAAATAAATACATACAAATAAATAGCTAATTCAGATAAGTTATCATTGGTTCTGTATAAAATAGCTTTGCCGTTTGAGCTGTCTATATAGAGAAATATACTTTCCTGCAGCAGATGTTCTTGGGACAACATACTGCTTACAGAACAGTTTAGGGTCCCTGGCTTTCTCTGAAAGTTCTCCACAGTCAAGTGCTCGCAAAAATGCAAGTACAAATGTGAAGCAGTTGTGTCTTTCTTCGTTGTATCGATCGGCTTCCCACAAAGGACTCAAACTCACCTGGAAAAAAATAAATTTCAAACAGATTCAAGCATTTTATTTTCAACTGTTATTGCATAAATATAACAGCTTCCATACCTTGAGCAAGACACTGTCCCATATTTCATTCCACAATTCGTCAAATTGTTCTAGAAGCAAACACTGGTCCCATTCTACACTTGAATCACAGCTACTCCACTTTTTGGTCATGGGATCCACACCACGAATCCCTTCTTCACTAAACTCCACCACACATCCCTGGGAGTTAGTCACACCTATGTGTAAATCCTTGGAATTGTAGTAGTCACTAAAATATAGTACAACATACAGATTATAGATTGGTCATACAGTGAAAATCAAAAACATGGTTCTTCAAAAAATAATTAATTAAAATCTTACTTACTTAAGAAAATCGCCGTGAGTAGGCTTCATGACGATAGCTCGAGGATGCTGAGATGCCTTTACGAAAGGGTAGGGAACTCTGCAATAAAAATAGGGCACTGAGCAACAACCTTCATTACTTACGATTTAAGAAAAACTGTTACAAATATTCTCACCTGAATGGGAGCAGGTTATAGTCATATCTGTCTAATTTTTGGTGACAGACTGGACAATTCTCTGGTATTATAGTGCAAAACACTTTATGATCACAATGGTGGAAACAAAGAATACCCGGATCCATTTTCACACTCAAAATATTTTTAAATTTTCAATGAAACCTTAACTTTTTGCAACACTAACACAATTATTAACTAATCTAAAAGCTTTGAGCAAAATAAGACCGTGATATCTAGCAGAATAACTTATTGACCAAGCAAAAGTCTAATGAGAATCTCATTAGAACTACACCATTGTCCACCTTTCACATCTCAAGTTCTCGACTTGGGTCTCGCTCGAATGAAATCTTTCTTGAACAGTGTTTCCAGCTCCTAAATAAATTTACCACTAAAGAAAACGTCTAGAATCCCAGGAAAAGATACATTTACTTGTAATAGGTTTGATTAATAAATAATTATGCACGTTATTATTCACTTATCTTTACTACCAATACATTATATCTAAACAATTCGTTGTTTTAATCAATCGTTTTTTTCACACTGATCTCTGGGAGTTCCGGTTGACAGTTAATGAATTTAATACTTAATTAAACTTTTTAAAGGTATTGAATGTGATAATATAGGAAAGTAATGGGCTATTTTAACCACATGCCGTGATTTTTAGGATTAAGATAAGGAACAATGAAAAAATTTAGCAAAATTGTAAAATTTAGCAATATTTGTAATACGGTTCTAAAATTTTCTTTTTGTCTATTGAAATTATGTTTAAATTCCCCATTAACCGTGTAATTTAAGTGTACTGAGCTAAAGTAACATTAAATCCCTTCTCTTAAAATAACCCGTAATTAAGGGGAAATCATTTCAAAATTGGTAACCTTGTCTTTTCAGATAGTACATTATCACGTTCATAAGTATGACTTCAGAAGTGAATAAACACATTTGTCTGCCAACGTTTGATTTACCATTAGATATTGATATACCAGTGTAAAAAGTTCAATATTACTTTTACACAGCCAAACAATGCTGATCCAGGATTATTTTCTTATTCTTTTTTTTAACAATAATCCAGTCCTATACCAATCATAGCGAGGTTCTGAATGCACCTCTACCACTCTCCATGATTGGTTAAAAAACAGCTGTGAACAGATGATTTAACTCGCTATTGCTATTGGCTTTACGTCAACTTCCTTTCAATATTATTGGCTGGTATATTTTAGCGGTAAATTTGAAAAAAATTATAAACAAATTTTCAATCCAATTAATAAATGTTAAAGTTTAGTTCATTTACATAGAGTATTGATTTTTAAACAGAGTCTTTAAACGACAAATAGAAATATGTAAAATACGTTTATTAATTAAAGCAGCAAATAATTTAGATTGAAAAATCTGTTAATTTTCTAGGATTAAACAGCTGTAAAATGGACTTAGCAGCAAAAAAAATCCCACAGTCGATAAGCAAAAAAAATTAAGTTTTTGATTCTTGTATAAACTCAGAAATTGCCAGATGCGGCTTAGGACTCTATTTCTAGATATATCCTCCACTACTAACAATTGAATTCCTTTATTGAAAGGGAGACGTTGTGTGTGGTCGTTTATACGATGGTGTTAGAATTTTGTCAATAATCTAAGTCACGGACCCAGTCCATTGTATATTTATATGTTGCCATAGCAACGAACCGTGGCGGTTAACCACACCTCGCCAGTGAGACCCAGTTTTGGTAACAGTGTACTCGTGTACTCTGAATAGGGCGTCCTTTTGTTGAGCGCCAGTTCCGAATTTAATGTGCCGTTAAATTTTTAAACAATTTGTTAAAGAATGTTACATTCGTATTTTAATACCCGGCGTTACTATTAAATTGAATAGTTATTAAGGATTCCTTCACAAAACTATGCCATTATTAGAGTGTCACTGAACTTCACAGTTTTTAATTTGTTATTAATAAGGTTTGGAAAGTTTGTTTAAGATTACCATGATATTGTGAAGACCTTTAAAATAAAAAAAATATATTGTAATTTATAAATATGAATTGGGTGAAGAGCCGTACTGAATTGCAAGCAATTTGGTGGTTGCTAGCAGCAGCGCGGGTGGTATCCGCTGGGCTATCCTGCCTCAGCAACCCCTGCTTATACGGCATTTGTATCGACGATGTAAACACGTAAGTACCAAGCCACCCTATGCTTGACAGGTAACGGTGAGGTGGTTTAACATTAACTAAACGCTTATTTAATAACCGAACGTAGCACTATCACAAACGATCACATCAAGCACAAACTACAATTAATTATGTCTTTCCGGCAGCTAAATGTTATTTGCGGTTAATTTGTTGGCTTTTGCTGATATCTATATTCCTTACTAAAGCGTTTTCGTTGAATTAATCTTAATCCCTGAGCTAACTTGAACACACATGAACGTTTTCACTCCAAATGTAAAGAATAGAACAAAACTAATCCTTGGACACAACAGCAAATACTCCTAATTTTAAGATTAAATCTATTGGGAAATTTCTTAACATTGTGCGTATTATAGGAAAACTAAGGGCCAGTTACCATTTCCTGATTGTCTATTAGGGACCATAATAGCAAGTGGTGGTAGTGACCTTAAGTTTACTTACTCAATTTTAACCGAAACCTTCCCTCCTAGTACATACTCCTGCTATTGTGTGGACGGATATACTGGCGTCCAGTGTCAAACTAATTGGGACGAGTGCTGGTCGAACCCGTGTCAAAATGGAGGAACCTGTATTGATGGTATCGCTTCTTTCAACTGTTCCTGTCCTGATGGATTTATTGGTAAGTACCGCCTAACAAATTTCTGGTGACTAGAAAACCCAGAGACAAGGAGGTTTCGAGTACCTGCATAGTTGGTGACGACTTTTAACATTTGGCTATGAGCTTATTGCATGTGTGGTTAAATGAATTCCACAAGATTTAAAATTATTTAGTCGGGTAAAAACCAGATAGAAACTTCTTTGAAGATAAAGAAGTAGGTGGCAGCTTAACGTAATTATAATTAATTACTTAATTTAATTATACGTAAAAAATCGAAGCTCCGTCGTGTAGTAGTAGGCTCAAACCCGACCTCAGACTAGTTAAAAGGCTTTGAAGAAGACTTTATTTTAACTTTATTAAAATTCAAAAATTAGGTACATTATACAATAAAAGTTGAGTAATGTAATTTTGGTAAGTAATGTTCATTAAACACAAAACTTAAGGATAATTTATGAGAAGTTAAAGAGAAGGGCACTGAACCCCCTTTTAAAGGAACCTTATCCTGATTTTCCTGACGCTATAATTAACTATCGCAGCAACTCAAGCATCGGATGAGAAAAGCAACGGCTGACTTACTAATAAAGGGGTCGATGTTTTATTTCCATGTGCGTGACACGTATTACCAAAGCAATAGAAAACAAAGCCTTATCTTCCGCCCTACACAACCTATTTAGTTGAAATAAAAGTGCCTTTCAAGGAATAATTAAACAGATTTTAGCCATAAAGCGATGACATGCTCCTAGTTTATAATAAAGTTCTTTGTAATTTAAAATAATAATGCCCATACTTTTTTGCTTTTGAATTGACTAGGATAATTATATAAATAGAATATTTTTATAATCCTTAAAAGAATTAATGATAAAAATGTAAACAAAACACTATAACAACTTTCTCGTAAAATACATTTGTTGAAAGTTTTTTGGAGTTGCATACAAAACTAACTAAATATTTACTTAAATAAAACGCGCGTGATAGTGAGCAATTGTATTAGAATTATGACTTACTTTTTACATTTTTACATTTAGTACTACTTAGTAGTTAATTGTTAAAATATTTTTTTAGTTACCCAATTTCTACCTAGTACAAACTTTGAACTATTATCCGTTATACATTAATAAATATTTTACTTTACTAAGTGACTGTATTTTAGCTACCTCATAGCTTTCGACTAGCAGAACCGATTTTGATGTTTTTTTTTTAAAGCTGGTACTCCCCATGAACTTCAAGAACTAGACTAATTTGAAATGGGACCAATTTCAAATTAGTCTAGTTCTTGAAGGCGGTTTTTGTTTTGTTAAAAATTTAGATGCATGTAGGCCGTGTGTAAGCTAATCGAAAAGTAAAAGAAAAGATGATACAGACTTTTGGTCGGACCCAGAAATCGTACCCGAGACCTCATGCACAGCAGTCACTTACGATACCAATGTGCTGGCAGTCTGGTTTTCGCTATTATTGAATCTTAGTTATTCAGTTTTCCGTACTTATATTGGATCCCGGATTTTACACGTGAAGAAAAAAAAATACATTACTAATCCTAACTCTACCCAAAGTTTTTTCATAATTTGGAATATTAAACTGTCGTAAATTTAAGTTCATAACTTTAAATATTCGTGTTAACATAACATACATATATGATGTTCTTTAACCTCATTAGACTATGTAATAATATTAGGGTACCATAATAGATTATTGACACACGTGGTCGTATAACAATTTGTCAATTTAGTTCACAAACGTTAGGGGTGTACTTGCGCGTAACGTAATTTTTCATTTATTTATTTATCTTTATTGTATATACAAAGTAAAAATGGTACAACATGAACAGTCACAAAGTATGTATTACAATTGACGGTCTTATCGCTCACGGCGATTTCTTCCAGACAACTATAACACGTTTCAAAATTTAGGGTAGCTTACAAACAGGCAACACATAAAACATACAAAAAAAAACAAAAAGAAATGGTAGAGATCCATATACAAATGTTATACTCTTATACATACACAAATACTACTAAATATTAATGTATAATACATTAAAGTCGATGGCATCAAACTTAATTATATTATCAAACTGTATCGAACCGAAAACCACTACTACTACACAAAAGGCACAGAAATTAGACTAGAAATGTTTATTAGACTTGAGTAATATTTACTGATGATATATTGGTGTTTTAATGAGTCACATGTGTTTGTTTTTTACTCAATTGAGTAGAATTGAGTTCTTTATTCATAAAGAATCGTTTGACATCAGATTTACCATTACAATAGTTTTATTTGCAAACATCAGGAGTTCTAATTTGTTACTAGCTTGTGAATTTGATTTAAATTATTCATGAACAGTTTGTAGTTTTGATACTTAATTAAGTATTATTTTTTCCTTTTTAAAAACTCTATTTTTGTTAAATTAACGAACACAATGACTTCCTATCCTAATAAGTGCATGCATTGTTGTTGCTGCTTTGGTATTATAACTAATCTTCAGTAGCCAACTGAATTTATTTTTCTACTTTCTGCCGCTAGCTTCTTATAAGTTGGACTAGGTATTACCTCTTAATCTGGGAGGGTCTGGATGTCGTAATAATGCGGTTCCCAGATCCCTCCCGTCTCAGGCGCAGAGTGGGACACCGTGTGGTTTTAGTTGGTTCGATTCCGACACACCGCCCCGCCGCAAACCCCGGTGGGTGAATGCCCGAGGTTTCCACAACTAAAAAAAAAGTCTTACGTCTTAATAACATAAAACAAAAAGCAAAAAGCAGAATGCTTATATCGTTGTTTGGGCTTGCCCGGCAAGGATCATTTATTTATTTAGTTTTGAATCACCCACAGTCAGAACAATATGATTACAATTTTATAAATACAGTGAGGTCTCCTCTGACCTAGAAAAAAATTTTTACTAACTCATTTTCCGTAGAAGCTGTTGGTTTATGGAATGCATTACCAATCTCTATCAGACGTTCCATATCTGTTACCACTTTCAAAACTATGTTATGTGAGCATAATCTATCTCTCGTAATTTGAAACTAACGTATATATGTATGTAAGTAGGTTAACATTTATATATATTACGTATATTCATATGCGTATGTATGTATAGTATTTTTTTTCTTTTATTTATTTTATAGTATTATTATTATTTCATATGATTATTTATTACATTTGTTATATTTTTTGTTATATACGTAAAAAATTTTTTTTTGTCTCTTTCTTAAATACCCTGCACCAGCTATGAATGAAACCTGTCCATCCAGAGGTTGCCAGGAAGAAATTGCAATGAGTAATAAGGCCGCCCTTTATACATCACATTTTCATTTTTTCTTTTTTTTAATTTTTAAATAAATCAAATAAAGTACTATCTATCTATCTATCTCCTTTCAATTGTCTGACTGGTTACAGATGAATACAGCATATTATTTAGTACGATAAAAGAGGAGAGAATTTTTAAAATTAAAAAAAACACACACAGACACAAACCAAGTAATTAAATAACAATACAAAACTAATATAAAATTATATTACAATAAACCATATCTCTTCTTTGAACCAAAAACAAATTCACAAAATTAAAACAAATATATGAAATAAATCAAGTAAATTAAATTAAATTATTTTTAAATTAATTATTATTAAATTAATTTTAAAATTAGATCTCATTATCAGAACATAGGTATTTGAAGTATTTACGATACTTACAACGTTACAGGAGATAATTGTGAGACGAATTACGACGAATGCGAGTCAAACCCTTGTCTGAACAACGGAACTTGCATTGACATGGACAATGGCTACCTCTGTTCATGTGTTCCTGGGTATTCTGGGATGCACTGTGACATAGACGAGGCTGTCTGCAATTCTACTGAGGAAGTCAGGTGCTACAATGGAGGACAGTGCATCGAGGGGCCTGGTTTTAAATTCTATTGTAAATGCCTTCCAGGTATGTAACTAGTTTATATATCGGACTGATGTATTGTTACATTTTCAGACATATAAGAATTACAATCATCGAAATACTTACGAAAAAATAGTTCGAATTTTTTCTATGTAGTATAAAGCAACGCTAATTTCAGCACGAATAGGTCAGCTCGACCGGGGCAGTACTAACCTCTCACGGAAGACCAAGCTACAAGGACATCATTCGTGCTGACCTGTTTTATTGATAAGTCTGAGAGAGGAGGCCCAATGATGCAGAATCATCTCAATGGGCCGCCATAGTGTGGGTCACCATGCTACATCACAATGAGTATGGCGACCACCACTGTTGCTGGCCACTAATGATTCAATCAAGCAGAGTAGAGCCACTTTGGTAGGCTCATACATAAAATAAAAAAATAAAATAGAACTAAAACTCACTAGACGATGAGAATTAGCATCGTGTCGTTAGTAGGTAAAGTTATGATTTGTCAGTAACAGTTTTAAATAATGACTTGGATTTTACTGTAGAATTATACATATAATTAAGTAACACAACATTAATGATCAACTTTCTTGTCATCAAGATGACAAGTATGATACATACAGTATGTATCATACTGCTATCACCAAATATAATTATTATTAATTTAAAGGCTGGGCCGGACCTAAATGTGAGGATCAAATAGATGAATGCGAATCCAATCCATGCCTTAACGGTGGAATATGCATAGACGTTCACGCCGACTACATGTGCGCTTGCACATTTGGTAAGTATCTTCTGCGCTTAAGCCAGGATACTATTCTTTTTCTACGATCGCTAATGCTCTATTCTTTCGTAAGTATTATTCTTATATTTTCTCTTGACCACATGACTCAGTGTTAAAATGGCGTCATTCCCATAAATTTGTTAGTTTAATAACGGTGACAGTTGAAGAATATCAATTTGAATATTTACACAAAAAGCCGCTTTCGCAAAAGTATCTCAATAATAATCGTCAGTGCAACTTATGCACTCGTGTGCCTAAAAAAGCTAGCAAAGCCGAAATTCTTACTCGTTCGATGCCTTTCTCACAATAGAAACACTAGTGATCTTACTTATAATCAACAACAGGATAAGCAAATGCTGTTCCTTCATTTATGAGTACCTTTTTTGGAATTTTAAATTGGACTCAAAGCGGGTTTTAAAACTTTCAGATTATAATATCAAATTTGAAACATAATCTGAGTCAATATACAATACAAAATAAGAATTGGACGTATGTTCTAGGATACACTGGTAAAAGCTGTGAAGTTCAAATAGAGTTTTGTGATGAGAACTCTTGCAGCAATAACGCCATTTGTGTTGTCGAAGATGGCGCTAGAGTGTGTTACTGTGTACCCGATTATCATGGAGAAAGATGTGAACTGCAATATGATGAGTGTTTACTAGGACCTAGGTAAGTTAAAAAACTACTTAAGAGGCCATGCACTCCAGTTTGCAGTAGTATCGCGTGATCCAACAATTTTTCCGCCAAACATAATCAAAAATTATTTTTAAATGAAAATACTTTCTATTTTACTGATATTCGAAGTTGTAAAAGACAAATATCATTGATTGTTACATGCGACTCATTTTGGGGTTAACGTTTTCTATATTAGCTCGGTTTGTTCTGCGGTAAATGCTCCAATAAATTACCTTTTTTTATCAATTTACAGATGCTTAAATGGAGGCACTTGTATCGACGGTGTAGACAATTTCACATGCTCTTGTCCTCCAATGTTAACGGGTCCCTTATGTGAATGTCTGATCCTTGGTGAT
Source organism: Hyphantria cunea (assembly GCA_003709505.1). Lineage (NCBI taxonomy): Eukaryota > Metazoa > Arthropoda > Insecta > Lepidoptera > Erebidae > Hyphantria > Hyphantria cunea. The sequence goes on along the minus strand of PKRV01000652.1, from coordinate 1,369,139 downwards.
AACAGCTTCGATTGCGAATACGTCAGCCCAACACCTTTTACCAACTTCACACAATCTGTTCTAAGCACATTACTAGAAGAAACTACCACACATAGAACTATCAATACCGAAATATCTTCAACATATACTACTTACAATGATACTGCAGCATCGATTACAACAGTGGGAGATATTATAAGTACAATTTCAACTAGCATTCAAAGCGAAGTAGACACTACTACAAAATCAAGTGAAGGTACATCAAAAGAAGTCGAGCTAACTTCAATAACTACCGAAATAGTCTCAACAAGTGAAACCACGACTAAAGCTGAAATAGTAGAACCAACGGAAAAGGAAGAAACTCGACCGACTATAGAATCGGAGAACGCTAAAACGGAGGGAACTACAGAATGTAGCGGAACTTGTAACGAAACTATCACTAAAGCTCCTACTACAGTAACAGATGTGACTACAGAATCCATATATACTACTAAGATTTTACCAACTGATGAAGTCACGAAAGAAATTGTAACGTCCTCTACCACAAGTAGCACTCCTAGCAGCACAACTCCAGAGGCGGTAACAGAACTAACAACAACGTCTAAAGTAGATGTCAGCACAGACCATATGTTCACAGACGTACCAACTGATCAGCCTGTCACCGATTATCCTGTAACTATTCCGACAGTGTCCACTTTAACTACTGAAGCAATTGAAGTTACCAGTGAGACTGAACGGGAAACAACATACACTACAGCACAGTCAGAATGTACTGATTCTATTTGTAACGATCATGGAAGTTGTATCAATACCCCGCACGGTATTCGAGTTAGTAGCATTTTTCTTTTATTACCTATACGCTAAGAAAGTTTGACTGTGTTTTTTTATCTGAAAATCAATGTCGTTTCTAAGTATTTATTTCTATCTTTATAATTTCTTGAACAGCCATTGCAGGTTTACTTATAGGTAAGGTAATGTACAAACTGGACGCATGTAACTGGTATCAGTAGTAGTAAGTGGAGTTGTTTTTAAATATAACTACTTAACAATCATCACTACTTAACAAAATATTAAGTAACGAAATTTTGTATTTTATAAAATTTGTTTTTTTGTAGAAATACGTACTTACGGACCTTCTCCTCAGGTATTTGCATTATCCCTTTATAATTTACTAGTACCATTTCAGTGTCATTGCAACTTCAACTACGCTGGAAGATTTTGCGATGAGAAAATATCAATCACGTCAGCTGCCTTCGGAGGTAATTCATTCATAGCTCACAAGCTGAAAAACGCCTCTTCAATTGACATAGAATTTAACGCGAAAACACTCATCACTGATGGACAAATCATGCATGTCGACATAGCGAATGGAGTGTACATGCAACTTTATATGAACTCAGGATTATTAAAATTCAAATTTTCCTGTGGATACCAAACGATGCTACTAAGTGAGCTGAAAACTTTCGTTAATAAAGGATATCCAATGAAAATTGAAACCAGGTATACATTTTAACTTGCTGTAAATATTTTAGCAGGTAGTCACTCAGGTCATCGTCCCTCTTAATCCATTACAGGAGTTCAGCACAGGTCAAAAACTTTTCTGCAAATCAAAGAGTTTTAAAAAATGTGTAGTCTTGTAGATTTATCAAGGTAACGACGGGGTTAGAGTCAGCGCTGACAGTCGTATAAAATAATGACGAGCGATGGTTGGTTTCATTTCGTTTCATCAAATGCAGTTGTATTCTGAACTAATTTAGGTTGAATTTAAATTGTTACTGAATTAGTCTCTTCGCCGTTTAGTCCGTCAGCGCTAGCTAGGTGCTAGCTAATTGCTAGCTTGTAGAACCTCCATAAATATTGACGTACCTAGTATCTAACTATAACCCTATAAATACGTGGGACCTTTGTCTCGTAAACCAGTTTGATATTTATTATTGAGATTAAACTAAGAATTTGGTAGAGTTCTGGTTAAATAAGTCGTGAAGATACTTCACAACTTATTTAACTAGAATGCTTAAGAACAGAGCTTTAAGTTTAAAAGTTAAATACTATGTTTAATACTAATAAAGCTAGATTATTTATAAAAATCTTGTAATAAATATATAGCAATAGGTTTTCGTTGTGACAGTAAATACCTATTTGATCCAGTCACATGTCTAAACAGCAACAACACCTAACACGAAATGATTAATTAAATATTGTTTTCATTATAGGCTGGACTTGTACATAAACAAGCAGCACTGTAACGCTACCCTACGATTAAACGATACAGTGGCAATGAGCGGAGGTCAGGTTGCTAACATTACATCTTTGGATCATAACTCTACCCTGTACTTTGGCAATTTACTAGACGTCAAGGATCCGGAGAATAAACCGTTCATTGGGTGCATAGATGGTTTGATTGTAAGTTTTATATTTAACTAACTGACCCTTGCAACCTCGTTTGCGTCTCCTATTGCGCATAAAAAACGTTTTTTAAACATTATGCTTTGGTGCTCCTCTCTTATTGGTCTTAGCGAGAAGATATATAGTTTATAGCCTTCCTCGATAAATAGGCTATTTAGCACAGAAAGAATTTTCCCCCTTGGCCAAGTCGCAATCATATCGCGTCGTTGCCGCCTAAATTCTCTTCTATTATTGACTTATATTTTCTATGTACCACGTCAATTAGCATAGAGAGACGTGATTCCCATTAATTTATTAGTTTTCTATATATTTTTGCATTTGAAGAATGCAACTTGGCTGGAGGGACTTCCCCCTACCTCGATCTCACAACTGTCATAAAAAGTATTTTCGTAAATTTATAAAGCGAGAGCCCAGCCACCCTAGACTTACGTCGTTTTAAGAAAGATGACACATCAAAATGTGCATAAATTATTGTTCAATATTATTTTAGTAGAAACTAGATAGATGTGAATCAATGTTACCTACCTACAGCCCCTGCAACTCAAATTATATAATATCGGTGCCAACTTCGTCATTAGCATTACTTGCGTCAAATGTTATGTAGAAATAATCACGTCGTTGTGTCTCAATTTTCTTATTAAGTTTCAATAGTTGGTAAAGAAATGCTTACTTTGTATTTTTAATAACAAAAATAACTACTTTTTAAGACTTGAACATGATTATATTATTGAAGTTTACTGCATTGCATTAGTAGAATACTCTTAAGTTGTACAAACCACACAAAATGTTAATTATAAAAGTAAATCAGACATAATAAACATTTCGCGCAGCTATCATATTATAATATAAGTCGAGCAAATTATATACCTACAGGTAATAATGTTATTTTACTAGGTGAACGGCGAAAAGCGTGAAGTCTTCGGCGATGCCGTAGACGCAGGTGAAGTAACTGAGTGTTTGTCGCTCTCCTGTCTTTCCGCACCGTGTGCTAATGGGGGCTCCTGCAGTGACCATCACGATGGAGGATATACCTGCTCATGTGCTAATGGGTAAGACTTCTGTTTTATGTATGAGCCTGCCAAAGTGACTTTTCTGTGCCTGATTGAGATATGTACTTTAAATGTTACTTTTGCATCATTGGGCCTCCTTGTGCCTTTATTTCCTTTTGTGTTAGTAAGATTTTTCGCAGCAGAGTTTAAAAAACAGCGTTTTTTTTTATTGCAGTTGGGTTGGGAGTCAGTGTAACGAATCGGTGTGTGACAATAACCCGTGTCAGTCAGGCGGCAGCTGTGTTCGGCACCCGGGAAGTGGCTTCTTGTGTCTCTGCCCTTATGGGAAACATGGGATATTCTGCGAGTATAGTAAGTTTTTTATTGGTTTACTGCTTCCACTTTCTTAGATTACATTTTAACTAGATCCGAGATCCTTAAGAAAATATCTTCTCCACAGATGTAGACATAACGCGTCCATCACTTGCTCCCGTCAGCACGGGTATATCATCCTACATTATGTACGCACTATCTCCGGCTGCAATGAACTCTGACCGTTTCGACCTGCGTCTGCGATTCCAAACGACTGACATGGACCAGATAGCGCTGCTTATATTTGTTGGTCAGACTGGACGGCACGACTCGCGCAGTCAGCATATTGCACTGACGTTCGTCAAGGGATACATTATGTTGACGTGGAATATGGGTGGCGGTAAATACCTACTTCGTTAAAGTAAATATAGGTTTGTCAAGCGTGACTGGAACTCGAAAAGTTAAGTAGATGAGTCTACAGAAATATTTCAAACAGACTTGACTTAACTTCATAAGTACCCACGACGAGGCAGAGAGCTTCCACAATAAGTAATCTGACATAATGTTATGTCTTGAGTTTTGCACTTGACCTTTCCCATCCTCACGGGCTAGCACCTAACCGAAGACCTAAGATGGGAATGTCTGAACAGACACACCTATCGTAATCATATCTTTCAGAATTTGTTTTTGAATTATATTTCCTTCAGTAGTGCCTTATAATTATATTTCAGCAGGTATCACGTCCGTTATCTTTGTTATATTGCATTAGGTCCTCGTAGAGTTTTCACATCGCGGGCTTTAAGCCCACGCCGCGGTGGACATGTGGTACGAGTCTGGCGCCGTGGGAGAACTGCTGGACTTAGTGTTGATGGCAGACACAACGTGTCGGGGAATGCTCCTGCTCACACCACTAAGATGACATTGCTTCCATACATTTATGTCGGTAAGTCATTATAGAAAATAAATCTTTATGGATGAAATGCTGAGGGCGAAATCTTGTAGCCTTTATCTAACTGTATTTTATTTTTGTGACACAGGTGGTCACCCCTCACCAGGCTTCATTGACCTGCCCCACGATCTTCCTCTCCACTCTGGTTGGCGTGGTTGCCTTTGGGAAGCCGGTGGGGGGGCAGTGGGTTCTGGCGCTCGACCGATTGGCGGTCGAGGTATCGGACAATGCGGTGTGGCGCAATGTACTGCCAAGTCTTGTAATGCTCCTCGTGGTGTGTGTATTCACTCGCCGGCTACTTATGGGTAAGCCAACTTTTTAGTTGTATCCTGGTTTCTCTTTTAGTTTCGTTTCCTTTGATTTAGGAATTTTAACATCTATAAGCAATATTGAAGTCAAATCACTTACTGTGTCCAGGATCGTTTTTAAGTAGTACATAGTAGTAAATACTTGAGAAGTCAACGGTACACGTCGTAGATGTTGAGTGGTGTGTGGCCTTCTAAATATCGTCGACGTGCCAGGGGTTTCCTTTCTAGGTTAGGTACACATGGTTCCCCGACTACTGGTACTTGACACGATGTTCAATAAAATTGATCCATCCAATGAGATTTTCGTATGGCAAAGAAAAAAATCGACCAAGTGCGAGTCGGACTCGCGCACCGAGAGTTCCGTACAAACCTGTAGGTATATTTTATGATGTAACTAAAAATTTATGCTTTTCGTAATTTTTAGGTGTATATGCAACGAGGGTTGGTTCGGTGCCACCTGTTCTAGTTCACACAACCCCTGCGACAGCGCACTCTCTAAGTGTCGCGGCCAATGTGTCATCACGCCAGAAGCTGACACACAATGTGACTGTCCTTATGGAAAGACGGGACTTTACTGCGATAAAGGTTACTACATTCAATCGTGTCGTTCCTAAGAAGTTTGTTCTATAATAATACCTGTGATACATTTCCCTTAAAAACAGTCCAATTTATTTAATAAGATACAATTACATTTTAGATTTACTACCAACCGACGTTCTGTTCACGGGTGTCAGATCGTATTTGCAGCTCCATTCCAGCTCTCTATCAAGCGTCAGCTTGACCTTTGAAATGGAAATAAAACCTAGCAAAGAACGAGGTCTACTGCTATTTGCTGATACTCCACATTTTTATACCGCGCTGTCGATGCAAGGAGGCCTGCTGGAATATCGATGGACTGGTAATATTTTTAAATGGCTTAATTCCCTTTAAAAATCTGAAGCAAATAGTTAGAACATGTTAGTGAATTATTCCATTATTTATTATGGAAATTGTTGAGCCCACAATAACGTAACAAATGAGCAAATTTTTTAACGCTCCCTGTATATACAGTTTATCGCAATCAAGCGGTGCATAATAATATAGCGCCGTTATTTGTTCTTTAGTTGTTGTTATTATCGTCTCTCGCGTATCGGACAATTCGAAATATAATAATATAGCGCCGTTGTTTGTTCTTTAGTTTTTGTCGTTATCGTCTCTCGCGTATCGGACAATGCGGTGTATAATAATATAGCGCCGTTGTTTGTTCTTTAGTTGTTGTCATTATCGTCTCTCGCGTATCGGACAATGCGGTGTATAATAATATAGCGCCGTTGTTTGTTCTTTAGTTGTTGTCGTTATCGTCTCTCGCGTATCGGACAATGCGGTGAATAATAATATAACGCCGTTGCTTGTTCTTTAGTTGTTGCTGTTATCGTTTCTCGCGTTAAGGACAATGCGATGTGTATAATACTATTACGCTGTTAGTTGTTCTTTAGTTGCGAAACAACATGTTGTGAAGACATTTACAATTAAAGAACAAGCAACAGCGTTATATTATCTTCTCTTGCGTTATCGCTTAAGCGTTATCTCTCATCCTTCCATTTTCAGTTTCCAATTAATTTATATATTTTCCAGACCGTCTCTCAGGAGTGACGTCACTAGTACGTAGCGGTGTGGTAATTTCGATGTCGCAGTGGCACAACGTGAAGGCAGGCCGCTACGGCAGCCGGTTGTACGTATGGGTGGACGGTACGCTCAACACTGAGGCGATGTTAGCACACGCTTACCCACACACTGCTAGTAACGCTACCATATTGCTTGGTAAGTTTCAACGTTGTAATGACAGCGTGAAAGGCCGCTCCTAAGAAATAAAAGGACTGCGTACTGTACACCGAGGCGACATTATTAATATAAAAGGCTATCCACTCACCGCTAATTTAGTCAATACATTATTATTACTTTTATTGAATGGGAGGCAAATGAGCAGATGTATCCCACGATGGTAAACGATTACCACCGCCCATGGACTCCCACGACATCAGAGGCGCCACAAGTGCGTTGCCGGCCTTTTAAAAAAGAGTACTCTGTTTTCTTACTACTCGGTATTTAGTAAGTTCTGATGTCACAGTTCTTTTAGTCTGCTGTAGATCTCTAGGGATCTCTCAGGTGTATGGCGTGCTCTCTATATAGGCGATAATAATACGAACCTACCCACACACCGCGTCATCAGATTTCTTGGTAGGATCTGATGTCGCAATAGCTCTTTAGGCAGCCGTAATAAAATGTGCGAGTAAATGAATGGCATGTTCTACACCGAAGCGATAATAGTAAAAGTCTACATACATACCGCCAGGATCGACATCAGTTTATTTAGTAAGTTCTTTTAGCCCGCTGTAGGGATAGGTGGATGGCGTGTTCTACATAAAGGCGATGTAAGTACAAATCTATCCACATACCGCTAGCATCGTCATCAGTTACTTGGTAAGTTCTGATGTCGCAGTAGTTCTTTTGGACTGCTTCAGGGATAGATGGATAGCGTGTTTTACACCGAGGCGATGTTAGTACATTGTCACCTGATTACTTTTTTAATAATGTGTATTAAAACGTGAAATAGATTTTTTTTAATATTCTCTGTTGCTAAACAAAATTTTAAAAAATTCTCAGGTGGTGCAAAGGATTTATCGACCTTACCGTTCGATGCGATGTCAGGTGCTCCGGAGTTCTACATGGGTTGTCTTAAAAATCTTCACATCAACAACATAATGTTGCCCCTTGAGCAGAAAAACATTCAAGGTTAGAAATACAGCATATAATAAGAAAAATCTAATAGAGACGTATTGGCTATTCATGTCGAATTGCATAGATATTGTTTAAATATTAGCTTAATTTAGCGCTGCACCGATTTCAATAAAATTTGGTGTGGCAATATTTTAATTCTTGGGGTTTTCTCTTCGGCGACATTAGTTACTCGTTACTGCGAGTTACTCTTGGCCGGCATACACGCGGGCCAAGTCCTGTAGGTCTAAGCCTACCTAACTGTACGTTTCATTTAAAATATATTTATAATTTCTACTCTATATTCTATTTACTTTTTCATGTTTAGTTCAAAAATATTCCACGAACAAATTTTTATACATATATTGACGATATATCCTTACGAATAGAGGGTCGCAATGTGGGAGACTGCGACGGTACCGCCTGCGGTTCAGAGGCTTGCGGTGGCGGAGCTTGCGTGGTGGAGCGGGGCCAGGCGCGCTGCACATGCGCGGGTGCGGGGCCGGGGGCGGGGGCGGGGGGGCGCTGTCGACGCCACGGCGCGGACGCGGTCGCGACCTGCGTGCCCCGCGCCTGCGCCCCTCCGGGGGGACGCTGCCGGGGCACGCGCTGCGTATGCGCTGCAGGATACGCGGGACGCAACTGCCAATACAGTAACTCTTCCTTTATATTATTACTTGCTAATATTATAGGCTGACGACGTTATGTGATTGATTGTTTGTTTGTTTGTTTGATGGATTGATTGGTTGAACGCGCATATCTCAGGAAGTACTGATCCCGTTTGAAAAAGAGCGGACTTGAGCAGAGTTTCAATATAAAATATTGCAAAAAATGCAAAAAATGTTCCTTTCAAAACTTTCTTTTGCATGCGCTGCATAAACGTTTAAAGTTCCACAAAAACAATGATTACATCGTTCTTGTGAAACTTTAAGGAGTTTATCCCCTTTGAAAATTGTTTAAAAGACGAAGTTGTACCACTTTACCCTTTTTATTCTACTTAAATTCGTTCAAGCTGTTATAACCTCACGCTACCTGCAATAGGAGACGCAGCCTCCAATTTGCTTCTAATTAACTAAATAGTGAGTTCCAAGACTATTAAATTTTTTCGACTCCCCGAGTGTCATAATTCGGTGTAATCTTCGGTCACTGCTCATGATCTCGGTGTAAAGAGGATACAGTGGCAGGTATGCAGAAAATATTCGAATTGTATCAATCTATCGCCGGCCACTGCTGTACGAAGGTCTCCCCAAAAAGATTATTAAAAATTACCTACCATTAAAAAATCTGCCTTTTAATATGATTAAGATACTGATAATGTTTTAAAGGATAGTAGCGAGGGAGCGTATGAAATGTTTTAAGAATTGAATATATTCAATAGTTAGGTTGATTATTTTAATCGCATCTGAACTTTAGTTCAGTTAAAGTAAAAGTATTAACAATTTAGTAAAAGTTATTACTGAAATCCGTTTCAGTATCGTAGTGGAACATATTTTAATGAGTGTGTGTTTATTTTCCAAATTCCAAACTAAAATAGTAAAAGTTGTCTTGAATGTTGGAGTATTTTTTTCCTCTTTTTCACTATACTATGTTGATCAGATTTAATGCAATTATGCAACTATTGTATTTTTTTATTATTTTTGCCTCCAGAAATAAACGTAACGATTCCACAATTCGATGGGACTTCTCTGGTGTCTCTGACCAGATCGACTCAGAGCCATACGAATCAGCAGAAATTAGCACCAGCTTTTCTAAGACCAGACCACATCGGACTTAACTTCACTACTGCTGAACTGAATGGCCTTTTGCTGTGGATTGCTATGGTAAACCTTGATTTAAAAGATAAATAATATCTATATTACATAGCCATTTCATATCTCAGTCTCCTCTTTCATAGAACGGACTCATCCTTCGCGCTAGTTTTGGTTCCCATTCCATTTTCATTGTTCCAGTTTGCATAACAGTTTTCTCGCTGGAAAACAATCAGCGCTAGGCTGGAGTGGCTGAAGATTATAGAAACATGATTTAAAACCTCAAATATTCGAGTAAATTCTTGCTGTATGAAATTCTTAATGCTGTATAAGTGTTATTTTTCAAATACAGCAACATAGATTATGTTCTTGGGATTAATTTCTACTCTGTGTCAAATAATGGTTACCGCTGCCTATAGACACCAGAAATTTAAGAGCCACTTTTTCAATCTTTTTGAAGTAAATCCCCTCAAAATGAATAAGGGGAGTTTGGACACACTTACTCAGCTTTAAATAAATTACATACAAACATTGGTTTTCTGTGAACAAGAAACAAGTATGGGTTCGATCACGTCAAAACCTTTTTCCATGATAATCATCCGTCCAACTTTTAAACACCCAATTGATACATTTTAGCAAAAATAACAATACATTAACTGCAATTTCTAATCAACATTATTTTCTCTTTTCAGGATACAGATCACATCGGCTTGGGATTAGAAAACGGATACCTCAGGATAGTCTGGTTACTTCAGAATCACGTTCCCATGGTCAGTCATCATAATTTCAAGAATGAGAGCCTCACTGGACCATCGAGAATGTTCTCCAGATTATTGCCGTATGCAGGATTTCTATCTGATGCTGAATGGCACACCGTTATCTTGAAAATGACCATGTCAAATTTGACTCTCACTGTCGATAAGATTTTGGTTTACACTACAGAATTGGAATTAAAATATGAAAATAACAATGGTGGTGTGGATGTATACATAGGTATAGGGTTTTTCTAAGTAGATAATATAGATTGGTAAAATTTCAGGGAAAGAAGATCAAATAAGTTTAACAATATAATGTCTTACAGGTGGAGTCAACGAAGAAAAAAGCGAACTAGTCCACAAACTATTTCCTCACAATTTTAAAGGATGCATTGACCACATATCTACGAAAGAAAAATCGTTCATAACGAATTACACAGAAATTTACAGTGAAAATGTTAAGTCTTGCCAGTTGTTTCCACCAACTTAAGCACTAGTAAGATGTAGATAAGTAAGTTAAATAGGTAAGTGTGACGATACTCATAGTACAAAGCTCTCTAGTCTTCTGAAAGGACATGATCCGGTTTCATTTTTTACACACTTGCCAAGCCATGACAAGTCTCTACAAGTACAAGCGTACAAAGAGGGGTATTAGACTTGGCTAGGCCCGCGTTTTTGATCACATATCAAAGAAAAATTATGGCAAATATTTGTGTCTTCATGTTCGCGTGTGTTTGGTATCACTGTTTATATATTGAATAAAAATATGTAAAATAAATGTGTAATTACTATTTTGTGTAATAAATTATTCCTGATTTCTAATATTATGTTTAACTTTGAATGAATATTGTAATTTTCTGTAATTCAAGATATTCCAGACCCATAATTTATTATTTAATATCAATGCAATGTGACATTCTTGTTGAAAATACATCTAATAAATAAATAAATGTCAAGCCAAACACAATAGCTGACAGAACTTCATCTTCGTCTACTAAATTTTCCTGTTCAAAGCGCACTGTACTGTCGCATAGGCAATTTATGAAAAATTCTAAATAAAATAACGAGCAAGCGTCTGCAAATAGAATGTAGAGCTTATGGAAATTTGCCAATCCTCGGCAAGCTTATAAATGTACCATTATGTTTTTATATGACACTATCAATCGCCAAACTGTCTAATTTGTTATTCAAGTCATCGGCAAACTTATTTTATGGTGGGATTCTATACTTACCAAGGCTCGACAAGCATCCACAAGCCCCAAGCGTCCATAAATCTGTCTTATTGGCATTTGGAAATCACTTAAACAATTGTTAATGAGTCAGTGTGCTACGTACATTCAAGCATGGCGGATACCGAACTTGTGTCGGTTATTATGTTTGGTTTAACCTATTTTATTTCAAATACAAGCAACGTAAAACAAAAGCGTTTCTCACATTCATATGGTTACCTTTTTATTTGGGACCAAAATTTATTTTGGGGTTTGTCAAACTTTTCAAAAATATGATAAAAAACTTTAATCTATAATTCAAAACATTTTGAAATCTTTATTATTTGCCGTTTTAGAGGGCACCTTAACGCAACTTTCGTCAACTAGCCAACTCTACGACAGACAGACAGACATCGAAGGCTCAGTCCCGTTTTCACCCTCTGGATACGAAACCATAAAATTAATGAAAAACCTTAAAAAAATATACCCAACATCAAATTTTATTTTGCATTAAATTTTATATTGTTATAAATTGTTTATGTTTTAATTTATCTAATTTTAATCCTCCCTTCGTTCGATCAGCCACTCATTTCGAAGGCAGAAGTAGACGTGCGTTGGTCGTGAGATTACAGCGGCTACCACGGCTACTAAGCGCGCCAACGTATGAACGCGTCACAAGCGGTTGCCGCAAGCGCCCTTTGATCTATGTCCAAAAACCGACACTAGAACGAATCAGATACAAGCGTCCACAAGCTCAACGCGAAGTAAGCCAAACGCCCTTTTTACACGCTTGAGTTTGTGGAAGCTTTCAGAGCCTTGGCGACCATTGAAATGGGGCTTTAATCTCATTATATCATCAGCTATCTGCCAGCATAATAATGAAAGCAGCATCAATAGACACCAGACTCTCGGATATTAACTACCCCAATCCTTTTTTGTTTTGGAATAAATTTCATTATATAAATTTTGCAATTCCATACATTTTTTTCGCATCGATCTTTAGAGGATCGGATCAAATGTATGCGATCGGCGGATCGGAACTAAACGTTAGTATACATAAAATCGGATCAAGCTTAAAAAAAACACGTCCCTAACCCAGCATTCACAAAGTGTTTAGTGTTTTTTTCGTTAAGGTTACAAGATATAAAAAAATTAAACATTCAATGTACACAAAATATAGTTTTATTGATATATTCATGTTTAATAAATTGTATACATAACATCATCAAATATTATATTAAAACATATACATTTTCGTTATACGTTACATACTCAAACACAAATACAATATGAGATGTTATCCCCGTTAAACATATATCTCATTAATCTATAAGTGTTTAGTCTCAAACACAATGCAGTAATTTCAATTGGCATACATGTTCAGCATCTAAACATGCCCCTTACACGAAGCTCATCAACATCAGATTTATTTACAGTTCATTATTAAAGCATGTACATTTATAAAACTCGTAGAATTCATTAGGCCTATTTACAAGTGGAATAAAGTTGGAATGCTTGACCGTAGTACACAATTTAGCTTGCCATCGGTGTATTGTACAACAGTGTAAAACTTACATAGGAACATCGATTCCTTCACTTGACCAATGATACTATATTCGTATATAATAATGTCTAAAAAAATAAATATATTATAAAGCAATAATAAGTAAATAATTATTAATTGCACATCCTCGATACTATACAATTTAGACAATAAAATAATTTATAACAGCGTAAGCTGGGCTTACTACTACATAGGTACATTATGCCGTACGGAAATAGGCACAGAGTGAATTTCTCTTTTACTACACAATATATATATGCATAGTAATAACAAATTGCAAAATTCTTTAAAATCCAGAAGTAACGCGTGCCCTAGGAATGTTTCGGACAATAAATATAAGGATAAGTACTAGAGAAAGTATAGAACAAGCTAATCACAGTAGAAGTAAATATTATATATTTACGATACATTTAATGCCTATTGGTGCGTCATTGTATTCTCAAACATAAACAATAATAAATAAATAAATACACCAAGTTGGCGCGAGCTCGCCAAGTGAACTCCAATATAACACGAAGCTACGTAACAAGAGCAATATTCAATGTTGCTTAATATGTACGACATTACCTTCACGAAACAACATTAAATCTGAATAATGATAGTGAGAAACATCAAGTCCATACCTCGTACAATGCTTCATTTACTCTAATGTGAATATAAATGATACTTAAATTCATTTCATTCTTATCTACAAGAAAAATTCGTTTATTAAAATTATATTTATATATGAACATCAGTTAACAATTTTCTAATAATGTTATTAAAGTAACAGACACCAGTATAGAAATTACATTAAACTCTTATATTTGGAACATAATTTCCTATAATTGAATACCAGTTCTTAATCTTATACCGGGTGGTAACAATCTCAATAATTCATAATCTCTTAATTTATAAACAAATTATCTATATTATAAAATGTCATCAATAAAAGGTCATGTTTTTCTAATAAAAACAACAATATTATGAAGTTATCGACAATACAATATAATTAGGTACATCGATATTATCAAATTAGCATTGGGAGTATATAAAATCGGATTGTTTTCTGTGTTCCACGTCAGCTTCGTCGCGGTTCTACGCTATCTACATAACTACGTTCTCCAAGGGCGATACACTCGGTTACTCGTTATTCAGAACTCTTCATTACCGGCACAACTCGCTCGGTCTAGTCATGTAAATAACGCAGATACAGAATATCTTTAAAAAGTTAAGCATTTCATTCATGTCTATAAACAAAGCATTTACTTTTAAAATCAGTCTCATTCGCATAAGGAAGTGATCACAGCACACACACTGGAAACTCGATGCAGAGCGAGAGGCCACGGCCCTCTTAAAATAACTTTAATAACAATAGAGCACCTCGATCTCAAACTTCTTACAATTAAACCTGATAGTCGAGCGACAGATCTTGAAATGTTTAATTTTATAACAAATATCAAACGTACGAGAAAAGGAGAAAGAAGAAATACTTAAAATAGGAAATACGTGTCGTATCAACATTTAAACAAATATTATGATTCTATACTCGAATAGTGAACGCACGCAACGCCTCTAATACAGTTAATAAAATAATAAGTTAAAACAAGCATAGACTAGAATTATGGACATCTGTGAAAGTTTAGATACAACACATAGGAGACACGATAGACTGCGAGACGAGTTCGCTCGGCTGCAAAAATATTCACTCTTAGAACGGCAATCTCACTTTGATGCAAAAAATGCAAAGCCCGTAATATTCTCGGAGACACCTACTCGTACACGGTTGGGTGGCGGCAGGCCGGGAGCGACCCGACGGCGGGCCGGGAGCGACCCGACGGCGGGCCGGGCGGCTACAGGCGCGCCAGGGCCCGCGAGCGCGCCGCCGCAAGCGCGCGTCACGGCTGCGCCTCCACCAGGCGCTGCAGCAGCACGGCCACGCCCACGGCCAGCAGCAGGAACAGCGCCGCCATGATGAGCGCCACGTGGCGGGGTGTGAGCGAGCGCGGTGGGCGGCGGACGCGGGGCGCGCGGGGCGGGGGCGGCGCGGGCGGCAGCGCCAAGCGCGCCGAGCCCGACCACGCGCCCGCCAGCCCGCCGCGCACGCAGCACACGCGCACCACGTACTCGCCGCCCGCCTCCAGCTCCTCCAGCTGGAACTGGCTCTCGTTCCCGCTGTAGACCTGCCGAACACACCCGTCACATATAGCACCGGTATACTGGCTTCAACATCAATGTCTTCACCTCGACAACAACATCACACGTATACTACGAATGCAACATTGGGGAAGAACGACTACTTACACGACAAATGTTCATCACCACGACGCACGTTTGTGCAACTGATTGGCTTTTTGACAAACTACGGCGCTTTTGATCGATGAACGT
Organism: Hyphantria cunea; assembly: GCA_003709505.1. NCBI lineage: Eukaryota > Metazoa > Arthropoda > Insecta > Lepidoptera > Erebidae > Hyphantria > Hyphantria cunea. Next base: position 1,353,800 of record PKRV01000652.1, on the reverse strand, counting down.
AGTGCGATACAACTTTTGCTAAACAACGTTCCTATATTTTATTGGAAGTAATAGATTAAAAGAAAAGTAGCGATTATTGAGGAACTAAATTGAAAATGTCGCCTACGTATACATTCTAAAATCGAGTCAAATTACATAAATTCGCCTACATTTGAATATTATGAACAGGCTTTTGGTCGCGGCACTGACCGCATATATATCGGTTATTGCGATTAAAAGAAGCCTACGATTGCCTTCTTCAAGGTTAAATCTATTTCGATACCGAAATTCATTCAAATCGGTTCAGCGGTTTGGGTGTGAAAGCGTTACAGATACAAGAATTACTTTTGAATTTATAATGTTAATGTGGAAGTATATAAAAGAGTATACCCAGAGACCAGTTAAATTGCTGCTATTTTCATCTTACACAGGCTATTTCGAGACTCATCTGTCTGCTGTCTCACGTGGTTTGGCCACGAAGTACAGAAAAAGCTTTAATTTTGCACACCAAATAGATCATTTGTATGCAATCCCTCATTTATTTACAATATTTTTGCAAAATGTTGCGACCGCGAACGTGTTAGTGCTTTAGTTTGTCGAGCAAAAGTTGTGTTGCACTGTATGTCGATCATAAGTTATTATTATTTTTTTATTTATTTTTTTTTTATTTTTTTTTGACAACTCCCGCATTAGGAATATACATTCCTGTGTCGCGGGGATCTTTACAAACATACATGAAACGGACACAAAGTACACCCAGACTTAGAACAACAATTTATGGATCACACAAAGTGTTGTCCCATGTAGGATTTGAACCCACAACACTTGGCGCAGTAGGAAGTGGCGACCACTGAAACCACTAGGCCAACCGTGTAGTTAAGTCAAGTTCCGTCGCTACTACTACTTCCGCCGATGTAGTGTCGCACCACTGATGGTCGATATATCATTCTGTCGCCTTAACAGTTTTAGTGAATCTGGTTGTTTGTCGCAACCACGATAGAGTCTCATTGGCGCGTGATATGTAGCTTTTTAAATCTCCGTAAATGGTTCTGAGTGAATTTCATGTTGTATTTTTCGTTGTTTTATTTTGTACCATATTCGTATAGTACCTATGTAAATTTTAAATTTTTTTGAAATTGTTATAAGATATAATTTTTTTAATGTGTATAATTGTCAATATGAGTTCATTTTTCATGTTTTTTGAATTAGGTTAAAAAGGTGTTATTGAAATGATTCGATCGATACGGTTATTAAGCGGTCCGGTGTTAGGGAAATTCCAATGAAATTTTTCCTCAACGTAAAATACCAGATGCAAAGTTGTCACCTGCTTGAAGACGCTGTCCTTCCCGCGCGCGCACTGCAGCACGTACTCGGCGTCGTCGAGCGCGTCCCACTCGACGAGCGCGGCGCGCGGCGCGGACACGCTGAGCGTGGGCGTGCGCGGAGCGGGCGGCGGCGCCGCGGCCGTGGCCGCCTCCACCGGCGCCGACCACGGCCCGCGCCCGCCTCGCTCGTCGCTGGCGCGTATCCGGAACGCGTACGTGCTCGCCTCTCGTAGCTTCTTCACTTTACAGGAGCGAGCGGACCCGCGGTACACGGGCCGAAAGTCCCGCGCCTCGAACGATCGCATTTCAACGCAATACTGAGCGCCTTCGCCGCCGACGGCCGGCCACTCCAACCGCAGATAGTTGTGAGCGGCCTGCACGCAACGCAGCGGAGGCGCCGCGGGCGGTGGGGGTCGCGTGGCGGCCCGCGCCTCCTCCGACCACTCGCCGAGGCCTAACTCGTTAAAAGCCGCGACGCGAACGCGGTACACCGTATCCGGCGTCAGGCCTTCCACCAGGCGCTCCGGAGTCGGTCCGTCCGTGTCGAATTCGGTGTCGTCTACGCCGACTCGATAACGCAGCACTTCGGCACCGTAGCACGCGGGCACGCGCCAGTGCAGGCGCAGACTGTCGGCCGTGGCCTCGTGGCGCAGGCCGGCGGGCGCGGCGGGCGGCGCGCGGGGCGTGAGCACGTCGCGCACGCCCGACCACGCGCCGCGCCCGGCCGAGTTAGTCGCGCACACGCGGAAAAAATACGGCGAGAACGGTGTTAAACGACCGACGAGGCAGCTCGTTTCCATGCCCCTGTATACTTCCGCGAACGCGTCGTCGACGTTCGTCGCGCTCATTTCGAGACGATAGTCGATCACGGGAGCGCCGTTGTCCTGTGGCGCCATCCACTCCAGGTGAGCGGAGCGCGCGCCCTCGAGACGCGCGGAGGGCACGTCGGGCGCGTCCGGCGGGGCCGCCGCCGTCACGAACGTGAGAACCGCCGAGACCGGCCCCGGCCCGACCTTGTTGTACGCCGTGACCCAGGTACGATAGTGACGACCGGGAATAAGGTCGCGGAGCACGCATTCGCAGTCCAGGCCCTGATAAGCGAGACGAGCTGCACCACCCTCCTCGAAGACTTCGACGCGGTACTCGGTGAGTGGCACGCCGCCGGTGCAGTCGGGTGGCCGCCAGCGTATCGACAGGAGCGTGGGGCGAGCCTCGGCGGCGGGCTCGGGAGTACCGCATACGCCGGGGCCGGCGGCGTCCGTTGTGACGTTCTCGGTGGCGGACCATTCGCTTTCACCGATTTTGTTGGCGCATCGCACGCGAGCCCGGTACAGGGTGCCCGGCTGCAGACGGTCGCAGTGCGCTTCGCGGTCGGGTCCGTTATAGGCCGCTCGAAATCCTTCCCCGGCGTCCAATTCCAGCGTGTAGCACTCGACGGCGGCGCCTCCGTCCTCGCCGGGCGGATCCCAACGGAAACGGATCGATCGCGAATGTATACGACCGCGTGGAGTCGGGCGACCGGGCATGCCGGGTCTCTCTGGTAGGGTACAAAATGTGACTTCGGTGGACCACGGCCCCTGACCGTACGACGTCTCGCATCGAAGTCTAAAGCGGTAGGCCGTGGCGCGTTTCAATCCGGTACACTCGTAGGAATCATCGGCTCCGGAATACACAGGTAAAAATCCGTGACCACGGGTGGGATCGTCCATCTGAAGCGTAAACTCTTCGTCGGCTCGTCGCTCCCAACCGAGCACTAGGGCGTCACTGGAGGCGGAGTGTAGGGTAGGCGGAGGAGGCGCAGGGGGCGGGGCGCCGGTGGTCCACGCGGCGATCTCCTCGCTCCACTCGCCGCACCCCACCTCGTTGACGGCGGCCAGCCGGAACCGATAGCAGGTCTGCGAACGGAGATTGTTGACGGTGTGCTGGCGAGTGCGGGGCCGGGCGACCTCGACGAAGCCCTCGCCGGCGTCCATCTCGAGCAGGTAGTGCAGCAGGCGCGCGCCGTTGTCGTGCGCGGCGGGCCAGCGCAGCTGCAGCGCCGTGCGCGAGTGCTGCGTGACGCGCGGCGCGGCCACGCGCTCGGGCGGCGCGGCGGGCGCGCGGAACGTGGCCGCCTCGCTCGCCGCGCCCGTCAGCTCGCCCGCGCGGATCTGCAGGCACACCGAGTACTCGCAGCCCGGCCTCAGGTCTAGCACCCTGCACGCACCCAATTAACTGACTCAACGATATGATACATACTATTTTTACGTTTATCAAAGAAAGACAAAAATAATTGAAAACAGTGAGAGGACGAGGATAACCTCTCATAAGCGATCTGTAAAATACATTTTTAAATTTCGACCGATACTGACCGACAATTTAGCGAGGTTCCGCTGTAGATAGCCTTGTATCGACCGCGGTCTCCCAATAGCAAATCGTATTTTAACTCGACGTTAGGCATCGTTACACCTTCAGGTACTGGCGAGTTCCATTGTACTAGTGCGCTGGTTGGAGATATTACTCTAACCTAAAAACGATGAAAACACTTTTTAAATAACATGATAATGTTAAAAAGTTAAGATTTTAAATTTGTATGTTTTTCTACTTTAACTGCCTCGGTGGCGCAGTGTTAGCGTTTGCGACTGCTGTGCTTGAAATCTCGGGTTCTATTCCCGGGTCGAACCAAATGTTTGTATGATCTTTAAATATTTGTATCGGACTTTTAATGTTTTCTATGTATAATATGTATGTATTCACAAAAGAAAAGTATATATGTATTTATGTCAGTTGTCTAATACCCATCAATAACACAAGCTCTGCTTAGCTTGGGACTAGATGGCTTTTGTGTGTTAGATGTACGAAATATTTAAAAAAGATATTTACTTTGTATTTTTTATTACAAAATTATAGGAGCCATCAATGGGTACAAAATTTATAAATAACATACAAATGCAAAAATTATACAGCCCTTTTCAGTCCCTCCCTTCGGCTCTAAAAGGGCTGTATAATTCGAAATCGAGGGTGGGAGAGAGGCGGTCTCTGGTAACCATTCACTCGGTGACAAGAATGAAAAAACTGTTGAACACAGATCGAGCCCGGCTCATGTACGTGGCACAGCATGATATTATTTAACCACTTTTAGTTATCTACATACTTACGAAAATTAAATATGACGTAAATCGTTATTATTATAATATACAAAAGATATAAATAGTGATATGGAGAAGAAACAAAAATGTATGTACCTGGGGTGTACGTGTAGCAGATAATAAATCGAGGACTGCTTGCGTATCATTGTCATCATCGCCATGCACCGAGGCACCAGCAGAAGACCCTTCCCCTTCGGACCAAGCTCCCGACGAAGCATTCCCACTACCACCTCCGCGTCCATTCACCTCTTTACGTGGCGACAATGAGGGCGTACTGGCCCCTGAGTTCACTTCTGCTTTTAATGAAAAACAACAATCTCAAAAAAATAAAAGAATGAAAATAAAAAAAATTTAACCACTCTGTTCTATCAGAAGAATTAATTTATAATCCAGTTGGCCTTTCAGATTCTAATAAAGTAAATATTATTCTTTTGTAAAACTTGTTGTTTGGTAAACCAAAAACATTTAAAACCTGCCTGCACTCAGATACAACGTAGGACTTAATGCACCAGGAATTCTCTACCAGCCAACTTTTGGGCAGTACAGAAATTTTGTAACATAGATATTTTCATAAGTTGCATCAGTCTTTGTCTTTTAAGTTTTATTAAATACAATATTATTATATAGAATTAATTTGATAATTAATATTTAGTTTCAAACAGTTCACACTCAAGCAGTATTGTGATAACAAAATTTCTGTACCTAGTGCAAGCTAAGCTATTGTAACTATCCTTTCTAAACTATTTTGGAAAGAGTAAAACACATGAACATCTGCATTGTTTTTTTTTCTGTGAACACTAACTTTAAAACCTTTTTCTCTGATAGTTAAGGAAATTTAGAGATAGTGTTACTCTGTTGTCATTCTTGCAAGTAGAAACTAACAATTTATGAAATTTCCTGTGCAACACATTCATTGATAAAATATTTGTTGTTGCTCCGAATCTCAAGATGGCGAATGGAAGGTTAAGTCTGCAGTATACAAGAAATGTTTCAAGAGCTTCATAGGATCAACAACTGTCAAATTATTAATATTTACCTATTCCATTATTTCTATTATTGTCATTCCGGCTAGCTAATTTCCTCTTCATTTTTGTGTACTGTCGTTGGGTCCTCTCATCTTTTTGGTAGACAGGAGGTGGTGGGGAAGGCTGCATATGGTGTGGAGGAACATGGTAGTATCCAGTACCATAGAAATGTTGAGGTCCTCCTGTACCATTAGTAGGGCCCTGAAAATTTTAAATATTATATTATTTTACCTGCCTTGAAATCATTATTCATTTTGTATGATTAATTATTAATATTATCAATAAGAGTATTATCTTGTTGATAAGGTATACACCTTAATTATAATACATTATGTCGGAGGGCTTCGACTGTCTTGTAATAGCCAGTTCAAGTTACAGGTATGCAGACTGTTATGTTTAATCCCCAATGCAATATGGATATATTAGCAATAAATGACTAATGTAGGTAGGATATTTTTTATTTTAAAATCAGGATATTTAAAGGAAAATGTGGTATCTCCTCATTCACTTGAAATATCCTTATCTATAATCTTTAACTCTCAGAGTGTGGTATTAGTATTGTGTGGATGGTTAGTTTCTATTTCAGTTTTAATTTATTATTCACTTATTTGTTTTCAATAAAAGTTAGGAGTTTACAAAAATATTAATGATCAATTATGATAGACAATATTAAAATCTTTATCTAACATAATTATATTTTGAGTGCAAGTTTAAATAAAAATATATTTGTTTCAAATTTAATTATAATATTACATGAACATGCAAAGAATGGCCATGTCCATTTGTGGACAAGTTGACAATTAGTAGCTATGTTCACATAACCAAATTAATGGTTTTAGGAGCAAGTATATTTCCAAGAATTTTTTTCAAGAAAATCTCAAAATCCTCTCTTATTATAGTCATATATAGACCAATACAAATATTTTAGAACACAGTAGGCAATCTTAAGATGTATGCATATTGTAAAAAATATTTATAAAAAGTTACTTAAATTGTTTGCATAGGTATGCATAAAATGTTTAAATATAACAAACCTGTGCATCTTCTCCGGGTTGATGAGGACTATTAGCTTTTGTTAGGTCAGGATCACTCATGTTTTAAAATGATAATTTGCAAATAAATAAATATAGAATTTTTCTCTACTAAAAGACGTCACTGCCACGTACTATATAGTACTGAGCACCAACTGGTTTTTCATGATAAGACTCTTATACACGACCAGTGTAACAACGACGCGATTAGATTAACGTTTAAAACTGTACAACTTCATTTAGTTACCGACTTACTGAAAATAGTCGGGTAACCTGATACGGCTTTGCGCAAATTTAAAAGCGACATACCTACGAATGTTGTTAAATTTAAAAGCGAAACAATCGATATAATCAATGAAAATGTTTACACAGGTTTTCCTAAATGCGATTGTTATTTTAAAGTGACATCAGCCAAAAACGACTGCGTGTTATAACTTTAAAAATTGACTGACTGTAATAAGTAGCGTATATTGTTAATCTCAGTCCAATAGATAGAATAAGGTCAACCTATACATGTAAACAAACTATCTACGGCGCGACGCGTCCATTTTGACATTTCTTTTTTTTATTGACACTCGCACGGCTTGTTTTTGCTTACATATTTTTATACCACGGAGAAAGATTTACTTACGCGGAAAAACTTTACGAAATTTAGGATTGGATAGTATCTATAAAAGGAAACATGAATTAATAAAAATAACAGCTTACTAAAATTTTATACATACTTTTTTATAAATTATCTTTTGCCTATGGCTCCGCCTGCGCTTACCGTGGTGATTTTTCAAACTGACATAACTTTTTTATTTATGAACCGATCGCAAATAAATAAACACGTTATGTTAAGTGGAGCAAACCGCAATGCATTAGTGAAAACTGGATGCAAATCAGTTAAACTGTGCCTGAGATTAGCGTGCACAAACGTACTTACGTACGCCTCCGCCGCCTCAAGCCCATGGGCACACACTGTCCTTTAAAAAACTAGTTAATAAAAAAACTTTTATCTATATCTGCATTGGTACATCTAGGAGTCGGAGTCCGTGGTTCTAAAAATTTATAGGGGATTTAATTATTATTATTATTTTAATTTATTATCAATTTTTATTAACTGAGTCAGATTGAATTTCCTGAATTTATTGACATTTATATCTTTTTTTTTTATTTATAAGCGTTACTTAATTGACTACAAAGTTGCGTAAAAATGACCGATCGTTTCGAAACGACTGATAATTATTAGTTTTATTGTATAATGGGACACAGTTATCAGCATATTAGAGGTGCTGATCTTAATAATATAACTATTTATAATACGAGTTTGTAAAGCTGATAGTGGCGAATAGGTAGAAAAATTTTAATTCGATCCAGCATGCGATCAACTTTATCGTATCGTGAGACACTGGGTACTTAAATTATGTTTCGAAGAAAGCAATTTCACGGTCATACGTAATAACTATATTTCTGATTTTCGATTCGTTGACTATAAAAAAAGGTAATCTTAGTAGCAAAATATAAGCATGGTCAAAGAAATGTCACTGCTCATACTTTGTAATTGTTTAGTATAAATAATATAGGTACAATAAAATAAATAAAATAATAAATAGATATTTAGCACATTTAGCACACAACGCCATCTAGTCCCAAACTAAGCAGAGCTTGTATTATGGGTACTAGACAACTGATATAAATTCATATACGTGTATGTACTTTTCTTTTGTAAATATATACAAATTATACATGGAAAACATCCTAACTCCGAAAAAAATATTTGTATATCACACAAACATTTGGTCTGACTCGGAAATCGAACCCTCAGCGAGCTCAAGCATAGCAGTCGCTTATGCACCCGCTGCAGTCAAAATAGAAAATAATAGAAAATTCAAAGTTAGGTAATTTTTGAGCAATTTTTCTGTAATTTTTACTCTATATGACAGTACAAACAACAACCTCTGATCGTGACATACTTCACTGCTAAACAATATTCTCTCGTGTGCGGTGAGTGGAGCGTGTGATGCATCCAATTTTGGCGGCTTATCTCTTGCGTGTGTTTGTTGTGTTAAGAAATGATTTTAAACTGCAAACGGAACATGAATCTATGAGATAACAGTTGTTTTCATAGGGCCTCAACAAAAATATCTACAGATAACATATAGGGATGGATGGATCTCTTTTAGTGTTGCCCCAGACGTCAGATTTTGGCGGGACGTCCCGTTTTTTGAATCAAAATTGTAATGTCCCGCGCTTGACAGGTTTTGTCCCGCTTTTTGGGGATAGCTAGCCGGACGCCAAAGCGAAGTTAGTTAGTTAACCGTAGTGCTGTGTCGCCAATAAAATAAGCAGTCAATAAATAAACACCATTACATTACAAATAGGAAATAGTAGTTGTTCTTTCACGAATTAAGAATGATGTAGCAGATTAATAAAAATATTGCGAATGACCTTCTTTTCGTCAAACTTACTCATATTTCGTAATCTCTGATTAGATGCGATACGGTGAACCTTTTTTTTTACTTTATCCCGCTTTCCACGAAAGAATCCCGCTTTTTTCACTAAAAAAGTCTCAAAAAATTCAATCTCTTTGTACCTATTTTCACCTAATAACTTTAGATGGTACATTCCGGTTTCGAAACCTGTGTTCGAAGCAGTGCTTCATTTTTGGTTCATTTAATTAAAATTCACGTGTTTTAATGTATAATATGCATTAGGATATTATTGGAATTAAAATAATCATATTGTATATAGGTTTCACATTCTTGTGAATAATACAACATTAAAAAAAAAATAGAAAAAAGTATATAAGTATCAATATCAGTTATCTAGTACCCATAGTACAAGCTTTGATTAGTTTAGGACTAGATGGCGTTGTGTGTTAAAATGTCTGAACATATTTATCATTTATTTATTTTATTTTATTATGTCAATAATAAAATTACACATCCCACACACGGACCTCTGTTATCTATTAACCATGGTCAATCAAACAGGTGATTAATTGTAGTACCTACCAAATATATATATACAGTGAAATGTAAGAACTATTGCGTTTAGCAATCTTAAGAGGAAGAGCGCCGTCGTCTAAAATACAGATATTTGGTTATCTAGTTTAGACGCGGATGTTAACTGATTTGTGAAGTGTAAGTATCTGAAAACGATGTATTATACACATAAGAATTTATTGGTTAAATAAATATTATTATTATATTACCTACAGAGAAGGAAATCAAAAAATGCTTAAAATGAAAATCGAACGATAGGTATCGACTAATCGTATATTTAAATATAGCCGTGCCTTGCTTAGCTGTGGCACATTGTGGTTGCAAAAATAGATAAGAATAATACCTGAAACACAGTGTACCTCACCGTCCGTTCAAAACTCAGGTGAAGAGAAAACGAGGTGAGACGTTCCATAACTTTTAGGGTTTTTGAAGGGTACCTACACCTATTTTAATATTTAATTTACCCCGGCATGAATCACCTATTTAACCCCTAAAATAAAATAAAAAACTATTATATAGTTAATCATTAGCTTATTAGTGTCCATACACTGTACAAAAATATCGAGATTGTAATTTCACAAAGTTAATTAAAAATATATTGCTAGTATTTTTATGCGAAGCGGACGAAATAACTGCCATTTTCTTCTCTCTAGTTCTCTTATAATAAAAAACATACTGTAATATAAATAATGTGGTACAAACATAGTGGTGTGGCGGTTGATGATGCGGAGGCGGTTGGTGGTGTGGCTGGTGGTGAGGCGGCTGGTGGTGTTGTGCGTGGTGTGGATGCGGTTGTGCATGCACCAAGTAGGGTCGCATGCTCTCGTCCATCACTGGTGGCATCATAGGCGGCATCATCGTACCTGACGTCACAACTGGCATGCCAGCTGAAAAAAATAAATTACACAATGTATTCGGCTGGTTTTTATAATTTTGCTTTCATTTTACCTATCTTAAGTTGGGGTGTTTATGTAAATATGGAAATATTTATTTATTACTTTTTATTTTATATATACTTTGTGCACATTAAAAGTGACAAAGATGGACTTGATGCGTAGGCATTTTCTACCAGTCGACCTTAGGGTGATGCAGAGTAGACACAAGGTAGATGCACGAAACTAAAAATATAAGTTTATATGATATATAAATAAGAAATAATTAGACCATAAGTAATAATTATATTAATACATATAATAAATGCATACACTGACATACATATAACTACATACATAATATATAAACAATATAAATTCTAAACGGGCACAGTACGATGGTATCACGGTGGATCTGATAGGATGTGTAAAAAATGTTTCCAGAATAAGTGTTTAAAACTTTGCCTAGTTTTAGCCATCCTGATCTCGAGAGGGAGCTCGTTCCAAAGTACGAAGAAGGTTGAGTGAAGAAAAACAGAGCGGTGAGTGGGACATTGTAGAAGCAGGTTGTTGGAAAACCTAAGGAATTTAGTGTGGTTTGAAAATAGATAATGAAATTTAGTAGTAAGGTAGGAAGCAGAGCTTGAAGAGAAGAGTAAAGAATAAAGGGTTGTTAATGCCCGTGTCTGTCTACGTTGGCAAATTGGAAGCCACTTGAAATGAGACCGATACTCAGACACGTGATCATATTTCCGTGAGTTGAAAACGAATCGAATGCAATTGTTGAGAAGACAGTCAAGTGTATAGAGCAGATCTGCTTTCAGGTCAAATTATCACACGTCACCATAGTTGATCATTGGGAATATTAGGGTCTGAACAAGCATTACCTTGATTTTGTTGGCAGAAAGTTGCAACTTGTTTTTGCCAGCTGCGAGTTGTGTCGATTTATAATCCAAGGTCCTTCACACTTTCACAGTATGGAATAACCATACCATCGTAGCTAACTGGTGGAAGTGAACCAAGGTTTAACTGGCTAATACGACTGTTGGATGGCATATAGTGGCAGAACATTAAGACTGACCGACTCAAGAAGGAATTGGTGTTTACGGAAACGACACGTGTTTTGATCTAGGAAATTGGTATTAAAATCACCCACGACGACATAATACGCATACTATATACCCAAAGATTCAAGGTTTGATTCGAATTTAGTGAAATAGTCAACACAAGGGCGACAAAAGACGATACCAAGGACAGCTTTAACGGCCCCAACACAATCCTCTAAGAATAAGAATTCAGCAGGGGCAGCAGAAGAGGAAGATGAAATGATTTTATAGGAAAAATAAGTGCGTAGGTAAGTAGCTTCGCCACCTCCTCTTCTCTTCATCCGGTCATTCCGGATAAGAATAAAGCCAGGGACAGAGTAAGAGGTAGAGAGAAGATGTGGTTTAAGCCAAGTCTCGAAAATCAGAATGGCTTGAACATTGACATCACAGAACGCCATGTACGATCAAAGTAAACTGTGTACATTTATACAATTAGGGTAGATCTTCTTATAAATAATGTTACTTATAAAGGCCTATCTCATCGCTAAAGCGATCTCTAACAGACAACCTTTGGATGGATAGCGAAAGTTTATGTAATCTTGTATAATGTTTTCATGATGCTCTACTCCAGATAACATCATTTTCATCGAATGTAGCGGGTGGGATAAATATAGGAGTAAATAAGCCTAAACGCACCCAAGAATGCGAAGCCAAACTAAATCCAAGTCAATGTTCTGTTAAGATACATCGCCAGTCTCGCAGAGACATTTGTGAAATAATTTCGAAGTATATTCAAATTGATGCCGACTGTCTGTGATTGTACCATAACTTTGAGGTTTTGCATGAACGTGCTTTAGGTGGTCGTAAAAGTCATTTTTTATCGGATGATACGCTTTTGAATAGCCACCCGTGGCGGAAATGTTGCGCATAGTTGAGAACTAGTCCCCGTCCCGCGATGCAAGGCGACCGCAGTCTTGAGCAATACCGTGCTCTAGGAATCCTACGAGAGCCTTCAAGCTCTTTGTTTCAACTCACGGCAAATAGGTTTTTTCCAGTTTTAATTCACTTCAGTTACTTAACTCTCTGACACAACCAATAATTGAATGTGGTTTGCTGGGCTGCTATTTTTAGCTGAGCTCTGAGCTTAACAACAGTGTAACATGATTTTTTTTTAAATGTTGGTAGTCTTGCTTCGTAAAATCTAGATTTAATATGAGTGTATACACGATTGTTGACAGTTCACTTCTATGACAAAGTTATTGACAAAACTTTGGTACCTGGTAGACATACATTGAAATGTCATTATCAGTCCGGTAAAAACTTTTTACGTTTGTTGTATTTGTTTTTTTTGCCAATTATCGTGTTCTTGTTTTGAAACTCTCAAAATCAAAGCGTGCTAGTAGGCGAGTGCCAGGATAGCTCTTTGTAGTCCATCATGTCTGTGAACCCATAATCTACTTACCGCGATACGTGTTAAGTCATGTAATACATAGTAATATAGCTAACAAACGGCCTGACTAATGTCAAGGGCATGGTGTTACTCTCAGATGGTACAGCAAAATGAGAATTAAATAGACACTAACCAAAATCAGGAAGCACGGTGCACATATGCGGGTGCTGGGGATGCTGCGACGGGTGTGGACACATCTCTTGTGGTACATAATAGGTCTCGGGAGGGTAGTATTCGCCGTAATAGCCATCGCCGGGGCCAGCGCTACCCCCTCCCCCTTCTGCGACCCCCACGCCCACCATGGCGGTTTCTAACACGACATGGCAAGACTGCGCCCTCGCCGCATTCGCTGCGTACACGTGTTTGCACACGGCCGCGACGCGTATGTTAACCTGCAACAATAGAACTCACATTGTACAATTGTGAAATTATTTGCTCTATTATCATACAGGAGTAGTTAATATTTAGTAGACTTGAAGCCGACCCCAACCTAGTTTATTATTATAGGATATTTAAAAACAAATATACATATAGCGAAGCTTCTCCTCTAAATTCAGGCTTCAGTACGGATTGTGAGTTAACTTAAAATTGCATGTGCTGTTAACAGTACCCGTCGGCTTTTGTGAAATGTCTGGTGGGCTCAGGATAGTTCCAAACTATTCTGTGTAAAAGACAAGTACAGTCCGATGCAATGGAGCCTAAATGGGAATGCATTGACTTAATGACTTTAGCTGGACATCGTAGTAAACAACGGGGCAAAGTCTTGTCGGATAATGGTTAAGAAACAAGGAAAAGATTAAAACTCTCTTCGTTTGTAAAAGTTTCTAAGGTTCTCTCAATTACGAAGCAGACAAAGTAACTCCAATTTTGATGTCTGGGGTTGATAACTGTCTATGGTCAGAATCAATAAAGGCGTCTCCTTTACTAATATGTTCTAGTGCCCTTCGTATTGATGAGGTTCGATAAAAGAACTTTGTGAAAGAATATTTGTAACATGTATATATTTTGAAGATATTTGTAATATTAATTACAAAAAATCAAAGAGATGAGTACTTGAAATACCGACAACAAATTACAATAATGAGCCGTATTTGAAATACAAGTACGTTTGTATTTAAATTAAAAGTAAATCATAAATTGTCCACACCGGATAGGTTTCTGATAGTTAATGTTACATTGAGGTGTAAGATATATTTACCCTACAAAAGGCTTCGGTAAGAAGATGATGTGGCAAATTTCATCATATGCCGTAAAGCTGATTTTGAACATTGAATAGATAGTGCAGTAAATTGCACAAGCAATATCGTAACGTCAATATCGACACATCCGTGTGTGCACGTCGCGTCGTGACCGTATTTGCCTTTTAAATGGGATACTGTCGTGGCACCTCACGAGGTCTACGTGGATGAGCCCGCAATCTATGTTAGTGATTGTGGCTTGAGCACCGCTCCTCGAAACCGTGATTATCGTGCGCAACAATTTTATGCAAGTTTGCGTTTTTAAAAAAATATTACAATGATTATTACCAATATTAACGTAAGTTCAGATATATTATAAGTGCATGATCTCCGAACATGTTCATATATTCCTTACTAGTTTATGCTCGCAGCTCGCCCGCATTTATGTCGGTTATCGATAACCGATGTTATTCTGATGTATAAGCTATATTACTGTAAAGTTTCATCCAAATCTGTTGAGTAGTATTTACGTGAAAGAGTAACAAATATCCATCCATACAAACTTTCGCGTTTATAATAATAGTAGGATAATAAATAATATTTTTATTCTCTTTGTCAACACAAGCATTTTATACGATACTAAACTTCAACTGGTTTTTAATGTAGTGTTAAAAATATGAGCACATACCTAATCGCTAATTGTTTATTGCCAAAAAATGGTTGCCAATTCGTATAAAATCTATAGTGTCAAAGGGTTCTAGATATATTTCTAAACATTACGGTTCATTAGCCACGAAAGTAATTAACATACAAACGCAAATTACTTTTGGATAATAACAATAATTAAATAGCAATAGACACCAACGCTAACGAATATTTATAATTGAGGGAAATATTAACCAACATAAACTTTATATGATATTCCCACACACATAACAATTTAATGTTATTTGATACTTTTTGTCATGTTTAACTAATTGTTATTTTTTGTGCGTCCATGAATGAGTTAGCAATAAAATACATCGTGAGTCATTCACAACAATACATGTAGTCATTCATGTGCGAGGAAGGGCGTATTGTGGTTTCAGTTTTACACATTGTGCACCTTAAACAGTTGAAGTATATTTCAATAAAGTATATATGTATATCCTATTTACCCACATTGCAAATCCATTACGATAAAGACGTTCAATAAGTGTCATTATCCTCGGTTAACAAGGTGACGGCCCATAGGGGAAATGATTCGCTATTCCAGGTAGAACCAATTGATTTGAAATTGTGTTATTAATTTAAACAAAACAAAAGGAAGGGAGACAGTTTTGTGTAATAGTAATTTGGATTGACGATGAAGCTGTAAATGTAAATAGTTTTTAGTTAACAAAAGTTTGATGTATAAAATAAAATGTCTGTGGACAAATTACGTTCATTGTACGATATAGCTTTTGAAATAGGTTTATTTGATTAATCACGTTCTGGTTATTTAGTAACATCTGAAAAACTTTTTTTTCCGTTTCAAAAGGTACACTTCCCGTTTGATCCCATTAAAATTTGAAGAAAACAAATTACTTTTTAAGGAAGGAAATTGAAGGATGCTGTTTATTATATTTTGTATTTTTTTATGTATGAGCCTACCAAAGTGCCTCTACCTCTGCCAAACTCTGCCTGATGGAAAGTCTGAGCAGAATTTAAGAGTAGTGGTCACCATACTCATTGGAAATGCAGACAATGCAACAATGCAGCATGGTGATCCACTCCATGGCGGCTTATTGAGATGCTTCTGCATCATTAGGCCTCCGATCTCGCACTCACCAACGAAACACGACCGCATGTATAATGACATTTTAGGCTGGTCTTCTGTGCGAGGGAAATATCGCCCAGGTCGAGCTCGCCCGTTCGTGCTGAAATCACGATTGATCCACTTATTTTTTTTTTGTTTTAAATATTGTATATTGGTTGCCTGTAAGAGACCGCCTCCGGGCGATAAGGTCGCCAATTGTACTTCTCTAATTTTATGTTAACTTTAAAATGAATCTCATGTACAATAAAGAGATCTATTATTATTATTTTGTTATAAATTCATTGTGTATTTTGGTTAACGCTATTGTACATTTTAACTATCGTACTTCTTCTCGACAATTACTGTTGTCAATAATTTGAGTTATCTTTACACACTATCACAATCTCGGATACTAGTAAATCAGGGTGTGGTTTTTCATGCATTATACTCTTTTAGTCAATTAGTACCATGAACGCAGGCAATTGCTGGAATTAAAAAGAATACAAAAGTATGCAAAAGAAATCATTCCATTAATTTTAATCCTATCTGGCATTCAAAGAAAATCAATTAAATTCTGAAGCAAGGGGCATGAAAGTATTTTCATTAAAATTATTGGCGTATTTCCAAGTTAATTGTGTAGACATTTTATAGTCATAGGTCAGTTTGTCTCATTCATCTCTTAAATAAATTACGTTTAGTGACTTTGTAGTAACAATTAGTTTAAGTATGGAAGAGTACGTATGGAAAATCCGATTGAGATTATATTAAGAAAGAAGAATTAAGAAAATGTTTAAAAACTGTAACCAGACCACGAAAAAACTTTTAATAAAATCTATATAGCCCATGTCACCCGCGCCATTATTACGAATCTATTGACAACTCATTTATTACAACCGGTTCAGTAGTTTAGGCGCTACGGTGGGCCATACATACTGTGGTATATTATTATGAACATACATAGGCACCAAATACATGCCAAAACTAAACTTTTTTTGTGTGGAAATGGTGGCTATGTCGGACACGAAACAAACCACACGCCGTCTCGGGTACTAGAAGCCGGGTAACCAGGTGCACCCTCCAAAAGAAACGTACCTCGAGCCACCTACGGTTTTTGATGCCCCTCCTGTGTAGGAACCCCGATACTCCTTTTCATAACTTTCTTTTCTTTGCATAACCTGCTCACAGTAAGAGACGGCGGAGTACCCTTTCTTTTGGGTTCGCCCATATTCATAATAATACATATTATTTTAAAATACGGTAATTCCCCATTTTTATGAACAGTTTAGATGCCGTAAATATTTTATTCCTTATCGCTTGTTAGTAAGAGACGTAATAATTCAACCAATATTTATATATATCCGTTTGATAACAGTTTGACAGAATAATATGATTTCCACTAAGAATTATATATACGATTTGTAACTTTATTGTCCTACTTGTGCAGTAAACATTTCCATTGCATTCATACCTAAGTCATTTTGGGTGACGGGTTTACGTAACAATAGTTAGCAGTTAGTAAGCGTTATTCAATGAGGTCACTAACAGGAAATGTTAACTAAAGTTCATAACTATTATTTCGTTTCGTCTTACGATGCCGAAAGTTTGTTCTTGGATATTGCAAAGGTTGAACAGATTAGACTTATAAGACGTCTTTGGTTAAGGACCACCAAATATATAGTTACCTACATAAATATTTACATGTGTATTTTTCAAGAGAAGTCACAAAACTAGCTGTTCAGTTAGACTTTTAAAACAATAATTAATTTAAAATTAAATTTTATATTTTATTTCAGTGATATTTCTATTCTAACTGACGTCATCGCCAAAAACCCGTTTTGGAGTTGGTCGCAATAGAGACCACTTCGTGTTTCCTTTTTAACTAAAAAACTAGTTACCGAATTTTTCGTTCTTTAGGTTCGAATTTCAATAAATACACGACATTTGGAGGATATTCGCGAGTCCGAAACTAGTCTGATGATGTATTATAAAAAAATCCCTTTGAATATTTGATTTTGAATATTTGATACTTTTTAAAAATTCTGCAACTACGTGCACCTGTTTTTTTAAAGATGCAGACCACTGTAAAGTTACGATTTAAATTTTTGATCATCGAATACCATCGTCATCATCATCATCTAGCCTCAAACTTAGCGGAGCTTGTTCTATTAAGCTTAGATTGACTGATAGAATACTTTCTTTTGTAGTTAAATACATATTATACATAGAAAAAACCTGAACTCCGGGAATTGAACACGAGACCTCAGTTCAATAGTCGCATTTGCTACCACTGCGCCACTGAGGCGGTTTTATTAATCTAGGAGAGACGATACAACATGCATCAGCTATTATTATTTTACCCAGTAAGCATTATTTGATATAAACAACTAGAACCCAGAATTTTGCTGAACTTTACATTCAGGGAAATTCTCTCGTAACACTACACCTTGATGGGTGATACAATTTATCTATGTCATATGATGCACTATTATTATTTTCTTAGATTTGTTTGCAGAATGCTTGTGTCTACAGTAGAATAAAGCATAACTTTCGTAAGGAATTCAAATTACCCGTGATATATAATCGGGTCCCACAATTTCCAGCCTAAATCTAATACGATGTTTGAAGCAATTAGGATTGATTGTGAATTGTTTTTAAAGTTTCCCTGATGTTTATCTGGTGTAGAATTTAAACCAGCTGGTAGCACAGCTCTTAGTGTTTCTAAACGTGCGAACCCAGACAGGCTATATTAAAATTTCAAACCGGTTGTATCGCCGACGAACTTGCGCGGCAATTTTAAACTACGTGCAGATGACACATCGCGCATAATATCGCTGAATCAAGTGTGCGTGAGGCTTTGAGAAAACTTATAGACAACGACACTAGTCTTGCTAGCGTGGCAAATATGTGTACATACACTACACAATGAAGACATAGGTAGCAGAAAAGGTCCCGCTGTTGTAAGTTCTAATTTACATTTGTTTCAAAACATTATTTACTAAATAACAGTTTTACTGTCGCATCAACTGTTATGATATACTTTATCGGTCGTTTTCAACTTTGAGTTCCTTTTACCAAAGACTTGAGAGCATCTTGGTGTCTTTTCAATTTTTACTGTAATTCAGTACTTTTAAGTCTCCGGAATATTTATTAAAGGCGATACTTATAATAATTACATGACTACGTTTGTTGACGGTTTTTATTATCTAGGTGGCCTTGACAGCTCCAGGAGGAAGTCGTATGTTAATTTTTTCAACATTTGCAAATAAGCAATGTGTTTCAGTTAATACAACCTAGCATATTTGAATATTAAGATAGTGTTCAAAGAAAAGAACGCCTATGCGAATAGAAACAGTCAAACATCTAAGGATCTGAGTCATGCTTATTTATCAACAAGCAGTTTACGAACACGTTGGATTTTCCAACTTTTAAATCTAGACAAACTACTGTAGTTAACTTATAACCACCACCGATAACCATTTATATCGATGATATGCGGCAATATTAAATTCTACTAATATCATAAACGCGAAATTTTGTAAGTATGAATGGATGTTTGTTACTCTTTCACGTAAAAACTACTAAATGGATTTTAATGAAATTTTATAATAATATAGCTTATACATCAGAATAACAGATAAGCTACTATTTGCCGCGATAACCGACATACACGCAGGCGGAGCCGCGGGCAACAGCTAGTAAAAATAAATGATAAACAAAAATTCTTCAGACACATGAACAGTTTGTTATCAAAAATGTAATCACTTACACTTTCCCTCGTTTGTCAGACCACGCGTCAGACACCAATCCATCATACAGAACATAACAAATAATGCGGCTGACGACAATTTTCCCGTCCCTCTGAATTCTCAAGACGTTCATCTATTGCTCTCGATCTGCTTCAATTGAATAAATGCACGGAGGTGATGGCGTGGCGTTCACTAATAACACCGGATTCTACATGCGTTGTTATGTAAATAGGGTCCTGCCTACAGATGAGTGGCTCGCCTCGATAGAGCTCTGCCAGGGTCACGGCCGAACGTACGCTCTATGCGCTCAGCCCTTGTACTATAATGCCACGTCGTCATTATTTGTAATAATTACCTCTTAAGTAGTAAGTTTAGCACTTACTCTACTGTTCAACCTACGCAAATAAAATATAAATGACATGTTTTAATAGAAAATCGGTTTCTCAAGCATAAAGTACAATTGAATCAGTGTCGTCAATATGCAAAACTTATATAAATTACGGATGTCAAGGTGGCTACGATTTCACGTTAGCTCAAAGTCAATTTGGCGAATACAATTTTATGATTTTCCTATCGATGTGTGGGTAATTGAAACGAAGCGTAATCTCGCCGCTGACGCACGTGCACTCACGTCGACTATCGAGTATCGACCGAACAGCAATTATAACTTCGATAAAAAACATTAACTCTGGAGAAGAAACAACAGGCTATGTGGTTTTTTCTCTTAGCATATCTAAGATGATTATTATATATGTCCTGGTGCTAGCAATTGCTTATAATTTATTTAATTTGCGGTTTTCCGCGCATAATATTATAATTCTACATACGAAAAACTAGCTTTTACATATTGGACAACCAGGGTATGTTAATATGCAACCATGGAGCTGGTGTGTACACAAGAGTGAAACTTATTTCCGGGAACCAATGAATTCAGTTAAAAACTAATCAAGTCATTCACCGGTGAGGAGGTGACTATACAGATGCATGCAACGGGGAATGTTGGTTCTCAATATCAAAGTGCACAAAGAATACAAAATAATAATGTAAATATAATGTTAGTTGGTGTAGGTATCTCTTGCAAATACACTATTTCAGTTGCACAATATCAGTTCAGATTTTCAAGCGATCTTCTTTCAGAATTGCATTGCAATTGTAATTGTTGCATTCAGTTTAGCGTTTTAGATAAATAGTTAAAAATAGTTTTAGCAAAATAGAGCGAATGACAATATTGTATTCACATCCACATGTCGAGTTTTTTTTATGAAATAAGAGGCAAACGAGCAGGCGTATCGCCTGATGGTAAGCGATTACCGCCGCCCATGGATGCGTTCACCAGAGGCGTCACAGGTGCGTTGCCAGCCTTTGGAAGATGGGGAGTGGGTTAAACTAATCGCGTTTCCACTACAATTGGTTAAATTTTCTACAATATTATTATAGTACCTACCTATGTAAAAGTGCGCTTTTTATTAATTATTATGCCCCAGTTTCTATTAAAATTACGCCAGATATAGGCAACAATGGACATACTAAAATCGGAGTGTGCCGATGAACGCAGTTCTAAAGTTAGAAAACGGAACAACTCGAACCCATTGATATTCAATGTATGCAGGATACGAGCGAATGATTCACGAAACAACAACATATGAAACATATAAAATGTATTACTTGAATATAAATAATGAAAGAAGTAAAATATAAACAATTTTGAATGAGTTTATGTAACTGTTTTAATAAAAGATAAAAAGGATATTTGGTAGTTACTCAGAATCGGTATTGTCGCTATTTTTTTCAAGTATTTAATTTATTATAAAATAATACTATTTTCTGTTCTTATTATTATATATTATTTATGATTGCTGAATGTAGACAAAGCAAAATAGGTGTGTCAGGACCGTAGTTAGTGGATATCAATTGTCTCTGCCTGCCCCTCTGGGAAATAGGTGTGACTTTAAGTTACGGTTTTTTGCCCGTGTCAATCAATGTAGAAGTTTTTAATACTAGTAACAATATTAAGAAAGTAAGCATTATCGTAAGTTTTTTCGTATTTACCGTGATTGACACTTAATTAATGTTCTAGCTTCCCTCTGCCTTTCCCGTTTGTATTCTTACCTAGTCGGCAGAAGTACGGAAAAAGACACAATGTCCATAGTTTTATTCAAAAATTTGGTCACAAAGGGTTTAAAAGAAATGACCGGGACGAAGCCAAAGAAAAAGTTAACATACAAAAAATTCGATTCTATTTCGTATGTGATCGTAGATAAGGCCAGCTTCAGAATATAGTTTTTTGTGGTGATATGTGTTCATTAGTCATAATGTACATATGGTCAGTTTATTACAATACGACGATAATGATAGCAAGTTGTTTATTAGTGTCGTTTTCTGTACCATTCGTGCGACCAATAAACATTCCCAGCCGGGAATCCCAAATATCATGTACAGCATAAGGAAGAGGCGAATGGTCCCAGACAAACGCCGGAGACGTTCTGAGAATTCATTTACATAGCAAATGAGACCAGGCTGAGATGGTGAGAAACGTGATTATAATTGATCCATGCAATTGTTTTTTTCTTATACATACATACAAGTTTTTTTTATATTGTAATAGCTGTGCCCCGCGGTTGTTGTATATCGCTTCGAAAGGTGACCTAAGTAACTGCTTATTTCGCCAGCTATCTGCCTTATTTAAACGGTAAGACAAAAAAATTTGGAAAATTGATTGTTGATGTAAGTACCGTACTTTCATATGCGTTTAGACAATTTAGTAAAAGGGTTTTACTTTGAAGTTACAAACAGACACTTCAATTTTATTTATTTATATACATGTAGCAAAAATCTTAGAGCATAGCATAACTTCTTTCTTTATTAGTGTCAACTTAGCACAAACGAAAGAATTAAATTGTTTTTTTTTAACAATTATCATCATTCATTTTCAAAGACGGGAACTGTCTCATCAACCTGTCACTTGTCGTCACTGAAGCGTAAGTATTATACTTAAAACAAAAAGGCTTTTGCTTCGCCGTGCGGGTAATTTTTCGCAAGAGTGAGTGACTGCGTGTCACACCTCCCACACAATGGGGGCCAGTCATCACAAAGCTTTTAGAACTATTATTTTATTCATACATCAAAGTCAAAACAATAGCCGTGTACAGTCAAAACCCATAACATATATTTTTTTATTTAGCTGAAATAAAAAGTTCCTGAACAATAAGTTCGCGCATTGCGTTAGTATAAAAAAAGAAAGTAAGTAGGTACTTACGTATGGATAAATAATTTGCAATAGAGAATTAACAAATTTTAATATAATATTTATGAGATTTGTAAATACACATTTTTCTTAAGAATATATTGTTTCGTTTTGGTTAATATTTATTTTATAACATTATTAAACATTATATTAATGTGAAACAAAACATATTTTAATACACAAATTGGCGCAAAGAGATACGGGTAATTTATAAGTTATAACGCTACACTTGTGAAAAATTAACATAATTCAACAAGTTTACATTTCCTCACTTTTACAAAAAATAAATATGTTTAGAGAATTTAAGGGCGTGGGAGAGCCACGCTTCGGCATGAATGGGCCAGCTCTACCGGAGTGATATCACGGCCTCACAGAAAACCGATGTGAAATAGTACTTGTAAGTTTCACCGAGTAAGTGAGGATAACGGAGGCCCATACCCTAACACCTCGTCCATTCCATACTCCACACCCAGCCCATCTCCTCCCCATACCCCAAAGGCCGGTAGCGCACTTGTGTCGCCTCTAGTGCTGCGGGTGTCCATGGAGGGCGAGAAACGCCTACCATCAGGTGATATACCAAAAAAAAACACAGGATCTCCGGTGCGCGAGACTCGCACTCGTCTGGTTTTATTTTTCATTCTTTGACCTCAGTATATTTATTGTATTTATTGTACAACATTTGACAGCTTTAGTCGTCACATTAATAATACCTTTATTAAATATGATAGGTTTCCTTTGTTTGCCACGGTGAATAAGGGAAGATTACCGTAGGTTTTGGGGTAAACGCCCACAGCGCGCCAGGGCGGCGGCGGCGCCCACGCATTGACGCAATTCGCCGTCAGCCTTTCATAAAAATATATGTTATAGCCAATCACGTTGAACACCTACAGCCGACTGAAAACTGAAAGCTCAATTAAGAGCAGAATTATCTTTTGTTTTCAAATATGAAATAGGTAGTGACTCACTGATTAATGAAGACTGTTTCCAATAGACGTTTGAGTTCCCAATTCCTTTTCTTTGTTACATTGAATAAACCCAAAATCAAGATAATAATAGAGATTAAAGAGACTCAAATCTTCACACAATATCTAATATCACATGTAATACTAGCAAATTTAATATAAGCATAAAGTAGTTTTAGAGGAGTGTTTATACACTCTTCTTAAACCTCATTTTTTGGCGGGAGGGGCCAATGTCCAGAAGTGAATTATCAAAGTCTATTGATACAAATTCTCAGTTCATCGGTATTGAAACAACAAAAAAGACGGTAAGTGGATAGGTAGTAGAGCTACGCTGATTGCAGCATGACTGGCTCGACCGGTGTGGTACTACCTACTCACAGAAGACCGACCTAAAATGGCAACCTTCGTGCTGTCGTGTTTAGTTGGTGAGTATGAGACCGGAAGTCCAATGATGCAGAAACATCTCAATAGGCCATCATTGAGTAATGAATATGGTGACCACCACTCTTGGTTTCTGCTCATGCTTTCCATCAGGCAGAGTCGAGTCACATTGGCAGGCTCATACCTACTTAAGAACCTACTTAAAAAAAACGTGTTCACTGCACTACACTGGCCTGTTACCTGCCTATCCTTCGAAAGAAGATTGTTATATGACTATGGTTAATGTCCATTAAAAAGAAAGATTTTTCTCTTTTTAATGTTTAGGGAAGTAAGATCATCGGAGTTAAACAATTAATTAATCGCTTAACGCTTGTTTTCTATAAGGTTTTGTTAACACTCCGGTTGAGAAGACCCACCACCTTACGTACGTATATGGAACCTTCCACAAATTTCTTTAATTTTCTAGAACTTTATTTGTATGGAAAAATCATTTTGCCAAGCATTTAGTTTTACTTTTTAATGTGTTGACAATAAAACGACAGAATTATTTTAGTTTCTGAGGCTAGTAGCCGGATGAAGAAATGATGAGTGTTCTTTCAATCCATTCGGGGACTTCTTTTATGGATATTATCTTGGGAGAGCCACACTTCGGCATGTATGGGCCGCTTCGACCGGAGTGATACCACAGCCTTACAAAAAACTGTTCTAAAACAGCGCCAGCGCTGTGTTTAACCGAGTGAGTGAGGATACCGTAAGCCCATACCTTAACCCATCATCCCCCAAAGGCCAGAAACGCCTCGGGTGTTCGGATGTCCATGGGCGGCGGTAATCGCTTGCCATTAGGCGATGCGCCAGCGCGATTGCCCCTTTCCAAAAAAAAAATATAAAGCCATACTTTACAGTCATATTGCAAGTTCTATTACATTAGCAACTATCCATTTTTAAAATATCGAATGCTAAATTGCGATACGTAGGCTATAAAATGAAGCATAAAAGTCTTAACTCAACTAATAATACGAAGAAGCGTATCATTACAGCTTAAAATGGACTTAAATGTTTCATAACTGTATATTACAATAGTAGCGCCGACAAAACAGTCGGGCGTAAAATTATATACCGGAAATGGCGTACACTTGAACTGTAGATGGCCTATTCCTGGATCGAGGCCAATGCTAGACCACTCCGGGTATACTCGTCGTATCTACTCACGGGGTAATACAATAATCCCCGGCGCATTAAAATCAAAAAGTAACTGTCTCTCTGTAGCGGCTAAACCGCTGCATGGATTTCAATGTTTGGCATAGAAATACTTTGATTTTTGAGGAAGGACATAGTGTAATCTTTACCGCGATAACAGGAAATACACACGGCAGGAGCAGCGGACAAACGAGAATACAAAATGAAATTATTTGAACGTACTATTAAAATAACGTATAGCAAATACTAACAGTTCCTTAAAGTCTTAAACATGTACTTATCCGAATAGAGGAATGATATAATTTTTTAAATATCTATCTAATTGGTGTAGCAGTAAAGTACTTTAAGGTATTCGAAATCAGTGTTTAAAACATCCTCTTTAACTCTATTAGTTAAAATAGGTTTTTTTTAAATGAGGCTTGCTAGAGTAAATTTCATACTGCCATATAAATAAGAAGGCACTTGCTGTTTAATTTAGTTTTTTATTTATAAACTTTTTGAGACCGATTTAATATGCCCTAAAAGTTAAAAATAAAGCAGTGAATATACGGGTTTTGCAAGGTTCTTAAAAATTCCTTGCCCCTTTCATATAGGTGATGGTGTGATGCAAGATGGTTCCCACAGCTACAGCCGATTCTTTGTTTTTTTAATTTATTAGTAGTATTGTGTAGTAGTAAGTATTGAGTAGTATTTATGTTGCTGATTATGACTCCGATATTACCTGTAACCGAATTTCCAATACGTCAATGGTGGTAATTCTGTTGTGGTCATCACTAAACTAAAATTCACTAAAGTTTGTTTTTGCCTTAAGCGACGACGGCGAGGTCAGTTCCTGGATGGGTGGCCGCTGGTGGCGTGTTACCATGAGCGTCTCCGTGATTTGGAGGTCACGGTTGTTATCATAGGATAATAGTGGTAAAGCTTAGTTGGAGGCCTTTGGGCGGCTTAAAAACATCTAACGGTAAGTTTACGTAGCCACAACGTTGTCTTGCCAGTCCCCAACCCGCACTTGGCCAGCGTGGGGACGTATGGCCTTAACCCTCTCCTGAGAGGAGACCCGAGGCCAGCAGTGGGACATTATGGGTTGTTAATGATGATTGATGAATCGAACATGTTAATAACAACAAATAGTACCAGGAGTACAATTTTGTAAAAGATTTTCCTTCATTTCGTTACCAACAGTATTTCCTGGAAGTCTATTTAAAATATTTAGTCATTAAAATCAACATATTGACGTAGGAACAGAAAGTTGTTTGAACAACCGTTCAACACCGAAGGTAGGCGACTCGTGACTCATGTCTGTAAAATTTAGAAGCCCTAACTCGAGGAGGTCTCGTGACACATACCTAAAGCGATCTTTTATCTCTTTCTTTTTACTAACAATAGAAGAGAACAACCAAATTCTTGTAATAGATAATATTAATTGAAATAGATACATCCGGTTAAAAAAAAATATTAGAGCACAAACTATGTGTAACTCAGCGGTAAGGTTAAAGTTCACCATTGTTACAAAATATACGAATCCATAGACGTTGATAAATTGTTGTGATAATAACTGTCATATTAGGTTAACAAATGGACACATACGGAACCTAGATTAAATGGTTTAACCTAACTGCTATTTCATTTTTGTGCGAGTGAGTGGCCCCGTGTGGGCGAGCCAACGCAACAATATAGTTTGTTGCAGTAAAGTGCCGAATGTCAACAACTTTGCACATTTCCAGCAATATTTAAACACTCTAGGTTCAACGATAATAAAACTCACTATAATTAAAAAAAAAAATAAGTAACCATTCGACTACAGAGTGTACTGATTGTACAGTAGTTTAAGTGATCAATTTGCAAACTAGATTTAGTTAGTGAAGTGGGTTTTAATGAATTGGTTTGTATCGTAAGTTCGGTTTTTGAATGTGTGATTCATACTTTAATTGTTCCATATGGGAATATGCCTATTTACATGTGTGCCAGCCATTCGCTTGTTCATTCTCATTGTGTATAAAAACCGTTGTAAATTTGTTGTAACAACATTTCATAAACCAGAAAAAGTTTCAAAAACTATAATCCGATAACGGAAAAATTTTCGATGAAATTTAAATAGCCTGTGCCATCCGGGGAATTATTATAAAACTATTGCCACGCCATTTATTAACATCGGCTCATTAGTTAGGCGTTATGGTAGAATATACAAATTTACGTAGACTGTCAAAAACATTACCCTTCTTTTTGGTTTCGCCGTATTCGGGTTAAAAATATATGATGTGATGCCATGAAGTACGGTTAGTACAAGTTAATGATCATTGAAATAAAACTGTTTATATTTTCATTTTATGGCTCAAAAGATCACTTTTTTATAAATATGAATGATAACACAGTGATAAACGCAGTGAATGAGTGAATTGCGTCCCGATTTCAAACGATCAATGGACCAAGCGATGCATGTAGGTACAGTAATTACTGTAGATAAACTCTGACTTTACAAATAACAACACACATTTCAAACTGTAAACAACATCACTGAAACGTGTATATTATCTAGCTATCAAATATGTTATTCAATTTTATAGGTAAAGGTACCACCGAAGCGAATAACGGGCAATTTCTTTCGTAGACATTATGGATAATGGCCTTCTTGGTGGTTTAAAAGGAGGAGGTTACCAATTCGACTGTCTTTTTATGTTTTGTTACGTTAGAACTGATAAAGCTGATGCTTCCCGTGTGTGTCCCATTTCAATTGGGTCCAGTTCATGAAGTCGTTTTTTTTTTTGGAAATTTTTTGAAATATTTTATGTCCGTACCTATATTTAGGAGAAGTGCACAAAGCTAAACAATAAACTGGTCAATCAAATCTAGAAGAAATTGAAAAAGTCAAATTTTGTTTGTCAATCGATCTCTAGTGAAATTAATATTAAAAATGATAAACGACAGAGTTATCTTCAGAGAAGAATCTACAGAGAATCTATTCCTTTTAAGTTATGTTAATAAAAATATTGAATTATGATAGAGACAGAATATTCTCAAAGCAATCGGCTAGTTGGTAGGGGTCGTACATCGACCTCCGAATCATTCGTAACTTCGTGCACTAGAAACCACGATTCGATCGTCGCCAGTTAACATCGCCCGGCTTCATGTCTCGCTCCACAGCTGAACCGAATAACAATCAACCAATGTTCACACCAACATTGTACTGTGCACACATACAGTCGCACTTTCCGTGTGTGTACACGCGTAACGGTCGTTTATACAGAATCATTCCACATTTGAAACAATCAGTGACACATAGCCATATCGTCGAGGGATAGCTGTATCATGTTATTTCTATCTACAAATACTTACTAACAGAAATATCATATATTTCATTTATTTAAAAGGAATCTAAATAAATAAATAGGTGGAAAAGATAATATACCTACTATTAACATTTTCATAATGTCATTCTCTTTAAAAAAAAACCCGAATGATTAAGCTATTTTTAACAAGCAGGTTAGACAATAGATACAATGAACGTAACATAATGCTGAATAGTTTACTAATGTCATCTGGGCCTGCGGTGAATTGCTGTGCGTTTAGGCGATTGTGCCATACATACTATAGTAAATATAGCTCACTAAGGACCCATAATATTTTATCCGTGGTGCATATTTCGACTTCATTTTGTCTCCCGCTTTGCTAAGGAGGAAAGTGGACTTATTATATTTCCAACTCCTCCGGTTGTTCTTCTGATTAATTTCGTTGCGGGTTCCAAGACAGTTAATTTTTTCCTAGACCTTCCCGAGTGTCATAACTCGATGTGTTCGTGGGTCACTGCTGTTGATCCTGGTGTACAGGAGTTACAGAAGTGGGGGTGGGGCTGGGGTTAATCCCATTTAAAAACAATCAGATTTAACGATTGGGAAAATTCAGTTGGTAAGGCAAGTTTTCTAAACTTAGAATCTGTAGTAATTAAAATAAATTAGTTAACATAAATTCCATAAATCCCCGAAAGAACTAATATTAAGTGCTATAAAATATGTGCATATGGAAATAAGGTAATAAAAGAGCAAAAATGTTTAGTGAATGTAGTTTATATTGCTTTATTCTAATAGCATTCTTACCAATAAAGTAAATAACTAACGTAATTTAAATTTACCGCCACTGATAACGTAAATGGAGCACGAACTACGCCGCATTCATTATTTACAATGTGCAGTATGGTATGCGCACAGGCAATCACAAGCTATGCGAAAAACTGACATACCTAGTTTTATGCCTAGCTGCTGATAAGCTTGGTTTAAAATCTTTGAAATAATTTTAAATTCTACTACCAACCTGTGACTTGGCCTGCGTAGAAATCGTACCTTTGTCAAGTTGAAAAATATAAAGGGCGATATATATTCGTTATCTTTCCCTGCAACTAACATATACACAAATAATAAAGGGATATTCCCCTATTATTTGCTTACTAGAATGTAAATCATGAACCATTACGTGGAGATGAACCTAATAAAAAAAAACCATCATCTCGAAACATAGAAAATTCATGTTTATTTTATAACTGTCATTTATATTGCAACAAATCCGTAGATAATATAATAATTTAAAATTATCTAAATAAATACACTACAATATAAACACAAAATTAATATTAATAAATATTATTTTAATATTCATAAAACATCATTCTATATACAGTAAAAGCTCTTTATTCACGCTTCCTTCATTCGCGTTTTCACTATTCGCGGATTAAAAAAATGCGACTCAAGTCCTATATTCGCGCCTTAAGATTCCTTTATTCGCGGATCAAATCGGTACATACATATGTCCCTAAATAAAAAACATTCGGTACAATTTGTCAATGTGTCGGCAAGTGGACTAATAAAGAGATAAATAAAATAGATCTTATTACAACTACGCCTAGATTGCGTTTTCAAAAGCTAACGGCGTTGTTTGATTCGTTTGACGNAAATTCAAACTTTAACTGCAAACATTGCCGAAATTGCGAGTGGAATAGGACGAGATGGATTCGAACAAATAGAATCAAGCGACATTCAGGAGTTGCTTGAATCGCAAGATGAAGATTTTACTGAAACCGACTTGGAGGAAATGTTAAATTCACAACCCATTGAAGAAGAGGCTTCAACAAGCACTGGAAACGTGACATTCAATCTGAAAAATCTTAGTGAAGGCTTAAGAATGGCAAATGAGCTATGTGATTTCTTTATGAAAATTGATCCATCAATGGAACGAAGCCTTATTTTTAAGAGGCAAGTTGCTAGTGCCGCTGCTGAATATCAGTCTGAATTGAAAGAGCTTTTAAAAACTGCCAAGCAAGAAAAAATAACTAAATTTTTTAAACCATTGCCTAAACCTGAAGACATTATATAACTTATCAAAAAAAATGTATGGTCAAAAACTTAAATTAAACTGATTTTTATGTGTTTGCTTTTTTTATTTCATCGTCTAGGAACGTATCCCTTATAATCCTATATAAATTACCATTCCATATTCACGATTTCTGTATTCGCGGCATATTTACGGAACATATACCCCGCGAATAAAGAGCTTTTACTGTATACACTAACGCGTTGGATACATTAACATATACAGACTGATGTTTATTTTACACTTGCCTAAAGTACTTTATTCTCTGTGAATCCCGGTTTTCATGTTATTTTACGATAATTATAATATAATCGATAAATTGATAATCCTGAGTCAAAGCTATACTGCACAAGTGTCCCATAAAAATCGAATGTTTTATGAAAAAGCAAACAACACTCCATTGTAGGACATTGTAGGACTTTTAATTTAATCTAAACTCCAATTTAAAACACCTGACCTTAACCTATTAAAACTAAATGATTTCGTTCGAAATAAATTATATAATATGATACACTTCAACCAATTAAGTTTTGATTAGATTTTCCAAGATAAATGTGACTATAACATAATATATTAATTAATGTATCAATACTTATAAAGGCCATGTTTAATTTATTACGTTCTTAAACCGTTTATTATTTATATATCACTGAATGCGTTACATTTTATGATTCCTTCGTCACAATCACCACAGAGTATGGCGCGTTCCTAACGAAAATTACGTACATACAACCATTTTGCGTACTGTTTTTAAAACTAATATTAATATTTTACGTAAGAAATGAATCAACTTTTTAGTTTATTTTAATATTAGTCATCGTCATCAACAATTTTTAAATGTCCACCGCTCTCTTCAGAAAGTTGACTTTATTGGCAAGGTTAATTTTTGTTATAAACCTTCTTTAAAACTATCAAGCATAAAAACGTAACCGGCATGACGTCGATATAACAATTCCGGACGGTTTGTCAAAAACAAAGCACTCGTTGTGCGTAGTTCGTGATGAAACTTGCGCTTATCTTCCATAAGATACGTCGCCTTTTCCGTTCACTAGTTTCCCGCAGTAATAGCACCGTTTGCCCCGCACTTTCCACCTCCTTCACCCGTAATAATTACCCTTCTCAATCATGCAGTAGTGAATGCCTCGGTGGCGCAGCGGTAGCGTATGCGACTGCTGTTGTTGAGGTCTGGGGTTCGATTCCCGGGTCGGATCAAATGATTGTATGATCTGCAAATATTTGGTTCGGAGTTTGGGTCTTTTCTATGTATGATATGTATGTATATATGTATTTATATCAGTTGTACCCATAATACAAGCTATACTTAGTTTGGGACTAAATGGCGATGTGTTAGACGTCCGGAATATTTATTATTATTATTGTTTATAATAGAACTAGCCGAATGAATCAATCCTTCATTTTGATAACTTAATATAAGTGTAGACAGGAAGGTGTCATGAGATTTACTATTTACAACCTCAGTCAGGAATGTTTAAATCAATACAGAATATAGGATTTTTATTCATCTTGTTTCGATGTGCTTACACGTGGAATAATAAGTATAATAAATACGTAAGTTGGCAGTCAAGCTTTATGTAAAGTAGATAAGGAACAATTTGTTTCTAAATCACCTTTTTCATTTTGTTTGATTGGATATGCATGTCGATAATCAATATTTAAACGAAAAACGTAACTTGTTTTATAAGAAATTCTAAATGCAATCAAGAAAATATTGCGTTGCGTACATATATGTTTACGCCATAATAACATATGCAGAATAGGTCAATTTATACAATAACTATGGACCACAAGCTATACGCAATCAAATGTCAAAATATACGTAAGCATTGCAAATCACATATTCCACGGTAACAACCCCACTCTGACATACAAACGAATTGCGCTTGCGTGTTCATTTCATTGTGTCTGTACCGGCCAATTAGCTTAGCAGCCCTTAATGAAGCCCATTCACGCAACGAACATGAATGGAAAACGGCTTCGTGTAGAATACATGTTTAGGGTACACATTTTTGCTGTACTAGTACAATTTTATATCAAGCACATGACCTACGTAGTGACGTGGATCAGTTGTGGTAAGCGTTTACTAATGCCCAGAAAAACTTGTGATATCATATGATATGCGTTCAATATACGAACATAGGCAACAAACAAGAATAAAATATAATTAATTTGTTTTACATTTTAAGTTATTTCTTTTACTCCTTAAAATTGTCTTACGCTATATTTTATAGATGTCCCGTATCCATGATTTCAATATTAACGTTAGTAACTTTCTTAATGTCATCATCAGCCTATCGCAGTCCACTGCTGGACATAGGCCTCTAGGATAGGATTTCTTAATGTTATTTCTTACAATTCTTTTCTTTTCTTTCTATTTTTTTTAAAGAAAACTCCCGTATTATGAATGTACATTCTGTGCCGCGACACAAACAACATTTTCACCGTGGGAGAGCCACACTTTGGCTGAACGGCCGGTTCGACGTGAGTGATACCACGGCCTCATAGAAAACCGATGTGAAACATCGCATGCGCTGTGTTTCACCGAGTTAGTAAGGATAGCGGAGTACCATCACCAACCTCGCCCCCATCTCCCATAGGCCGGCAACGCACTGGTGACGCCTCTGGTGATGCGGGTGTCCATGGGCGGCGGTAATCGTTACCATCAGGCGATACGTCTGCTCATTTGCTTCCTAATCCATAATTTAAAAAAAAAAAAATCCCAACCTCAAGATGACAATTCAAGGATCACACAAAATGTTGTCCTATGTATGATATGAACCCACAACACTTGGCACAGAAGAAAGCGGCGTGGCGACCTCTTAAACCACTAAGCAAACCGTGCAGTCAAACAATTGCTCGTATTGAAGGCGTGTTAAAGTTAGCAAGCGATGTCGCACAAAACAAATAGTATAATACATTGACAATTTTGAAGTGGAAGAGTAATCCACCATTCATGGGTAGCTGTTCACCCGTCCACCGTGGGCGGCGGAACATAACGTTTACTCCATTAAAAGTGATTCAAGATAAACAAGCACAGTTGCAAAAACAATTACTTAATCATAAAAAAACGTATGGAAGTTGTGGAACTCTATTGCGGATGCATAACACTTGCAATATTATATATTACCCTCGTTTCATATCGCTCTCAGGTACAAAGATTACAGAAGGCATGAATAGGTGTGGAATATATGTCAAAGGCACGTACGAATGTACAGTAATTTATTGTGAAAATTATACATACAAGAAGTAGCTTTAACAGGAAACGAACTTTGATAACTCCATTGGAAAATATTGAGAACTTATTACGTCATTACTGAAGAAAGAATACTTTTCTTCCATTTATATTACTTCTCCCTCCAGAGTCTGTATCTTTAACTCAACGAATATTCCGATTCTAGACCACTGGCCGTGGTTCAACTTTTTCTGGCAGACTAGTGTCTTCATATGTTCTTGGGAAGATTGGGTTAGTTGATGAAAAACTAACTAATAATAAGCGTTAAACACGGAGTTCAGAGCCCATGCGGGCTCTGAACTCCGTAATAAGCTTCGAATAAAACGGTTCATTTAAGCAAAGTGAAACGTGAAGTGATATGACTGTCGTTAGATTCTTTTAAAGTCATAGTTCTACGCTGAAGTTAGACCTCAACCTAGATGAAGTCAGGCCCCTAGTCAGATCGTAAACCTGACGGAAAATGAACGGGAAATAGACTTTTTCAGAGAACTATAACGTGTTGTGTCGAAGTGCAAAATACTGAAGAAGAAGAAATAGTAATGACATTTAATTTTAATACTTAGGGAATACAACTTAAATTTCATTTTATATGCAATCAAAAAACTCCTATTAAATGTGTACAAAACACTTTTTTCTATTCGCACGCACACGTGTATAGTACAATAGGTATTTAACAGCATACTGTTTACATAGTAACTTTTAAATTATTATTATCAATATTACATTAATTGAGATATGTACATGGCACATACCTTTATTCAAAGTGTTTAAATACCACTACTTTAATATAGGTTTACGATTTAATTTGCCGTAACATAACTTAGTGGTATTACTGCATTCTTTGCTTGCTTAATTGCATACGGTAATTATTGTTATTTAGTGCTAACAGCACAGATAAACGAAGTAAACGAGTATAATGATTAAATTTTTTGTTGTTGTAAATAACGTAATCGCAATTATTTATGTAGGCAAAAAATCTCTCACCTCTATTATGCATTATTATGAGCCAGTTGAGATGTTTATAAACATAATTAGACTAATTAGGTACACTTTTGAGAACATTTATTCTGTTATCACCACATATATATGAAATAAATGGAAGGATCTGTCGGTAATTTTAAAACTATGAAGTTTTTTTTAAATTTATAATTTATTTGACATGTTTATTTGTTTATACAAAGCTCAATAAGATGCTTTCCACCAAACGACTCCCATTCCCATACTACCGTAAAAGTAGTATGCTGTTGTGTAAGCCTATTTTAATAAAAAAAACCAACAGTACATCATTTAAATCATTCCAAAAATATATCTAAGTCATAATACATACTTTTTATTGTCTAGTATTTTAATTTGATAAAGAAGGTAATTTTCAGTAGACTATAACAGTACTTATTCTACTTGCTGCTTTATTGATCATTTGAGTAATTCAAGAACTGTAAGAAACAGCTAGTCTTCATTTGAGTACCTAATCTCTATAAGATGTAGTTGTAACTTTATTGACTTGTCACAACTCAAGCTGAGTTCTGAAATTCAAACCCAGACTGAAGCAAATTTTATGCTGCTTTGTTGTCACCCAAAGCATCTTTTCTGAGAAGAAAACTTTGCCCAGCAGTGGATTAGTATACAAAGCGATGAACAGTATCGCCTGCAGATAGGGTGTTACAAGTGTTTGTCGGTCCTTTGAGAAGGAAAGAACTCTTTTCTAACAGTTTATACATCGAATCAGTCGGAAAATAAAATACCATAGGCGATAATTTATTCTGTATATTGGTTGCGCAATGCAAAAGTTACTTGAACAGCACACAGCTGTGTTGGAGTACCAATTATCCATGTAATTCGGTCGGCGAATGATAAATAATGGATGTTTTGCGGCGTAGAACGATGACGATTCTGAAGACTTGAACCCCTACAATACCAACCTAAATTCATTGTAGTTAGCTACAATCATTCCTACTAATCACTAATGGGACCTCTGGGACTGAAGTACTGATCTCATTTGTCACATAGGGCTTATGAGAAGAAAAATTGTCAAATTGCCCATCATGGCACAACATAATGGCACTAGTGGAACCCAATAAATATGGAACTGCATTCAACTTAACAACATTCTGAACTATACTTTAACTATATTTTTTCATAACAAAAGGATCTATTGTAGGATAGAAGCATACGTATATGAATCATACAGTGGCACTCGACTATAGTTTAATTTGGTTCTATTTCCGGCGTATGTAAAGCTCAAAGCCGACGCACGCGCTGTGGTTACGCTCCCGAGTAAAGTCCATACCGCAGAGATAAAGTGCGGTTGGAAATAAAGTTTACTTCATTTTACGCACTGTATTGTCGCTTTGACATCGATACCCAAATAGTGATGTGATCTTTCCCGGTCTACGAGCATGGTGCATCACATTCAAGAGGTTATTTCGCCATTAATATACATTTACTTTTACTTTCATTCATACGCCCTTTAGAAATAAATTGATTGCTCAGTATTATCAAAATCGACTTTAAAATTGTTACTTATCTCTAATACAAATTATTAGAAAATGTTTTATCCTTGTCATTATTTATTTATGCAGAAAAAATAAAGACGAAAAGAGAACAAGTATTTAACAAATAGTTACGACATTTAGGTACATGTATAAGTTTTGTTATGTAATTATTTGAATGTGATGTTTCAACTAAGAGAGGTACTGAAGAGATTTATTAAGTAATTAAGTACCAGATGTAGAAAAACCAAATAGGCCATTCAAGTCAAGTTACATTTTACTAACAGTTTTTATCAATTTATTTGCGTTTCAAATTATTTTCAATATAAAATTTCGTTCCTACTTTTAAGGCCTGATAAAATAATACTACGCTACAAAGCTATTGTTCTAAGCAGTAATGAGGTTATACTGAGAATGTGCAATAAGTAAAAACATGAACATGTTAATTTATCGTAATAGTACGTGAGTAGTGTTAATACAGACGAGAGCGGGTGTAACTCCCACGCGAAAGACACGCGGAGTCTCATCAGTGCTCCCTCACGACATGCGCCTGCGTCGATGGGACAATATTGTCTTGTCTTTACCTACTTCAGTATAATTGAAAATACATTATCTAGACATCGCAAGTCTAGACTTATTTGAGAACAGCTGAGCCCCGCTGTGTTACCTGCGGTACAATAGCAACCGCGGGACAAAGTTGGTGTAAAAATAGCTTAAGTTACCCTTTATATCATCCTATATCTGCCAGTGTAAGGCTCGTCAAAATCGGTCCAGCCGTTCAGTGATTATCCGAAACAAACAGACAGACGGACAGGCATTGAAAAAAATGTTATATTTGTATATGTACCGTGTATACATACATATGCATTTAGTAAAAAGCGGTTATTTTGATGTGACAAACAGATATTCCAATTTTATTTATTTATATAGATGTATAGATATAGAGATATCAATAAAGCTTTTCCTACATGGATAAGCACAACCTATTGTGTAAAAGAAAGACGAAAGTATTGTAGCCACCAGGTTCTGTCGTTAGCGCTTGCGGAATATCTCTAAGATTTAGCAAAGGACTGATTAGTGTATTATTTGACTAATACTAATTAAAATACTTGTAATTATTAACAGTTGCGATTGCGGTGGTGTTGTCCACGGTGGAAAATATATTTCAATTCCTTGCTCCTCTCATGAGGACAATAGGCACTAGTACGAGATCCCACTACAAAAATGCGACGTTCATTGGGTCTATTGTTTAAAATGAGAGGAGATATATACTCGCTGGGGAGATATATCTATAATCTTATAAGAAAATTTACTCTTTACAATATACTCAATGAATGTAGCATCCATCCGTCTTAGACTATCATTTTTTTCGGGCTAAAAAGTTTTCTATTTGTTTAACCAAGGTGTCAGCCACCTGCGGATGCCTTTTAAGTTCCCGTGATCCCTGGCGTAGGTGAGAGACGGAACACCGGGAGGTTTTAGTCAGTAAAAGTCTTACAGACCCCTTCGCCCTCTCCCCAGAGCGGAGGACATCCTTGAGGATATACTCGCGTAAAAAAAAAATGTGTCAGCCACTTACATATAAAATTTCATAAAAATTGATCCAATTGAATTGACAAACACACACTCATATATTTTCGCCCATAAGATATTAATGTGATTTAAATGTAAGTATATATGTTGTATGTAGACGTGTCTGTCAAATTTATACATAGCGACGCACAAGAGAGGCACATCTTTTAAATAAAGTATGTCACCTTATTTGTCTATTTTCCTATTGTTATCTATAAAATCTATATGATATCGTTTTTTATCATTACATCTTGTTTGGTTAGCATGTGTATCTACACGCATATTTTAGTGTAACCGACAAAAAGTGTCCATTAATATTTTTTATCTGTGTTTTTACATTCCACATGGTGTATATAATGAATACTTGTCTATAATTGATCTGATAGATAGAAACCCCGACCGCTGAGTCCTAGGCCATGGGTTCTATTTATACCCAGGCTCAGATCAAATAAAAATGGCCTTTCTTTATTTAAGCTGAGAACCGAAAACAAACATTGTAATGTATATTAATTTATTATTATTATTCTGTGTCTGAGTTTAATTTATTTATGTATAAATGTATTTATTAACACACATATACACTGTCGGCAAGCTCAATAGCACACAGTACAGGCTCTACTGATTTAGGAATCAGGCTGCCGTGGAAATAGTCGATGAAATATTTGAAGTAATCATTATTACTTCCATTAAATGTTATATTAGAAGACATAAAATAAAACCGTGCAAGTACTTGATATGGGCGTCAAAAGGTTTCTTTATTAGGAACACCATTTGGTATTATGCCTAATCGCTGAATAGTTCGGTAATGGTGGAAGCAATTACGACCACGCTACCGAGGGTCAAACTCGTAGCAGGGGACATAACCCGGTGGCACTGACCTTTGACATAATGTTAAAACTGATGACGAAACGACGTCAAGTTTAAATATTCTGAAACTTTAAAAAAAGAATTTAGATAATTTGAACGTATTGAAAAGTTACCGATGAGTCTTTATTAACAAATCATTTATGAGTCATTTTATCTTATAGCTACCTACATTATATTAAATATTGGGTAATGATAACATTTTTTGTGTTTTTGCAGAAAACCCGTTTATACCGTCAGTCAGTGAGAACCGACTAAGGAAACAGACTACTCAAGACTTCAGAGCTACAAAAAAAACTTGACAACCCCATTGCGGCCCAGTCAGTGTGATATATTAGACCAAAACCTCCCTTCTAAAGAGAGGCCTATGACCAGCAGTGAACTATTGAAAGCTGTTGATGATGAATTTGTTAAACTGTACCCTCACTGCAAGATAAATAAATGTTCGCAATCAGGTCTAGTTAGCAAGCAGCTTCGTAGCTAATGCATGCAGCAACATCGTTGACATTGTAAACAAAGCCCATTTAAATTTCGCACATAGTTAGATACTCACCTCACCTCCTGTTTTATTCATATGATCCAAGAACATGTTGACATTTTCAAGACCTCAGTAAACCGACAAGGATATTCAGATACCTGAGACAGGCATGCTAGAGGTTATCTGGTCGAATTGAAATATTAATTATTAATACTTAATTTATTTTTCACATAATTTATAAAATATAAACTGTACTACGTACAAGGAGCTTCTAACCTACTTACGTAAATTTTTCTGGTTCAAATACTAAGCCTTTTGCATTTTTCTACATACAATAGTTACATACAGTTTGTAGGTACAAACTTTAAGTGTTTTACCAAGTACACGAAACTTGTTGAAAGATGTGTATAAACAAATCTTATTAAGTAGTGATCATGTTATTTTCGAGAAGCCGAAGATCGAACCAAGTGGCGTGCAATTGTAGAGGCCTAAGTACAGCAGCGGATTGCAATACGCTCATGACTATGATGTTATTTTTCTACACCAAATCAACTCAATCGGATGTTAATGCCAGCAAAATAAATTTTAGCTAAAACATTACGTATGCGGAAACCATTGAATATGAATGCTAAATTAATGATTAACATTAATTTGAGTACGCAGTAGCTAGTCAGAATTCCAATAAAGCCGTGCCGGATGGCTTTTGGCAGCAAGGTAATGTGGAGTCGATGTTTTGTTTAATTTATGCCATTGCATAAAACAATTAATTACGCTTGTCCACATAAAATGTCGAACAAATCTTAAAGCATTTTG
Source organism: Hyphantria cunea (assembly GCA_003709505.1). NCBI lineage: Eukaryota > Metazoa > Arthropoda > Insecta > Lepidoptera > Erebidae > Hyphantria > Hyphantria cunea. Next base: position 1,313,645 of record PKRV01000652.1, on the reverse strand, counting down.
TTATACGGAAGTGTTTTAAAATAAATTATAATCTACATATTTCTCTATCTAGTTAAGCAATCTGATCTTAACACATATTTAGAAGGTCTTTTAAGGATTTTTGCATCTCATCATCAATTTTTGAATTGATAACAATAAATTGCGACAAAGATGATGTAGGTCGGCTTGAAACGAAACATTTGCGTTACCAAATATAGGTTTTGATATCAATATTTCACATGATTATTAATGAGTTTTACATCTGTCTATTTTTTAGTTTTATAATGGATGCTCTGACATCAGACATGCAGAAGGAGGCACCATAGTGCATGCTATTTGCAGACAACATTGTGTTGGTCAAGGAAGACGCGTCCGAGTTCCAGCGCAGACTAGAGACATGTCAGCAAATGAAGGTTTGAAAATCAGCAAAACTCAAACCACATGTTCTGCAATTGCGAGGGTCTCTCCGGTCTTGCTGCCGCGTCACTGAACAGAATAGCGATTCCAGTCTGTACCGACTTCAAGTAACTCGGTTCGCTGTTGCAAAACAATGGCGAAATAGATAGATCTGTGCAACGTCGATTCAATGCAGGATGGATGAAGTAGCGCCAGGTAACAGAAACTATTTGCGATCTCAAGTTCCCTTTAACCTTTAAGTTAAGGGGACAATTGTATAAAACGATCATCAGACCTGCCGTCCTGCATGGATCAGAATATTAACCAATAAATAAAACGGGTTGCATGTAGCTAAAATGCAAATGTTAAAATACATGTGCGGTGTGATTAGAATAGATAAAGTAAGGAAAGACTACATCAGATGAAGCTTGAAAGTAGCACCAGTGTATGAAAAGTTGAGAAGCAACAGGTTAACCTGGCACGGACATGTGATGCGTAGAGATCGGCAAAATATAGTTTAGAAAGTATTAAGAATGGAAGTTGACAGACATAAGAGTAGAGGACGACCAAAAAAAATGGATGGACTGCGTAAAAGAGGATATGGCAAGGGAGTAAGCAGTGAACTGACGAGTGATAGAGGAGAATGGAGGAAGAAAACTCTTTGCACCGATCCCAAATAAACTTGGGAAAAGGGTAGGGCGATGATGAGCTTTGAGACAGGACCAAAATAAATAAAAGTAGTTTTGTAGCAAGTCTGAAACGACAACATAATCTTCAGCCTTCAACAGTTGTAGTATTGTGATTTGTAATTTCAAATTAAAAATTACAATTGTCCCGGCAACAATCGAATGAAAAGGGTGCCGGTGTAAAGACACTCTAGCACGGATTTTTATTAGAAAAAACAAATTGAACGATGCCTATTTCAAAATAGTCTCGCATAAAACTATAAATGTTCCCAGTTATATTTTTAAAGTATCACAAAAAATAAAATATAACAATGAATTAACAAGTATTCTTTGCTTTTAGTCAATTCTTATTACTATAGATTTATTAAAAGAAAGAAGATATTAAATTCGTTTTGAAATATTAAAATGTAAAGCTTAAATAGCTTTAGTTTCCACAGGCTATCCATACCTAGGTATTGACATAAAATCAAAACAGATTTCTCTTTTGGCAAATAAACTGTCTGTTAGTAAACGCGATATCAGCATATATTGAAAGATAAATGTTATTATAAATTTACCTGGTGCGATGAAGCCGTTGGCGGCAAGGCGCAAAACGGCAGCTGACCAGCCAAGATGCCGACTTAAAGTATTTTCTGCAACAAAGAGAAGTGCGAATTAATTTCATAATACGAAAAGTTACCTTTATTTTGCGATATGGTATCCATCATAACACAATTCTGGCCACTAGCCCACATAACACCGTTTGAAGCTGGCTCCAGACATAAATACAGTCAAATATGCCTCGCTCCAGATAGATAAGTCTATTCTTCAAATTCATTTTCTACGATAGCGCTTTTATTTAAAAATTTAATCTATCTCTGCATTATTATAATCTGTACTTTTTTAACAATGGACATATTACAAGGTATCACTGCATCGCCTGACATAATGTGTGACTTTTACTCATTGTTACTTTTCACCTCCACGCTCAACAATGCCTTATCGATGAGATTATTTAAAAGCTTTTTGCACGTCGATAACGTTATGAAATTTATTCGCTTATAGAAATTGTTTACCGCCTTACTAAATTTCATTAAAATCGTTGGAGTCATTTTCGAGATTCATATTATATATATGTAAATATTTGACTGAACGAGCTTTAAAGGTACTTTATAATTTTACTGAATGGTATCTAATATACCGTCATTGTGAAATCATTTGCGATAAAACTTAAAAACAAAAGAAGCGTTAATCAATGTACTGTGTTACTGTATACCAATGTAATTTGAATACGTCTTTATTAGCTTCACCTCTTGGTTCGTTTGTTCCTGTTTATAACCGAATTATAATAATCGTGTTTTTTGTAACTATACTTATTTTAAATATTTATCTCATAAAATATATCGATAAGTGGTAAGTTATTACATGTAGAAGAGTGTTACGACCCCGCGTCGCCGAGCTATGTTTTTGGTGCATGCGTGGGTGTGTGCTTGTATTTGTCACCTGTCGCGCGTCTGCTGTATGCGATGTGACCCCGGAAGCATGCCAACAACATCCGGATCACTCCCTCGAAACAATCTAATGTAACATTTAGGTTTCAAATTTACTAAACTGTTCATATATGTATTATTTGGTATCGTTATTAAAACAACGCTGTGAACTTCATTTAATATTTTTTACAATTTGGTTTTGACAGTATTTTACAACTTTTACACTTATATCTTGCTCGGGTATCTTACCCAATACCTCATCACAGTGTTCCCGCGACAGCCTCATATGCTCTTCCTGTCACTTGACCACAGTAAATTAATTATTATAAAATATTACTAAATATGGATGGATGTTTGTTACTCCTTCACGTAAAAACTACTGGATGGATTTTAATGAAACTACAGTAATATAGCTTATTTATCAGAATAAAACATAGGCTACTATTTGCCGCGATAACCGACATATACGCGGGCGAAGCCGCGGGCAACAGCTGATATCTAATGCTACTACAACAATTCAAATTGTTCATAAAAAACAGGTTTTAGGGAATAGACAATATGCCCAATATTGTAGTGCCCACATTGTATGTCTAAGCATTCTCAATAGATTAATGAGATCTATATAGATAGATGAGATGAATTTACAAACGAATAACTGAGATCACAGACCAAAAATAATTGATTTGGCTATAAGTGAAGATGACCGCCACTCCCTGAAATTAGGTTGTCATAATTAAATTATGTTCAACAGCCTGTCGTACTATATTAAGAGACAAAATTAGTTGAGATGGCTACCGAATCCTAATACAACACTTCAGTTTACTGACAGGAATTCAAAGATCAGTTCACGATATTCGTCTGCTAATATAATTATAACATATGTTTGAGTAAGGACTCTAGCACCGCAACTATGTAGTGCTAGAATGAAGAGATCAATCACGTTCCTTCGCTGCGAGTCAGAAAGCTGTAATGTTACATCATGCGTACTTTCTAACTGTCGACGTGCCGTAGGATTTATATCGCCATAGACTTTAATTAAAGTACCCAGACGCTTGGAGTTAAGAACTGTAAATGAATAACATTGATAAAACTCGACTACGGTGAGGACAATGGAATTGTGCAACAATGTATACTTTCGATTTCGTTTAAATAATGATAGGTATTCTTTCGTTAGACGATGTTTCATCTTGCAAAATGCGATGCTACGATCGTTACAACGTTTCGAAGTATTACAAAACTGCATCTAGAACAAAGGAGATCAATGTAGTCAGCTTAAATCTCAAATAACTAACGCATCGGAGCACAATCGAGGATGACGCAGTACTATCGGAATGCTGATGCTGAATGCAGGCGCACCACACAAATTAGTAGATAATTGGACCGCCATGTGACCAAAGAGTAAGACGTCCGCCTATAACAATTGTAATACACAAACATTTTGCTTTGTAATCTGATGAGCCCGTGGAAAGATGAGACTGGCGGAAAAGCGTGAAGGTAAAACGAAGCTCAGAAGTAACGCGAATGTGTAAGATATAGAAAGCACTTTAGAAAGGAATCGAAGGTACGCCGTGACCCGCAGACGTCGAGGTGAGCGGCCTGCGCTGGCGCTGTGGTGCGGTCGCTGCGCTTACGACACAACGCGGAACTTACGGCCTTCGCTATCAACCTCTTAATTACTTGTTTTTTTGAAGATAGATAACTAAATATTCCCACTATTATCCCAGTATACTACACTATATCCATATGTATGAATTGCTGAATTCCGCGGTGTTACCCGCGGTACGACAATAACTGCGGGTGACGTTGCAGGGCGATGCTAGTCTAAAAAAAAGTAGCCCTAGTTACTCCCTATACCGTATCGTATATCCCTATATCGTATAGTAAAAAGTGGTTATTTTAATATTACACAAAGACACTCCAATTTATTTATTTGTATATAGATTTTTGTGTTGAAACTGTTCAATAAAATTATTATAATAAAAAGAAACACTTTTCTTTTTATTATAAAAACTTTAGACCTGCACTCACTAGTGGAGACTAAGATTTTTAAGCCACCAAAGCGGTGCTGTATGATAATGTGTAGCTACCCGAGCTGATGATGCCCAGTACATTTTCTGTTAAATTTCATTTCATATAAAAAACCAGTTACAGTGATAAAAGTGGAGTGACTCATGACATCAGCTCATCTATTTTATGTCTTTATTCATCGGTAGTTAATGAGCTAAAACATTCGTAGAATTTTATTACTATGTGCGTCTCATACGCTCCAGAAGCGATCTCCAATCGACGTGGCCCCTCAATTGTTGTGAGCGCACGTTGGATCGGTAGCCCGTGGAGCTTCTTCAATAACCCAGTCTATAATATCTTAATGTAGATACACAACGTGGATAGTTTAAGCGATGAACTCAGCCAACAGTCTGATATTTATTTGAACGTTGATAGAGCGAGGCCACGCGACCAGCCACTAGTCTCAGCTGTTTCTCTCATCAGTGCAAGCATGTGTTATGACACAGATGTAAACTGTCCTAGAACTGTTGGCAACGCCATTACCATTTGAAACATAATTAGTTGAACGGATTTAAACCTTCTGAGAAACAAATTAAAACTGGTATCTATGCATAATACTTATGTTGCATAAAATCTAAAAAGTGCGATATGTTTGAATTAAGTATGGTAGTTTATTACGTAGGGTAGGAACTGGCGAAAACCAGAATACTAATAATTGATCGTTCGTTCACCGAACAGGACTAATAAAAGTTACAAAGAAGTCTGGCGCCTATATCTCGTCGCGAACTCATCAGCCTCATCTAAATATTTAATGAATAATCGTAAGAATATATTGCATTTATTAGTGCTGCAAGATAAGTCAGTTTGTCTTGTCGTAATGTACAGAAGAAATAGCTTGTAAAAATTCTTTGCCTATATATTTTTTTTTATATTTACGATGTTGTGCTGCATGACAATAGGCCGGCAACGTACTTGTAACGCGTGTTCATGGCGGCGGTAATCGCTTACCATCAGGCGATGATTTTGCTCGCTTGCGCTCTATTACATAAAAAAAATGGTTATTTTTTTATGTAATAGAGGGCAAGAGTGCAATATATAGATACTTTGGTAGGAAAGACATATAACTTCATATTTTGTATGAATATTAATAAAATTGAATTAGACAAGTGTTCTTACAACAATTCTAACGGTTTTAATTTAGTTACTTATAAAACAACGGTAACAGTTTGCTTAGACAACTACTGCAATTTACAACCTGGAAGTTCAACACCTTCGTTTGAGACTTTCTTGCATTTCATTAATGTGACATTGTTCCTTTCTACTTATATATACTCTGTAGCTTCAAATGTCAGTGCTATTTGTAGTAGTATTTTACGTCCTTATTTTGTTATGTTATAGCTATTAGTTTCCTCTGCCTCGGTGTTGGAACGGATGCATTACACTGACCTACATACATGATTCATCTCCATATTGCACAATAACTATTGCAACTTATATATCCTTTGAAGTGTCACTGCAAAGGGCTTCTTGCCTGCCTCCATGGTCTTGCAGTTGAAGTATGCGACTGCCAATCAAGAGGTCTCGGGTTCAAATCCCGGATTGGGCCAAAAGTATATGTATATATAATATCATTGAAAGATCAATGTACATATAATGTTTACATTATTCGTTATTATATTTATTAATTTTTTAACTGAAAAAAATCTGTATTGACATTTCTGTTAATGGGAGTAATGGGACCCTCTTTTGATAACACAGATATTTTGTGCGTACCTGGATATTTGTGACATTGAGTAAGTGGGACATATCTATTAGTGAAACAAATTCGTAAGTACCTTAAAGATCCAGTTACCTAGGTTTCACTGCATTTACAAGCTATAAGTATGCTAGGAATGCACACCTTAATAATATGTTTATTTCGATACTTCGATGTTGTTCGGCAACCCAAATGTGATTTCGTTTACAATAACAGGCAATCAAATGTTTAGCAAAATAACCGAGCGCTGTTGCTTTACGTTCATTTTTCAATGAATCAGCGTAATAAATAAATACATCATGAACAAATAAATACGTTGTGTTGTCATATTTAAAAATATATTTTGTCGATACGCCACTGCACCAATGAAAAATCAACACCGACGTCAATTCAGAACTTCGCATTATATCAAAGGACTCACAAGATATCCAAAACAATTACAACATCGTCACGGGAGCCAGTCCAGGTTATATCTCATTGTGGCAGGGTGAACATTTCGTCTTTTTAATCTTTAAGTCTTTGGCGTCGTTGATCTAAAAATGTATAGATTCTTTTTCAGAAAACTAATTTTCTCTCTTTCTTGTTACCAAGTAATTCATCCCACATGAGATAAGTGGAGTAGACAGACAAGAAAATCTGTCTACTCCACTTAACTATGTCATTTAAGATGTATTCGGAAACATGACAGTCTTTCATGTCCCTCAGCACTCCATCCTTTCACCTTTGGTCTGCCTCTGGACCTTCGAATTTGTATTTCTTAATAATTCCACTAATACTGTCATTTTTGGTTAGTCTTCTATAAGAAAGTAGTTGAATAGACAGCCAATATGCCTTTACTCTGCTTGATGGAAAGCCTGAGATTCGGAGAGTGGTGACTATCATCTTCATTGCGAATGTGAATAATGCAGCAGTTCCTCAGTGTAGTGTTTCTTATAACCAAGGGCTATATAAATTATTAAAATAGATTAAAACTAAAATTTGTAGTGCACCATTGCAAACAAGTGTGAATATTGGTGGCTTTATTTGGGAAATCCTTAATGCAATGTAATGTTCTACGAGACTAGGATATGCTCTTCAGCCATATGCGTCAAACGTGATTTCCCGGATTTAAAAATTTTACCGAGAATTCTGAGACATACAGGTTTTCCCACAAAACCAACATTTTTATGAATTATTCATGAAACGAAATGATACCATATTATTCATGGATTGAAATATTACACCTTTCGCGGGATTACTTCATCATTTTGCAGTTTAAAGTATATTTATGAGAGATATCAATCAGCATGGTTTTTCGAGAATATACAATAATTGCGAATGTGTGTAATTTATGATGTAGCGGACTCGATAAGCACGCAATGTTGATCGTATCGTATCGCACATATAGAAGTAATGTCCGACATTTGTTTGTGGCATTGTGAGCGACACAGGAAAACATGAGCGCAGCGTGATGTGCGCACTGCTAACAATGAGAAGTTTTTTTTAAACACTGCGAGACATTTCATTGTAGGTACTTACCTACTCACTCCATATAACGAAACATGCCTTAATACTCACTTGTATTTGTCCTTTATGAATTTCTTGAAAAGGTAACATGACAAAGTAATTACGTACCCATATCTGCAAATACTTTGTATTATTCTTAACGACTAAAGTCTTGTTATGTGGCCACACTTTCTAATAGAAAGTATAGAATAATGTTCCGGCAAGGTTCTTTAGTACTATCGGTTTTAAGGATTTAATATTATCAAATCTGAAATACAAGATGAAATGTCTTGAAAAGTTTGTCTGACTTGTGTGATATCAATCTAGTTCTTTATTGAAAAGTTGAAAGAGCAAAAAACATCTCTGCTTATATCAATTTGTGCCCCAGTGGTACCGCATTTATAACCTGTTTTGCCGATGTTCATATCAAATTGGAAAGGCGGATCTTTGTAAATATAACCTACGAAGTACCCATGCGTCATCACCCCATCATTGGGGCTTCGTTATTACTTCTCACCTAGTTTTGGCCTTAAGAAAATATAATTATACTTTGGATCTAATTCCCAAAGTGGATCCTTATGAATATTACCTCGAAATCCTTGCTTGTATATACAAACAAGTGCGGTCTACAACAACGTCAAATCAAATGTCAAGACCAATTACTCGAAATCTGTATCGAAAAGCAGATATACTTGACTGCCTCGGTAGCGCGTATGCTACTGCTGTCCATGAGGTCTCGGGTTCGAATCCTGGGTCGGACAAAATGTTTGTATGATCTGCAAATATTTGTTTCGGAGTTTGGGTGTTTTCTATGTATAATATGTATGTATTTACAAAAAAAAAGTATTTATGTATTAATATCAGTTATCTAGTACCCATAATACAAGCTCTGTTTAGTTTAGGACTAGATGGCGTTGTGTGTTAGATGTCCGAAATATTTATTTATTTATTTATTATAATTATACCAGAAAAACAACGAAGGGTGCAGGAAAACAAAAAGTTCAATTCCGTTAGCATCAAAAAGACTAACCCGCGACCGGATCAGACTGAAAAGGCACGGTCTCAGGAACCTTCCTATTCTAGGTATCCTGACTGAGCATTGTTCCTTGAATAAGCACCTATTCACTGTAGGTGCACAGACAACCCTCGTTACAGGGAAGCATGGAGGCAGAAGAAACGTCGAAGCACATTCTCACAGGATGTAGAAATGTGGCAGATCAATAGGCAGACATTCTCTATCCAATCAACATCACTCCCGGAAACTTGTAATGACCTGAAAAGGCTGCTGAGCTTCTGGACTGATCTAGTGTGGTTGGAGTAAGAAGATGACAAACCCTCGTACAACGGCTCAATCAAGAGGCTAAGTGCGGAAATAGCCCGGCAAAATAAACAAACATGATGACGTTTTATTATTTTTGTAATGTTGATTCGTTATTATGATTAGCTTAAAAAGTTACTTAACCAGTGTTTGGAATGAGATACATCCTTCTAGGGAATCTCCTTAATCTATATAAATATAAATGAATCACAAAAATGTATGAACGCGCATACCTTTTGATCGACTGTACCAAATTGGATAATTCGTTTTTATGTGTTTGTTATTGTCAGGACAAGGTTTATAAAGAAAAAATAAAAGAAAACCGTTGGTGTCATATTTTCTTAGTCCGCTTGGTCGTGTACACGACTGCCTTGCGGGTAGTTAACACGGACTTACTAAAATAAGTTTTTCGGTAATCCAGACAATTTTCACGAAAATTAATATGGCGGTACTAAGTTCGCCGGGTTAGCTAGTATATATAAATTGAATTAAAGTTTTAGTTCTGATATTCGAAACGAAAATTGATAAACGTTTTGCTGATGCCCTTAATGTAAGCTGATACAGTGCATAGGTAAGGCAAGCAAACCGGTGAATAATATGAAACCATCTAGTGGGCTTTGGCTTGTTTTTTAACATGGTGGTAAACAAAAAAATGTGTCAAAAATTGGTCTACTTTTACGTCACATTTCCTTTCAAAACTTTCTGTACCTATTCATCAATCTTCAATGACATTTTAGGCGAGGGCGTGGAGAATATTTTATGTTTTTCCCAATTTTGTGCAAGTATTGTGGGTAAACCAACGTCAACCTATGACGCACTGCCGCGGTTGTTTGATGTAGATCCGTTTACATAATTTTTTTTTAGTGCAACGTTATTTTACTTTAATACTATACCCATTTTTTTGGAAATTATTTCAAGTCAAGGTTTAGAACACAAAAATGCTGATTAAGGAAAATTGTCTTGTCCTCCCAAAACGCCAAATTCTCATTTCACAATGTTTCTGCTTTAGAATATCGCTGATTTTAGAATCTAAATAGATAATTTGACAACTGTAGTACACTGATTAATCCAAAGAGTCGAGATTCGCAACCTATTTCGGAATTTGAGACGATTGTTACACATCTGTTTGTAAACGCCAAGGTTTTTAAAAGCAGAAAACTTTGAGAAAATCCTCGCTGTTTTGGTGATATCACTGTAAACGAGTTAGTGACAGCGAGAACTATGCTATGCCCTCAAAACTACTAATCGATAACTATCAAATATGTAGTAGCGACAATGTGTGTTCAATATTGTATTTTATAGACTGCAAACAAAAAATGTAATTAATATGATCGTTAAAATAATGGATCATTCATAATTCTTAATTGTTATATACATTTCGATTAAATTAAAAAGTTACTTATAATTAAAGAAGTTTCAATCATATTCCTCAACCTTAGAGTTAAATTCACTAAAGTGGTTGGTCTTAATCAATGTTGGTATGACAATAATTCAGGGAATGGCTATCACACAGACACAACACGAGCGTTCTGTGTAATTTAAGTCAGAGGCTTAAATGTCGAGCATTAGTCATATAAAATGATGCTAGTTACATCATGCAGAACATGTAATAAATAAAATATTGTTTAATTACATCTATAACATAAAATAGTTATTCTTGAAGGCAGGCTGGACCTCGTGATGCCTTATAAGAAATAACTATAATATAATTTTGTGTGAAAGGATTAAAGTAATGTATCTGTCATAGCAGTTACCGTTATGTAAACAGGAACAGTAATGATCTTATCTGAACTGCAAGAAATGAAGCCTCTAAGGTCCGATAAGATTGTATGAGTTGCCAAATTTAAATTGACTATGAAGTACTGGCCAAAAACTGTATAACAATTTATCCTCTAGGTCTGATGCAAGAAAAATGCTTACGTGTTAACCTGAAGTGATCACCACCAACCCTCATCACCATCACAAACATCATGTCATCTTTTCATGTTAAATAAATAAATATTTCGGACATCTAACTCACAACGCCATCTAGTCCCAAACTAAGCAAAGCTTAGACAACTGATATTAATACATATATACTTTTTTTTTTGTAAATACATACATATTATACATAGAAAACATCTAAACTCCGAAACAAACATTTGCAGATCATACAAACATTTGGTCCGACCCAGGATTCGAACCCGAGACCTCATGGACAGCAGTCGCGTAAGCTACCACTGCGCCACAGAGGCAGTCATCAAGTTCGCATGTTTCTTTAGCTTTTCGAGGATTGTTTTGTTAGATAATACATTATAGTAGTGTAAAAATAAAAACATTGCCGTGTGAGGTTATTGCATTAAAGCAGACGTCACATCCGCGTTATCATTAATAGTTTTTGTTATTATTCAGATTACGGCTCACCTGTTTATGTTGCTTTGTTGATAAATGCTTCACGCTTACTTCCCTAACGATTTTCATTAAACAAGGATACCGTATATTTTTACGTAATGGCATAGGTTTCATTAACAATATTTGAGTTACTTACCACGGAATTATTACGAGGTAATAAAATCACTAAGTGTAACATGTTGTGTTTATTTTATGTTAATTATTACAACTGTACGTACTTTTTTGATAATCTTATTATACGAATTTAACGCCTTTTTACACAGCGATGATTTATGAATGTAGTAAGTTTGACCTTTCTTTTAATTTCAAAACGCTATTACATAGTAGGCTGCACAGCTTCAGATAAACCATAATTTTACAAGCTCGTCTTTGAATGGTTCTGATTCACAATGGTCTGGCAAATTTTGTGGTGTATGAATCCAGAATTTAAAATAGAGCTAATATTTAACATACTGGATCGTCCTTACAAGTTGGACGAAACGTTTTGAACGTAAACTTACAGCATCTCTTTAATAGCTGAAGTAATTTGTCTCGTTTACAGACTCGACACTAGTGTACACGTACTGATGTTTTATTAAAAGGGTTCAATTTGCATAGAACGCAGATTGTTGTAGCTTACTCTTGATTGTTTCTAAAACAACATAAATGTGAAGTAACTAAAATACATCACTCTTAAAATTACTTACATTTATAGTCCTTGGATAGACTCTTAACAAATAAATATATTATAAACATTTAAAACATAGCTCATAGTAATTCTGCAAAGCTTCACAAATCACCTTTCAGAGTAGTTTGTATAATAAGACAAATAAAACTACAAAGATAGTCGCTGAAGGATTATTACAAAATTAAATAAAATATTCAACCTTTGATCCAAAGGCAAATTGATTGATGTAAACGCACATTGCATAGATATAGGTAGGTATCGCAGCTGGTGCTATTTATGTCAGGACACGCAGCCTGGCCGGGCTCCAGCTGACGTGCGAGGCGGCCACCCCGCCAAGCGCCCCGGCAAACGCCCACCAGCCCTTATCGATCGCACCCCCGACCACATCTCCGATGCACCACTTGTTACTTCTCTTGCTTATCATCTAATATTTTAAAGACTGAATATATATAAATGTGTAAAAAAAAACAATTTGTACCAACCATAGTATAATGAATCCTCTTTATAAGCTTATTTTTAGCTTTAGCTACAAATACAAAACAGATTTCGACTGAGAGACATGACCTATCTTATATTCTAAAGTTCTAAACGTTACGTAATCCATAGACCGCCATCTTGCAAAACATTTTAAGAGAATTATATTCGTTTAGCAATACTGTTTTTTTTATGTTTTAATGAAATCTGGCATAAACGTACACCTTCTTCATATCAGGTGTCTTTGGCAAGAAAATAGTAAGAAAGTGTGCTCAATTTGGCGTATCGCCAATTTTTTTTTAATAGTTGTGTCGGTTTTCTTTGATAAAGAAAGCATTTGTGTAATATAGTTTGTGATCAAGACGAGAACGTTTATCTCGTAGGTAGGTGGTATCTGTGAATCGAAATTTGCAATAGCGAAGCCATGTGGAAAACACCAGTGTCGAGCATAATTTTATGACGCATCCATACAGACGCACTTTTATCGCGCTTTATCAATGAAAACAAATATATACATGCTATTATGTCTTCTTGGATTTTATAACACTGATATACACAGACTGCTCACATATGTCTAAAAATACATTATGTCAGTTTAATTACGTTCTTCAATAATAAAACAATTCTAAAAATAAAGCCGTGTGTGCATCGAGATTGACTGCCGGTTCGAATCCTAATCTTAAAAACCGTAGTGGCAGAAATGATGATATCCTCATCATCACCATTTCTACCGAAAGACACCTACTGCTGGCCATAGGCCTCCTCTATATATCTTAATATGAACAGTTAACTAAGTAAGCAGGATAATAAGTAATGTATTTTACCCCACATCCATATTACTATTACACATAAATTCGAAAGTAACTGTTTGTCTGTCCGTCTGTTAAATTTTCACGGCTAAATCGCTGTGCACCGATTTCAATAAATAAGATACTTTGATTACTGAGGAAGGATATATGTTTCTCTCTGCCGCGTTAGTCGGCATACACGCGGGCGGAGTTATGTGAATTAAAGCTTATACTCTTATAAAGATATAAATTAAATGATTTAACGTACCAGCTGATGTGCTAACAGGATTTAAGAGCATTTTAGATAATGACTTCAATAACAAAGCGTGAGTGGCTTTCATTTGCTGCCTGCGGTGAAAGTGTGATGAGGCGCTCGCGGTTCGTGCTGCATGAGCTCCGGTGAGATCGCAATCTCTTAATGTGTGTTAACGTCAAAATATACCGCTCATGAGTGAATTATAGCACACTTGATATTTACGTTGTAATACAAACACACAGCATTTAAAGTTATTTTGGAACGTGTTTTTTTTACGGTTCGCTCGGTTATTCTTAGTTATTTGTTTTGCTTGTTCCGATTGAGGCAATGGGCGGTACTTTATTTGCGATTAAGTAAGTTATTTAACACGATAGTTTGTTTGCACAGTCGAATCCTAGTCTTTAAGTTCTTAACACATCACGATGCATGGTTTCAAGTTTTAAAACTAGAAATTTCTTTATGCTGAATCGTCTTACAGATACCAAAGTGTTCTGACGAAATAGATATATACAATATATATAAATAGATATAATCAAAATTCTATAAAGTGACACTCGAACTCAAAACATTAGCATACACCACGTCAAAGAAACAAAAACAACATTCAGAAAAAACCTTGAGCTCCACAATAATTCTTTAGTAAAACTAAGCTCATGATAAATACAACCCAACGCAAATTACATACTGGTACTGGACATGCTAGTTTCTTCGCGATATTATTTCGCTTTAATAAAGTATTATGATTACATTTGCTAGTAATACGGCTATGTGTTCTTAGTCAGAAGACATTAGCATGCCTCATAGGTCGTATCTAACTTGTTTCTCTGCTTTCAGAGCGAACTATCTTAGACTACACTAGCTGACCCACGCAACTTGGACTGCGGCTCTCATTAAGAGTAATTTTCCACGTTTGTGCAATATTTTTGCGTCACAAAATTTCTTTATTTTTATTAAAAAAAACAGTTAAGTACACGTAATTAAGTGATGAGCACGAGTTTATCACAGAATTGAAATATCAACATTAGTTTTGCAGTTTATGTCAGGGATCGCTTGCTAACAGTAGAGACGAACTGTTGTTTGATACCTTAGTGGTTTTGTCTTAAAAACTCTTCAGAATATACAAACAAAAATTACGTAAATAAATTTTTAAAATATTTTGCTTTGAGTTATTTACATCTGATTCTGAAGTTGAAATTAGTATTCACAACCGTATCTTTGTATAGGTACCTAGTATTTTATTAAAACATATTTTAAAGAATTACATAAATATGTTTTTGCTAAGTTTTGATTTCTTAAAAATATCAAAAAGTGCGAAATTCGTGAGTTCAAAAGACAAAGTTTATTTCCGCGTATTATGCGATGTTAGTATTATCTGTCTAGTTCTACATATTTTGCTATTTTTATTGTTTTTTTTTATTTATTTGCATTGTATCAGAGTAGAGATATACATACCTATAAATCCACAATATATAGGCTGCACCACCGCTTCAAGCCGTTTATAATTTCAAACTAAAGTGTACAAATGATTTGAATATGCCGGCCGTACTGTAATAACAGTCTTCTGAATGTATCATTTACAATCAACAGGTAAGCAGCTTTGCTGTAATAACGCACAAGAACTCGTCAGACATGTCTTTGGTAAAGCGCCGATGAGGAAAATGTTCCAACATTCTGTTTATATGCACTTTTTATACTTTTGTTTGAAAAAAGAGCGGAATTCACGTTGTTTGTGCTTGTTTGGGCCTCTTGTGAACCAAATCATTAGGTTAAATGTTACACAAAATGAAACACCGTTTTGTTTTTGAGTTTGATCGATCCAGCGGTCGAACTAACCACCAAATGAAAATCTTTAACATTTCCGGTCGGACTTTAGAGTCTATATACAATACTATTTTAGAAAAATGGTAATAAATCTTGTTTCTGAAATATATCAAGTCAGGGAAATACATGTAGAATTAGACAAAACATCCATAAATAAAGTTTTATCTAATAAGCGCCTATCAAATACCTGACTGACAGTTTAGTTAGAGCTCGTTTCTAAATTGTCTTATACAAATTCGATAGCAATAAATAGCGAATAGTACAGTACACAAATAAAGGTTTAAATTAATAAAATAAATAAATAAATAAATTAATATGTTCAGACATTTTAACACACAACGCCATCTAGTCCCAAACTAAGCGGAGCTTGTACTTATGGGTACTAGATAACTGATATTAATACTTATATCCTTTTTTTTGTAAATACATACATATTATACATAGAAAACACCCAAACTCCGAAACAAATATTTGCAGATCATACAAACATTTGGTCCGACTCAGGAATCGAACCCGAGACCTCTTGCACAGCAGTCGCATTCGCTACCACTGCGCCACAGAGGCAGTCTAAATTAATTAAACGTTTCTCAATAATCTCAGTACAAAATAAGAAATAAACAAATGATGATAAATACCTATTTTGGGAATGGGAGGGGCCCACATTTTTACAAGTTGCTATAGATGCGACTCATCAATTTCCAAGAATATTCATTCAAGAAATTATTCACCTCCAAGATACAAGTACACTTAGATTACTTTGTTTGTCTTATACTTTGTAATATGATTATGTAGGGCTAATATAGACTGGTTTTCTTATTTTTTTTATTGTAGGTTTAATTTATTAGAGATTGCATGTCTTGTATTATTTTATGGATCGAAATAACTCGACCCTTCATAGCCATAGTTTTTTTGCACCATGACTGATCAAAATGTATACTGGATCCCTATTACACAATTTTTCATCTTAATTTTACCTACGAATTATTTAAAAAAAATATTATTCTGGACTTCTTTAACATAATTAGTACACACCAACATAAGTAGGTATTCTAGATATGATCTACATATTTGTATAATATCTAAATAGATAATTCCATATATTTGTCGAAAAAAAATGGTACAAAGAGTTTTCTTCACGTATGTCCATAAATGTAATGCTTATGTTCAATAGTCGACTATTAAAACCTGTTGATAAATGATTATATTGACGAAGTCTATGAACTTACTTAAAATATATGTTCGTAATTAATTAAATAAACACAGCTGTTTTAAAATGTAGTTTCCTCAAGGAGTTCCACTATTTACTTGAAGACTTCATAATTAAATCATCAACTTATATTGGATTTCCTCGTTAGTACTAAGACTCAAATTTTAAAACTACAAAAATAATTTTTATTTTAAGTCAGTAAATATCTATGAATTCGCATATAGAGTTAATATTACCAATTATATTGTCATACACGTATTTTTTTTGTTGGCTGTACCTTGCGGTCAATGTTCGCAGCGGACAGTGCCGTAGACGCCGCGCCCGCGCGGGCCCCACGCGCCCACTATTGCGAAAATAATGCAGCAAAATACTACGTCACGCATTTGTTTTGGGTATTTTTATAGGCTATTATGCGTGTTAGTGAACCAAACTTGGAAATGCTTTTGTTTCGGCTGGCAATTGGCTTTATTTCATTTTTACACGATACCCATGCGTTGTTAGACTTGTCAGAGTAACGTAATACCTATTTCGTGACTGAGAATATTGAGATATTTTAAATTTTGAATAAAAAATTTACTATGCTATTCACAATCCAAACAATAGTATTAGTCTTCTGCATCTCAACTAGTATTGCAACATTAAGAATTGTGTGAATAATAAATTGTAAAATCAAGTATTTTACAATTTATTACTGACTCCTGAGATCTGAATATCTTATCGCAAATGAAGGTGGTGGTTTTAGTATGTGTAGAGGGGGAGTAAGGTCCGTGCGGGGTGCGCGGGCGGTGCAACGAGCTCGGCAGGGGGGGGGAGTCGACGGCGCGTTCAACGAACGTCCGCGGGCCGGCACGGACCCAAGGTCGCGGCGTTCACTCGCCCGCCACACCACACGCCACCATCAACCGGCTGCCAACTAAGGGTTTTATTTAACCCAAGATTTTACATTATATTTAGTCACGCAAGACTGTTCTTCGCTACTTCTCTTTCATCCTCAAAGCTCATACTGAGCAACATTCAATTCAACATACCGTTCGTAATTAAACACATATTTTGTGCAAAAACCTAAATAAGTTCATTAATAAAGCAACTGACACATGTACCTTTTCCACTATGTACGTAATAACTACCAAATTAAGGAGTTTGGTAGGTACATCAAGTACCTATTAGTTTTTACCGTTCGTTTACCTTTATCTACAGTGTCTTTAAAAACTGCAAAATATATTACGGTCGTTGTGTAGGTATACACGCCAATAGTGTTAAATGATAAATGCTAATCCACTACTTTAAAAACAATATTTTGCTAACATATCATAAATACATACATGTCATCTAAAGTCGTGTTTTGATTGTGCCGGATGTTTGTGCAACGCCAACGACCAACTCATTCGTGGTTTCGAAATATTAAAAGTGAAGGTGAAGTGATGCAACCTTTTATTCGTAAGTTGAAAACGAAGCTTAATTTTTAAGTCTTAAAATACGTACAAAGCTAGTAATTAAAAATTCTTCACAATCGCGTCGTTATTCAACAACATTACGAAAGACATTAGCATTTATATACAAACTACTGACCAGAATTTAAAAATGACTAGATATATCAAAAAATACTCATAGTTCAAGTACACGGCAAATATAATTGCAGTTGTTTTTCTTTATTAAGTACGCGAGCAAGCCCTTTTAAAACTACTGTACTTAACCTCAATCTCGTTTCCTCGTCCGAGATTTGTACTTCTTTTTACGGGTGGAAACCCCCTCAGGCCTTCACCCCACCGGGGTTTACGGCGGGGCGGTGTGTCGGAATCGAACCGACTAAAACCACACGGTGTGCCACTCTGCGCCTGAGACGGGAGGGATCCGGGAACCGCTTTCTTACGCCATCCGGAGTCCGAGATTTGTACTATGCCAACCATAGCTCCCTTATTTTATTAAACTATGTGCATTTCTCTCTATTTTCATTCGTTCCTGTGTCTAAATCCAGTCTCAAATAGTGTAAATGTAGAGAAAAGTAAAGGGTATTATGTAAGAAGGTATTATAAATAAAATTTACAAAATTATTTAAAATCGATTATACAGTTTTAACTCATAGAGTTTACCTTTTCGTTTCAACTCATGCAGTTTATGTTTTTTGTTACAGACAATAGACAAGGTAGACAGTTCAAATTAAACAATACACATAACAATGCTGTAATTTGTATTTGCAGTACATGTACAGTGATATTCTTGAATCGGATTTGATGAAAATATAAGGTTATCGTATGCTTGACTCTACATATAAAAGGTTATTATTGTAAACAGGGTAATGAGAGAAATGGAAACAGGCGCCGATTACCTTAGTTATTTAGAAACCATTCATTTATCATTATCATACTGACGGATTTACTTCGAATTATTATTTTGAACGGTGGGGTCCCAAAAGGCAAAAAAGACTTTCTGGGCTAATAACGCTTACCCTCGTTTGATAGTTATACCTTTCCATAATAAGTTTGTGTTATAAACTCAACACCGCGTAGTGGACCCTAATACAAAGATACCAGAAATATCCTATACAGAAAGGAACGTGCCCCTCCCCCAGCTATTTTTTAGGGATCCGTACCCAAAGGGTAAAACGGGGCCCTATTACTAAGTCCATCCTTTCATTCATGAACCGTGATAAGACGAGATAATGTATTTCTATTGCTGCTGTAACCGCAAATACGATAACACAGAACAAAATAAATATATAAGGGGGCTCGCATACAACAAATGTAATATTTTTGCTTGTTTTTGCTAGATATTCGTAACGGCAACAGGTAGACGCTTGAAATGTATATAATGTATTTAATGGCACGGAACCCTTCCTGCGCCAATCCGACTCGCACTTCCGATTCCGATTTTTGATATATCTTTAAGTAGATATTCGTTTTTCAGCAGGAGAAGGTAGAAGGTATGTAGTATTATTAATATTATTATGACTATTATTAATTATTATCAGAAAAAAACAGTAATAGGTGTCCGAAGTCTTATTGATTACAAGATGTGCTTACACAACACTTTTGATTTGAACATATTTTGGTTGAGGATTTTTTTTTAATTGGAGTGTCTGTATGTTTTTTATAAGGCTAGATTGAATATACCAGGGCTGACCTCGGCAAAAACCTTCATAAAACTTACAATAAACTAAACTAAACTATCCGTTCTTACCAAAAAAGTCAATAATCGGCCCCATTAAAGCTATTTCTACTTTTGTATAAGCGATGATAATTACATCTATTATGTCTAATTTAGCCAGGTATTCACGAAGATACGAATCTCTCAAATGTATATCAATAATTAGCAATCAAGTAAAAGTTCTAGTGTTTGTTTACAGACACCTTCCCATATTACAATCCAACTTTTAAAAAAAATATCTAAAGAGGGACTCGGGGTGTCCCTTATATTATTATTTTTATGGAATAGGGGGCAAACGAGCAGACGTATCGCCTGATGGTAAGCGATTACCGCCGCCCATGGACACCTGTAACACCAAAGGCATCAGAATTGCGTTGCTGGCCTTGTGGGATGGGGAGGGGGATGAGGGGAAGGTTTGGATTATGGGCCTCCGGTATCCTCACTCACTCGATGAAACACAGCGCAGGCGCTGTTTCACACCGGTTTTCTGTGAGGCCGTGGTATCACACCGGTCGAGCCGGCCCATGCATCCCGAAGTGTGGCTCTCCCACGGTATATGGGAATATATATAATGTAAAGTAGTATAGTACAAGTATAATACATGGTCAATTACTATTAGTATATCTTAAGTTTGCATACATACATACATACATAGCCGTAAAACTACGGTGATAAAATAATGTTTATACAAAGTTTTAAATAGATTAAGATAGGTAAGAAGGGGTCACTCACCAGTGGTATATTTTATCATATCATGCCCCATACTGTGGAAACATAGTTATAGTTTTAGGGTATCCATATTTCAAAATATGTGTATTAGTTTATGGGTTGACTATAATTTAATTATTTAAAAAAAGACTGTGTAATTTTGATCTACCCAGTGTTTATTCTCACGACTAAGACGAATTTATTGATACCACTCACATACAAATAGGGCGTGCCAAAGAAATTTACATACATACACACGAAAACATAACCCTCCTTCTTTCGCAGTCGAGTAAAAAAACCTCGACCGTGTATAATATTTTTCTTTGTTTTTTTTTAATTTTGATGTTAGTACCCAGTGTCACTCTCATGGATAAGACGAATCTATTCACGCCACTCACATAAAAATACAACATTTAGGAGATGTCAAAGAAATCCTTCTTTCGCAGTCGGGTAATAAATGCCAATAAAACCATGTTTGATTTAGTTATTTACGGGACTGACTTTACAATAGATTATTGGTTTTCTAAATAGACTTCATGTTGAATAAGTCAATGTACACGTTAAGGGAATCATCGGTTTGTACCTATCGTTATTTTAGTCTATTTTCAAATTATATGCATATAATATCTATAAATATTTATAATTCCCTATTCATTACCAGTCACGTAGTGCGTGCGTTTATATCCAAGTGTATAAATGACCCTTTAAAGTGTAACAGAAATATTTTATGTGTCACATGAAATTTACTCGCGTTTCGAGAGCCATTGGCAGACCGCGCCCTGGCCCGGTATGCCGCCTATTGCGAGATACTCGCACACGTGTCCCAGACAAATTGATACTTACCGACACCTAAATTGAGACAATAATAATAGTACAGCTGCGTCATTCCCAAATCTGATATCAGTCAAATTTAAATAAAGCTTTATGGATGAGCCCGAGGTTACGCTACTATGTAAGTCAAAGAATACGCAAAAGCAGCTAGAATATTATGTATTTTACTTTAATATTTTGTAGGGGAAAAATGTCACGAATTAGAAATCGTACAAGTTTAGCATGAAACCTCTATCGAAGATTGCGAACAGATCGAACATCATGAATATACAAACAAGTAGCATCATTTCTATTCGAATGAGCCTACCGACTGCGATAATTTTCTTCTGCAAAGCAAGGCGAGTGCGGCGTTGGAGAAATTCCTCGAGTATTCGGTTCAACGGCCGCGCTACGCCGTGAGCGCTGTGCGGCTGTGTGACTGAGTAAGCGCCGCGAACGCACACACGGGTCCACACCCGTGCCTCTGCAAACATGACAGAACCGTTACCCGCTATCCTCTACGTAGATCATCTAGCCAAGTCTAAGAAGCACAAATCATCATATTACCTAGCCCAAAGTACAGATCGTTGCGTATACACAATAACTGCGGTTATTGATCTCTCCCGAGGTTGTTGGCAAGCATTACATTAACAAATTAATATCAGTAAAAGTTGATAGTGCTTTGGAGCAACAAGTAACATCTGTACTGAAGTGCAATGTAGCCCACGTAAGAGTGCTGCGACGACGTCGGTATGCAACGTTGCCAGAGAGGGGAGGCTCACCGCGGAATGCGATTAAATCTACTCAAGATTTCATCACTAACACTGACGATCATATCTTCATTCACCTTACAAAATTTAGCACAATGCTATTAACGGTGGTGTTGATGAAATGCATTGTGAAAGTTAAGCGCAAATTTATAAATTGAATCAAGTAAAATTGAAAGGATACTCAAGGTTATTAGATACAACAGGAAACACTGCAGCTGATGTCGTAACTTCACAAGACAACATCCTAACCGTGTTACGCGGTAATTGAATAGGACTCAATTAAAAATTAGAATTTATTGCCGCTAATAGTGTTGTCCGGTATATGAAAGACGCCTTATGCTAAACATATTTTAGCATAGGTATGAGTACTATGAGTAGCCTGACATGATGTAAAACTAAATAAATCTTGATTAGAAAAAAACGATGTTGAAGCGTGTATTATGTCTGATCTGAAATTAATCATTTCACTTTTTTATTAGATCCAGAAATCAAGTTCAAAGTGTAGAATAACAAACTATTATCAGAATTTTTCCTAATTTTATTTGCGAATAGAGTGGAATTTAGTTTGGATAAAGTGTAATCGAATGTATTCAGAAAGCAATTAGGTCCAAAATACATTTTCGCACAGAGAACTCTCAGCAAATGGATGAAGACATCGACATTGAACGCTGATGTAAACTGTAAACATTTACACATTCATAGGGAGACCAAATATCAATTCCCTTTTGCTATACCGAGGGTGACACCACGGTGCTCGGCTATTATATATATATATATGATAATCTTGATACTTAAATACCATTTAAAATTATTTAACTTCAATAACATTGGATATTCATATGAACTACCATCCACCGTTTTAAACCCAAAAGCGGGTTAATTTCTAAAGATAGATTATTAATACACCTCCGCATCATCTATAAAGTATACATTTTAAATTTCAATAAAAAATTAAATTTCATTTTACTTCAAAAACACAGTAATTTCATACAAACTTCCAACTCCCATTTCACTCCCTTAGGGATGGAGTTTCGTAAAATTCGTTCTTAGCGGATGTCTACACACCCTATAAGGAACCCACCTGCCAAATTTCAAGTTTGAAGGTGTTAAAGTTTCTGAGGTTTCGTGATTAATCAATGAGCGGTATTTCACTTTTATAAGTTGTATATTACGTCCATTTACCGTTCGATGATTGGTATTTTTTTTATTATATTCGTATACGTTTACTTATTCATTTCATATTTCCTCAAATTTAAAACAAACAGAATTTCATTTGCTTTTAGTGTGGAGGTTCTAAATCGTCACGTAACTTGGCTGATTTCGTTTGTAGTAGTAGTATTTAATTTTAATTATTTACTGTTACAGGAAGTATTCCTAGTATGGTAACGTTTTCCATAAACAATAAAAATATATCCGGGTAGGTATATCCCATACCCCGCGGTATGGGACTGTATTACTGATTTCGACCAATGATCTCCTGTTTTTCGACGAATTTCAAATTTTGGAATTCTGAGTTATAACAGAAAAAAGTAATTATTATTATGCTAAATAAATTATTTTCATTATATATTCATATAAATTTGTGTAATACATATATACGTCACTGAATTAAATAATTGTTAAAACTGTTGAAAGCCAAAGCTTCAACACGAGGATACGGGTGCCAAACTCGAACAGAAAATGTAGCAAAAATAGGTACGTCTGTCGAATTAAGAACGTAAATATATTTATGTAGAAATAAAAGCATAGTGCTTTTGTGGAGTGTAACTTGTGGTATTTTAAAATAGGCGATTAAAAGTAGTCTAAAATGTCAAGGAGCCTTTCAAGCGCCTAGTAGCAGCGCTGGTTTTGTTAATCGATTTGAAAAGGTTACAAACGCCTGCGTGAGTTTCGCATTTGATTGAAAATTCCTTCTTAAGTTTAATTATAGGCATAGGATATTTTGTGACCTCTTTAAGTAATTTCAGCATTATAAGGTTAAATATCAAGCTATCATTGTCGTATACATATAAACAATAAGAGTGATATCGATATTCTGAGAATTGACACAAAAGAACGTGTTTTAGCTATCTGAAGCGAGATTAAAGTTCAGCATGATTGCGTGAATTTGACCCAAGAAGCGGACAACCGATAATGAATATGGTGACTTAGGTACATAGTTAAAACCCTCTTGGGACTTTGCTCCAATTGTTATTGTGTAATCGACAATAGATAAACAAATAATAATTTGGTTCTTTTCTGTTGAAAATATATGGTGACTAAATTAGCGCCTAAAGTACAAATAGAATACATCACGTCGGCTGGTTTTGTAACTTGAAAAAGAGTTGTTTTAAAAAAAATTATGACAATTAAAAATATGAACTATAAGGTGAAACTACATATATAACATCGAAATAGGTAGACTTTAGAGATTGAATATTAATATTTAATAACCTTACAGATAGATAATTTATTTGATTGGAATAGATTAAGAAGGTTAATCACAACAAGTTAAATATTACGCCTAAGAAGTTGTTGTTGACTAGATCATCATCATAAAAAAATAATAAAGTGAGGAAATGACCTCCTCTGCATATTCCAAAGTAAAGTCATGAATAAAATTAAATAAACAAATAAAATGTAATAATCAAGTTAAATGTTATTTCTACAAATGAATTAATTGTTTATATTTCTGGTGTACTCAATAAAAGTTTTTTATAGCAATGATAATAATTATTATTAGTATAATTACACATTTTGTATCTCTTTTAATATTCTTAATATAATTTACATATACTTACAAACTATAAGTATATGTACGTTGTTATCGTGTCACGTTACTAATAACGATGAACTCCAAAATTATCTAGCTCGGTAACTGATTAATGATATAGATACCATAAAGCAAAAGTTTCACTCTTTCCCAAATAGATTCAGGCAAAGTTCAAAAAAAATATTTCACCTCATTAAGTAAATGTAGCATAAAATCATTATAATCAGTAAAGCTTCAAATTGTCCTTCATTACTAATTTAATAATTTTATTCTTTTTATATCTAAAGCAACATTGAATTGAATGATTTTACAACAGCGACGCATTGCATCACAGCATAGTATTTCATACAAAATAAATAGATACTGATTTGACTTGACAGTCTACCGCATGGCAAAGCAGTTTAAATTGCTTGTAATGACCAAATCAATTGCAGCGCAGTTCTCAAGAAATGGGCGGCAAGATCAGGATTTTATAATGCAATATAAAATCCTAATGCAAATAAAAATAAAATCAAATAATAATTAAATATTTAAAATGCTTAAGGAGTTCGGGTACTCACTCGAGAGAGCACATTAAATAGACAGTTTTAGGTTTCAAAGTGGGCGTCGTGCTTTTGAGATGATCATGGTGAGTATAAGTAATGATGCGATGTTTCAAAAATATCACATTTACTATTTATCAAACTGCAAGCATAGTAACGTTACCTTTCATTTAAATTTTTGTAGTAGTTGTAAATTTGGATTCAAGATTTGGATTCAATTTGAGTCGTAAGAGCTCAGGACTATCGGGTTTCACTATTGTTATCAGTAGTGTGAATAAAAATCGATACTTAACAGCTTACCGTACAGAAAAACCTGTGAACATTTCGATAACTGTGACTAAAAAAAAGGAAACGAAAAAGTTCCTTTAGATTTGGTAATTAAAAAAGAGATTTAGTAACGTGTACGAGGTGCTTAGTGTCCATCGTTTGGTATTGATCTTGTCTCTATTAATATGCATGTATTGTATTGTCGGAAGACATCGCTTAGCGTGAATACATAATACATATTTTATAGGTATTCGATGATATCAAATTCAAATGCGTATGTGTGATTTTGTGAAATCATTTTTAAATAGCTTAGATACACCTAAAGTCGCTTGTACTTTGTGGGTCATAGAGCGGAAGCGACGAACGGACGTGTTTCGAAATATAGCACGCACTATCGAACTCATTATCTAATAACTTTAAACCATGTATATGTATAAATGTATTTCGAGTATCTTTTTATGATTTGGATGAAACTCAATGTTCAGATAAGTTTGTGATGCATAAGTGTAGTTAAGGTGCTCTATTTTTTTTTGGCAACAAAACAATTTACGGCGACCGAAGCTAGTGCTCCCAGATAGCTATTAAGTAATGAAATTGTGTTTCATTATTGACAATTGTGTGCCACTTAGATTACAAATTAACAAGAAAAAATTTGAAAAACTATAGCCGAGTACGTGAAAAATTTGATAACTTTTATGGCCTATGTCACCCGGGCCATCATTACGAGTATATTGACGCCTCATTCATCATCAAAAACTGTTCTGTAGTGTACTTATGGTGGCTTTACGGTAGAACATACAAACAAACTGCCAAAATATAACCCTTCCTTTCGACTTCGAGGATTTATAGGGATCTTTAACGATTTCACAAATTTTTTAACAGCCAACTGTTGGCCATAGACTTTTCCAGGTTCTGACCTACGATAGTCACGCTGGTCAGACAAATTGTTACAGAGAGTGTGTGGTAAATTTCTCTTTGCCCAGGTGTTGTACTGCGTAGTTACTGAACATAAATTATAATACTTTTTTATCACATAATCCAACCCCATCCCCCAAAGGCAGGCACTTGTGACGCCTCCAGTGTTGCGGTGTTCATGGGCGGCGGTAATCGCTTATAACTAGGCGATACGTCTGCTCGTTTGCCCACTATTTCATAAAATAAAACAGTTATTACGATGACACTACAAATATGCTAACAGCGCTCCTGTGTAGTTTAGTGCTTTGAATTTAGCTAAAAATTAAATTTTTGCTTTAAATTTAAATAATAAATACATATGATTCTATAAAACTTATCGTAAATATCGTAACACAAAGAAGGGACACAATTCCATTCTGTTTTGTAGAGATACGTAAGTGTTGTTAATTGATTTTTTTTATTACTACATATGGATAAATAAGAGGATTCGGTACAAAACCCACCCAAGACCCAATCTATAAGTTCTACGTATGTATAATATAGATTGTAAAACTAATCGGTGCTAGTTAAGCATATTTACGTGTGGGCACAAGAGACTTGCGCCGTGATGTCAATCAACGACGCAATACACCGGCGTTATTTCATGAACAATTACTAGTGCCTCTACTTGTTGGGTTTGTTGCAAATGTGCAAAGGGCAGTGCAGCGAAGGTAGCAAGCTTCGAGTCACACTGACATTGCGTATAATCCGGCATTCCATATGGAATGCGGTCGCTCGACCGCTCAACCGGCCGCGCACCGCCCCGCGCCGCTCACCTCCATGATTTCTTACCCATTCGCTAGTCGCTTCCGTCTACCATATGGTATAGTGGGATAGGACCGAATCTAACAAGAATCTAATTAGTTTCTAAATCAAGATAAATGCCAAAATGTTTTCTATTTCTCAAATCTCGCACCAAAAGGCTATCTAATGCGACTAACACCAAAAAAATTATATACTCACAAGTTTCATAAATTGCCTAGGTAGTTAAGGCTTTCACGAGTAAAGGGCGAGATATGGATAAGGAATGCGATTGTGCAAGATCCATAGCTACATACCTAAGAAAAAAAATTGATTCAGCTCTTGGTACCTATACGGAACAGTTTCGATGTGGTGAATTTCGCCACGTAGCGGCGCAGATCAAACGAGAAGGTTGATATTCGCAGAATCAAAATTTTACTCACCTTTGCGAGAAGCCGTCGATCGTTAAAAATATCCACTTGACTCGATCGCACAGATAATACGGTTATCGTCCGTACAACACAAATATGCACCACACCAAAACGACAACATAAATAAACGCGAGAGGAGTCACCTACTCCTGCACGGATCGCTCGCTGCCGACGTACTCTTCGCACTGATCGAAATGCAACTCGGAAAAATGCACAGGGCGGGGTTGTCGAATGTCATAAACGTCGGTTACAGAGGTCGGCCACTCGCCGTTCGAGCTCGAGAACGTAAAATACACCAGCGCATACCGTGACGCCGCGAAGCGGACTGATACTGATAGAGCCGATAGAGGTAGAAGCGGGCGGGAGGCGCGACGAGGAGCGGAGCGGGAGGCGGGCGGCGCGCGCCGCCGACTACGTGGCCGCCGCCCGCCCGCCGCTTAGCAACGAAACGACGGCGACGCCGCTGTCGTTGGTGCTTGCCGCGACACCCGTCGCCGACCTCATGTCACATACCTTCTTCAGCAACAGACACATCTGATCTCCCGACAATCATGGTAGGTAGTAAAGCTTACACACAAGAATCTACGTCCAAAACAGATGTGAGTTACCTAGACCTTTTTTAATTTTTTCTATTGTCTGAAGTTAGACAGGCTCGCTAGATGAGGTAGTTAGGTATGGTTTTTATGTTTATGTATAGTAGACGTCTAGACGACTCTTCATACATTTAATACAGTCGCCATATAGAGCGATGTACCATCATATTTACGAGACATGTAACGTTAAGATTTGAGAAATAGGCTCTTTACTATGTCAATTGTTGGTTCTTTCTGCTGTCTCGTATACGAAATGAACTTAAACAATTTTTAAAATAGAATTTATTATTATATATCTTTTCTTTGTCACTATATATATACAAACATAAAATTACTTAATTATCTAACTGATTAATATGATTTCGTTTGAGTCTCTGGATGTATTGTTGTTAGCCACAATTCTCGAGTTTTAGTAAGACTCACAAACAGCAATCTATTTTTATTTATAACTAAAACAAATAAATATTCTGAGCTGATGAAGATAAATTAATTTTTTGTACATACTTAAATCTTCATATTTTAACAGTGTGCATCTGGACCTACAAGGGCCCATTTTTTAAGTTTTTGCGAAACGTTAAAAGTTTTAAATGGAAATTTGTTAAAAATAGTAAAATCTAAAGCAATGGGTCATAAATTTCATAAACGTGAAACAAATTAAATAAAGCCTATAGCTGTTATGATCAAATATCTTGGGCCCTCCGTTTAAATGCTTGCAAAAAATAGGTCTAGGTATATGCTTTTTGCTAAAGAATATAGGTAAGAATCTATTATTTTTTTTAAGAATACCTCGGCACTGTAGACCATCACATTACGGACGGATTTACGGGGGCATATTATAGGACCCTCAGTTCAGTAACGTCTCTACTGAGGAATCCGCAAAAATGCAATTATCTGAACATCATACCAATTAATACTCCCCATATCTCACAAGTTAGACCCATACCAAACTTTCATACACACACACACACATACCCACGCACGCACACACAAAATACATATACTAGCACATACACATACACACACTCAAACATAAATAATCAACTAAACCCATTACTGATTTTGAATACTCTTATTCACTATGTGTAACAACCAAAATTGGAAGAGGGCACTGACTTCTGTAACACAGGTTTTAACCTAGCTCAGAAGTCAGAATTCTGTAAAAAAAAGTTTGTGTATAATATTATTATTATTATTATCTGAAGAAATACGTAACTATGACAATTGTTAAAGTAAATAAAAGTTGAATTTTACTTTTTAAAAGTTGACGAAGGTCAACTCACAGATTATCGCAAACTATACTAAGTTTTTTACTATTTTTGAACTAAAACCTAACATTGCATCTGTCCTCAGTGCTATATTTTAAGAGAAAACTGGTTTTAAATTTTGAATTTGAATTATTTATGTTGCATCAATACATTACAGCATGGAACGAACTTGAATCCCACAATAATTGTGATAAACGTATCAGAGGTTTTAGAGCACACTGAAAGTAATTTCACTTTTCCTGTCGTATTTTGGTTCATTACATGAAATCGTTAGAAATAGGTATATAACAAAGTTTTTACAAGCTTCTCTACGAACGTATGGGCCGTTTGACGACTAATTGTACTCTTAATAAATTACCTCTAATGCTGTACCTTAATCTAATAAAGGACAAACGATGTCTATCAATGTAATATGAATGAATTGTGCAAGTCTAATACGTTACGAATATTGTTATACTCGTAAAAATCTTAATTTTGCCTGAACCAAACACGGAGGTTCTACTTCAGTGCAACAGTGTACATGTCTACTTTGTAATTAACTTATTTCGTCACGTACTTAGATAACGTAACGTAACACAGACTGATAAGAAGAGAAAATCCAGACATGCTTAGGATGCATAATATATGAAATACATGCAGAGTTTATTGCCGACACAAAAATATGATAATGTATTGAGCATATTATTTATATCAGTATGCAATTTAGCCTGACTGATAGTTATGTCTATAGACTGATGGTAATGTACTTTAACAATTATATTTATATCCATTGATAAAATCTGTCCAAACCAGCGAAAATCTTTTGTATATTATTTAACGATCAATTACACTGCAACGTCCTATAAACTTCGATATCACAGAATTTTACAGCATCTGTTCAATTCTGCAATTACTGCACTTTCTTTCCCATTGTTGACTTGATGAAATCAGTTTTACTATCTCTAGCGATCGAGTGAGATAGCACGTCGAGACGCAAGTGTAGTTCGGCGCACGCTGTTAGTGGCGCACTTGATGCTGTCCCGGTACTTTCACCCATACAGGTACTTAGCTGTCACTCATGCGCATGCTATCAGAGCTTCTTTTGATATGTGTTAGTAGACGACTAACTGGTTTCGTGCAAACAGGTATAAAGATACAAGTAAGTAAGGCAAAAATAAAACTTAAATGAGATCACATAATTTTAATAAAGTATACATTTGTTTAAGTTTGCTTAATTCTAACATCAGTTATAAATAGGTCCAGGAAAAGTCTTTTCGTGTTTTGTATGTATAAAGTTCGACAAAAATTTGGTTTGTTGTACTTTTGATATTGAGGCTCCTTTAAATTTAAAGAAACATTGGGAAAAATAAAAACTCGAAAATTCTGCCAGTTTTTAAAATGTTTTACTGTCTGCAAAAATTTAATAAATATATATATTTGCAGATCATACAAACATTTGATCCAACTCGGGAATCGAACCCGATACAGCAGTCGCATACGTTACCACTGCGCCACCGAGGCAGTTAATGTCAATAATGATGTCAATACCATATTTAAAAAAATAGAAAACATCGACAAATAATTGACTTAAGAGGAACTGAGAATTCACTTTAAAAATATTCTGACCTACTTGAAAATGTCTGTCCAAAAAAGCACGAAATTGTATTGTTACACAAGCTTACTGAACCATTGTTGAAAAGATTGATCATTGATTGAGGTGCTGAAAATTGTTTCACAAGAACATACTAAAAAGATCATAGAGTCAAACTCTACAGGCTGATGCCATCATCATCATCAGCCTATCGCAGTCCACTGCTGGACATAGGCCTCTCCAATTTCACGCCACTTAGTTCGATCTATGGGTTCTCGCATCCAGCTCCTGCCAGCCGTCTTGCGCAAATCATCGCTCCACCTGGCTTGTGGACGTCCTACACTACGTTTGCCGAGACGCGGTCTCCGCTCAAGGCTGATGCGAAACTTGGAAATTGGATCGGAAGGCGTTCATGATAAGTTTTTACTCTTTCTCATTTTCTACTGCTTACAACAGAAAAGGAGTGGTCTATCATCATGATAACTCCATACTACAGACATATTTGGCTAATCAGCCAAAATTGTGTGAACTTCCCTCAGATTTTTTTTTACCTGTTCATCAAGAGAAGACTGTCAAAATTCTTGTTGGATTTTTTTTTGTATAAAAATTCGCAAGATTTTTACTGTAACAAGATTTGGTCACTACCTACACTACTATAAGACTGCAACAAATCATCAAACAAAATGGCATATCCTATTAGTATTATAAACGCGAATGTTTGTATGGATGGATGTTTGTTACTCTTTCACGTAAAAACTACTCAACGGATTTGGATGAAACTTTACAGTAATATACCTGATACAGCAGAATAACACATAGGCTACTATTTGCCACGATAACCGACATATACGCGGGCGGAGCCGCGGGCATAAACTAGTATACTATAATTAAACTTTGAAATAAGAAACTTTTAATTGATATGTAAAATAAGAAGAAACTTTTCCCCGACCCTAAATCTAATCACGAACATAACATGTCAACAAGTTGAAATATAAAAATTGATAGAGAACAGTACCTGCATCAATACAGGAAATAACAAAGATTCTTATTATAATCTTAAATGTGTGATAACAACAATGAAGTGTTTCTCTACGTATATTATAATACGGCAATCTACGCTCACAGTATATATATATATATATATATACGGAGTTTTCATGTTTGCATGTACAAAACCACCGGCACAAAATAAGATAAAACAAACCTCGCTCATAACTGACTGAATGTTCTTTTGTAAGAATTGAACAGTGACGAAGATTGACTATTTGATTTAGTGGCATTGTGTAACAAACAGTCACATATAAAAAATAAACCTAAAAAATATTCTTTTGAATTTATATCACGAATAAAGCACACTATAGCCAAGGGTGCCAGGCCGGATCCATGCGGCACAGGTTGTCATGACTGTTGGCTGCAGTGACGAGTGTAGCAACCTTGCTCTCAGGCCCATCAAACGCAGCCAACGAATTGAGACGGTTCATGATTACCGTAACTGCTTTGTTTACCATGTTTATAATCGTTTCATTATCCATTTCCGAGGATTTATTCTCAGTCGATGTGCCTGCTGTGGGCATACCTGATTTGTCTTCTAGACGTTTCCGATATCCTGTCACCATTTCATCTCTTAAAATTGTTCTTAATATGGATTGGATCTGAAACAAGCATTATTAAGACTATCTGGCCTGAACTCTCATAATATAAACTTATATATGGCATAAACTTTGAATTTAAAAACAATAACGATACTAAGATGTCACAATGTAATATTAAATAATATTCCCAATAACACTTTCTCTTTTAAATTTGTCCTTTACGCTCGTGAACAAACGTTTTGTCTAAGCATCACAGACAACAATAAGTCAAACTTAAATTATTTATGCATTCACTAACATTTAAAACAAAAGTTATTACAAAACATTTAGTTACTATTCTATCTTGATTATTACATTTACATTATACTTGTTACTACCCAATTTCGCTAATATCCTAGTGAGGTGTGCACACTTGGGTAACTAAAATATCCTCAACTAGGTAGCAGCAGTTTATATTGTTCTTATCATAGAAAGGTCATGGGTACAACATGAGATTGCTTTGGAAAGAACTAGGATAGGGTCTTACTACTTCCAGTTAACGTTTTTAAAGCAGAACTATATGAGTAGAAGAAGACTTTCTTCTAGTACTAGTAAACTAGTAAAGTGCATTTCTAATAAAGACCAGAGAATATTGTCACGTTGTTACTTTAAGATAAGCTTTAAATATTTATGAAATATTACCTTGAAGTTGGGTGTGACTAGACATCTAGCCACTGCTATAGCTGATGCCGTCAAAGGTCCGGTGATTCCAATAGTGGTTAGCAGTTCTGATATATTCGGCGTTAATCGGAACGGCACTGGCCGATTGCAATCTAATTCACCTAAGAGTAAAAAAAATATTTTTTAACTTTGGTTCGTATAAAGGTACGCAATAGAAGAAGTGCCATTAGTAAAAACATCATTGTTACTAGTAAAGAAAACATCTGATAAATTAGATTTTCATAATTGTATGTAACTTTTGTTACTGATGTGATTAGTGACTGAAGTTAATGCATTTTTGGGTCTTTTTGGCTTAATTGAATAAATGGTTTTATTCAATTAAGAGTGTGTATTAGTTAAGAAACATGTTTCTAAGCCAATACACACCCATTGACTGTTATGACTTCATTAAATGACTAAATAATGGAGATTTTTGTCTCAAATAAAAAACTACTTTTCTTTCTTATTTTCTTTTTTTTTACGACTCCCGCATTAGGAATATACATTCCTGTGTCACGGGGTTCTTTACAAACATACATAAAACGGACAAAAAGTACTCCCAGACTCAGAACAATAATTTATGGATCACACAAAGTATTGTCCCATGTAGGATTTGAACCCCTTGGCGTAATAGGAAGCGGTACTAAAGGTAACTGGCAACTTTGAATTAACTTCTCAGAGTATTAGTGGTGATTTATTTTTAATACAATTTTTTGATTAATACATAATTAGGACTAACCAGTTGTATCATCTACATCAAACTTGAAGTAGGAGACATTGAGCAGCCCTGAGTCTTGGTGCACATACATCATATCAGGGTTGAGTCTGGTGAGGTGTAACACGTACTCGGCGAAGCTCGCGAGTGATAATTGTAGCGTTAACATTTTCCTGAATGTCCAGTAGTCAGTCGGGGCACCAAACGTGTTCGAGGCCCATTCGCGAACCAAGGCTTTAGGAACCATTGTTGCTTGGACCTACGTAGACAAATCAAAGTTGTTAAAGACTGTGCATTTCTTTATCAATACCATCAGTAATATCTCCGTCCATGTTTAAGTGGTAGTTTGTATGTATATACGTATGGACGTAGTATTAAATTTTATTACAACATGTATTTTATCCTTGGATATTTTTAGAGTTCCCTGACGTAAAGAGTATGTCGTAGGTGGTTGTTGTAACGGTTTACGTTCATGCTTATTTTGTTGATGTAGCGAGCGTAAACAGGCGATATTTCTGTACTCTGTTACAGTTCCTAAGGAATTATTGAAACAGCCAGCTATTGTTTAAATTGTAATGCGAAATAAAAAAGATTTGCAAGTTATGTACATATCTATTGAATATTTAAAACTGAAGATAAATTAGGATCAAGACAAATTTGTTACGGTATGATAGTATGTAGAAGATTATTTTTACTAACATTCTTATTAGGTTTGTGTTTTTAAATTCTATTGATTGTGTACATGTTCAATATTTTTACAAACATTATCTTTCGTAATATGAAACGAGTGTTATTGATAATATTAATGGCTAGGTGTATTAGAGGTGCCTTTATTGACTGGGATCGCAATAATAAATTGTATCTGCCCCTGGATTACATACATGCTCCTGTCATGTACCTATGTCATCCAGGAGCAGGCTGTTTCAGTTCCACCATGATTTATGGATCACACATCACAAACAGTAAAATTTGCACTAATAGTAACTACTAAAATATATTAAAATAGTATTACTTACTTCACGAAGAATATCTCTTAGAACTTGATGCGACGCTTGTGAGCCGCGTGCTTGAACAGCCGCTAGACGTTCGTAGTAACGAGCAATGGGAGCATCAAACTCAACACCCCTACAAAGAAATGACCAAATGTAACAACGTTTCATACATTTTAGATGCAATAATTCGTAAATTAGTAATACGAACCTTTTAGCGCATTCAGTCTTATATATATCCAGGAGAGATACAGAACTCGGATTGTCTTCGACGAGACGCATTTGCGGTGACACTGAAACAACTCGTGGTACCGTAAAGTGCAAAAATCTTCTAGACGTTTCCTTCTGCTTTCCCAAGTAATGATTTAACATCCGGAGTAATTGCAGAACGCGTTCTTCTCTCCTCGCGTCACCTAGGCCAGAGTCATTGACCACTAGGTAAGGATATATTTTGCCATTGTGACCACGTATATAAAGTCTGCGAGCAGACGTGTTGTGCTTCTGGACGATCTCCACGCGAGGCATAAATCTGGCAATCCGAACATGATAATGAATATGCTTCGGCAGCAAAAATTCGCCAGGTAATTCCACATCTGCTGTTTTTAGGCTGAAGTTCGATAAAAATCTACATTTTTCTTCGATAAGGAAAGATCTGAAAGAAACAATTACATAATAGTAAAAATAGTGAATTGAAAAAGAAGACAAGATAATTGTTAGTAAATAACTGCTCTGATTATGAACCCAAAAGCTACTGTGAATGAAGCACGAAGCCAAAACCCTGTCTAAAACTATGCGATGGAGGTTAGATTGCGCATGATAGTGATGCTATCTTCTATATATATGGAAAATGGACAGCACAATCGTAAAAGTAATCCCTCAGTATTTACCTTGACAACAGTACCTCGGCTCAATGCCTGATTACTACTTACTTGGGCAGAACCTTAGTTTTGGCCTCGAGTATCTTGACCCATTTCCTTAGTTTTTGGATAAGATTTTGTAATTTCATAGCGTTGGGTTGTGAAAAATCGAAGTCGCTAGTGAATTGGCTCTTCATCTTCTGGAAAATGGGGTCTTGGACGGTGGCTTGTGCGCGCCGGGCCAGGCTCTCTGATGCAGCTGAAGAGAATGCACCACTTACAGAACTTGAAACACTTTCTGTAGACATACAAAACGGTGTATCTGTATAAAAATAATGTCCGCACGAGGAATAACATCAGTTTGCAAACGTTACTGTGAAACCCAACAATACAATGATTAGTACTAACTAATTGTGAACAAATATATAAACATTACCTGGAACAATCGTGTTTAAGTTAAATGCACAGTTGTACTGTACTAATACTATACCTCTGAAATAAATTTACATTGTTATTGTGTTTAGTATAGTGTGTAATGAACGTAGACTGATGTTATCTATACACTTATAATAGGTTCTGAGGCTTGCGGTGTCTCATGAGACTTGTAAATAAAAGTAAACTTAAGGCATAATGCCCTTTGGCAGTTTCAACATTCGATTAAAACCGACGTTTAAATATTTCCACAGAACATCTCTTGCATATTACTTACAATACAAAAAGTAATATTGTTTGTTTATTTCCTATATAAATAGATAGGTACATAAAATTAACTGTACCTCAATGTAAAAACATATAACATTGAACGAAAGTTTTACTGCATGTAGTTATGTCGATGGTATTAAACCTTACTACAAAAGACGGAAAAAAATAAAGTTATTCTTTTTTTTAATTTATTTTTTTATGGATGGGCCAAAGCGATTCTGCTCTGCATGATGGAAAGTATAAGCAGAATCCAAGAGTGGTAGACCATATTCTTTGCCAATGCAGACAATGCACCAATCCAGCATGGTGATCCACACTGTGGCGGCCTAGTTATGCTTCTGCATCATTGGGCCAGACTACATATATGACCAGAGAATAATCAATTGTTACCAAAAATATTTTGTATATAGGTAGTCTATTACCTTTATTATGGAAAAAAAACATGTTCAAGTCCAATTGTACGATGTAAGCGTATTGTAGAAATTTAATAATGTTTTACAATTTTGTAATACATAGCTTACTAGTAGATGAAAAGTGTTTCAGGTACAAGTGAAAGTAGAAGGAGCAATAAGGTGTGTATTATACTCACTTATACCGATTCCGATGCCGAAAGTGGAGA
Organism: Hyphantria cunea; assembly: GCA_003709505.1. Lineage (NCBI taxonomy): Eukaryota > Metazoa > Arthropoda > Insecta > Lepidoptera > Erebidae > Hyphantria > Hyphantria cunea. Next base: position 1,276,225 of record PKRV01000652.1, on the reverse strand, counting down.
CGACCTTCTTGATGAAGTTGAGCGTGTGGGGTGTGACGGTAGCTTCGGCGACTGCGGCGCGGTGATGGAAGGCCACAACGTAGCACTTGCACAACCCCGCGCGCAGCTGCCGCAACACCTCCTCGTACCAGTTCTCGCGGAACCATACCATCTAATATAACGCACTCCTCATTATTTACACGATACCTTTGATCCCTTACAAAATATATATTACACTAGTTCCGGGGCCAGACAATTTACATTAAATGTATCGATTTTATGCCCATTAATAAATAATCAATCAGTAAAATAAACAATTTAAAAAAGTTAACATGTCCACATGCAGACATAATTTCGAGCAGATATAATTTCTCTCCTATTTTTATCTCAATTTGAATGGAACATTACGAAAAACACACTATACCAAACAAAAAAATCCATATCAGGTCATAAATTACGCAGTTCTGCAGAAAAGAAACATACAAATATATATCCGAATTTAAAATCTTGTTTATTTTAGATTCGGTTTAAAATTAACCAGCGACTTGCATACATTTTATAATAATAAATACCTTTATGTGTAAAATCTATCAAAGAAACACACATTCGTATTAATAACGGAAACTCAGGAATTAGTTTCGATACTATACGAATAAAAAAAATTTAGACAAACTGGGATTTAAATCCGAGGTCAGTTCATTTATTGGCTGTGTAAAATTGTTCAAACTATACAACGTTAGCAGTGTAAGTAGAATGGTTAGGGGCAGTAGACTGACCTGATCCACGATGCCCTCGAGGGAGGAGAGCACGGTGGGGTGGATCTCGCGCTGCAGCTGCATGATCTTGGAGCAGCGCCACATGGGTAACGTGGCCTTGATCGGGCCCGCCTCGCCAGCCGCGGACCCGCTGCCCGATGACGAAGCGCCCTCACCACCTTTACTGCCGCCCTACACGTTCGTAATTATTTTAGAATCATTTTTGAGTCACTGCTCACGATGAACTCCGAAATTATTTAACCGATTTCCTCGTTTTTTTTTTTAATGTTTTGTCGGAATTTCAAATAGAATAGTTAACATCACGCACATGTAGGAGACGAGCATGACTGAAAAGAGATGCAGACGAAGTTGAGTGTGTTAGCTAGTTACTCCATATGTACAAATACTATAAAAATATATTTTTCATTACTTATGAAAATTTTCGGGAAACAATTCTGTTTTTAAATATCGAGACCAGAATTTTGGTGACTTTTTGTTCAGAAATTAAATGGCGTAATAAAGATCAAATTAAATCAGCATTATTATATTTGGTGAAATTACACACTTTGGCGATAAGAGATTGATCACAATCACGCACACGTATTGAAAAATCATTCAGTCATATTTTTTACGAACCGCTTTTGTAATTTTTCAATGGCTTATTTAAAAGTTAGGCGCTCATAGCCCAGTTGCACTCGGTGATTAGAAACAATCAGCGAGGGCAAGCAACGACGGCGCGGTCAGTACCTGGATGGGTGACCGCTGGTGGCATGTTACCATGAGCGTCTCCGTGATTCGGAGGTCACGTTAAGCAGTCGGTCCCGGTTGTTATCATAGGATAACAGTCGTGAAGCTTAGTTGGAGGCCTTCGGGCGGCTTAAAAACATCCAACGGTAAGATTACGTAGCCACAACGTTGTCTTGCCAGTCCCCAATCCGCACTTGGCCAGCGTGGGGACGTATGGCCTTAACCCTCTCCTGAGAGGAGACCCGAGCCCAGCAGTGGGACATTATGGGTTGTTGATTATTTAAAATAAGTTAATAGCATAATGGCATCATGAAAAATTAAAAGATCTCACACATTTTAATTCCTATTGAACTTACTGCCGAGGTGGTAGGCTGATGTGGAAGGTGCGCAGCTATGTTCTCAGCCGTCTTATGTCTTTCACGTTGTTCAATCTTCAAAGTCAAATAAAGAGTACGGATAGGGAAGTACACAGCTTGCGGATACAATCGTCCAACCTAAATGTAACAAAAATAGCGTTAGAAGTCGTTAACGCATTTTTTTATGTTATGTGTGTAAACCAGCATACGTATCGCTTGATTGTAAGCGGTTACCGTTGCCCTTGGATACCCGTAACACCAAAGGCGTCATAAGTGCGTTGCTGGCCTTTGGGAGGGGAGGGGAATGGGAAAGCTTTTCCGAAATCACTCACTCGGTGAAACACAGTGCTGAGATCGTGGTATCACTCCAGTCGAGCCGACCAACTCAGGTCTAAACGTGGCTCTCGGTAAAAAGCGCACATATGTAAATCGCTATAAAAGTATCGAGGCAAGATAAAAAGTGAGGTTTCAGAAGATAATTAGACCATTATCTAGTCATTTCTTTTAGTTGTATGTGTTTTGAATAATGACAAATTAAATATTTGAAGAAAAAAAAGACAATAGGTACTCACATGACTCAGGAGATTTAATATAACAGTTCCATCGTACTGGACGAGACAAGCAAGGAGCTGGGGTATCCACGGTAACCACTGAACAGGCGGAACACCCACTGAATACTTGTCTAAGGCATCGGCGAGGCTGTTCTTTTCATCATCGAAACTTAACATCCAAAGTACCTGGCAGATTAAAAATGAATTGTAAATTTGTAACTTATTGCTAGTAAAAGAACAATTGTATTTAAAGATCATAATAATGTCAACCAACCTAAACAGTTTATACATCATTAGAAATTAATTGAAGCTAGGTTTCTTATATATTTAATAAATAAAATAAATATGGTCAGACATCTTAACACACAACAAACAAACACACACACACACACACACACAAACTAAGCAGAGCTTGTACTATGGGTTACTAGACAACTGATATTAATACTTGTATACTTTTTTTTGTAAATACATACGTATTATACATAGAATACACCCAAACTTTGAAACAAATATTTGCAGATCATACAAACATTTGGTCCGACTCGGGAATCGAACCCGAGACCTCTTGCACAGCAGTCGCATGCGCTACCACTGCGCCACAGAGGCAGAGGCAACTGAAATAAATTATAGTTATCTACCTTAGCGCAGTATTTTCGCGATTTGGATTCGTTCTGATGACGGCAGGCGTGTAAGAAACAGGTCATAGCAGATACTCCAACTTGGGTCTGTCTAGGGTCTCTTATGAATATCTGTTCAAGATAATCGCCCCAGAGCGCCCAAGCTTTAACTAGAGTATCGTGAAGTTGAACTGCAGCCGCAAAGGCTTTGTTTGCGTCATCAGACCTTCCAAGTTGAGCAAGTAGCAATCCTTTGAATGCGTAAAATTCTGCGGTCATTTCTTTAGTGAAGTACTTGAAGTTCGTTGACTCGATCATATCTAAGCCTTCCTGTAACTCATCTTTGCCCTCAGTCCAGGACATCTGAATGTGACACTTGACTTGTTGTCTTATCTTTTGGAAGCAATCGACAATAGGAACACTAGGTATTGTGTATATGCGGTGTAGAGAATCGAGACACACGCCGGATAGGTTATGTTTTCTTGCTATTTTTGCAAAGTGAATTATTGCCTGTAATGTAAAAAAATGCATATTAAATATAAAATATGAAGAATGAACGTAGTTAACACAAAATTATGCTGAATATTGAAAATATTTCAGATAAGATTGACTAATATTCTAATGTTTGAAGAATATTATATTTTTCGCTGCAAACATCTTCTCCTATATAACTGTCTAAAAAATTTTTTACAGACATAATTTATCGAAATAAAAAAAACTTTTCTAACCAACAGTTAAGAATAAAGTTTAAAAGAGGAATTACCAAGCGAAAGAATTGTCGCTCTTTCGTTATAAATAAGTAATATATACATTTTATTATTTGAAATCACGTGTCACAAATTTGGAGTCTAAGAAAATAGATCGTTACCTGTGCACTTGCATGGACCCCGAGCATGCTGTGATTGGTACCGTGCTCTGTCTGCGAGTCGTAGTGAGACGCGATGAACTGGTAGTGGTGTTGCCGCCAGGTGAAGATCGCGCCCCAGTGCGACAACGGGTCGGCCACTACAGGCAGGCGGTTGCGCCACGTTTTCACTATGGCCTTCATATCGTGAAGAGATGTCGGGCGGCTGTGCAAGAGACCCTGTGACGGTAACAATCAATCAATTGCTGCCCTAAATACTACCCAAGGTTTCTACTGTTAAAACTTTCGAATTCCGATAATAACAAGTCTCAATAAATATTTCAAAGTATAGAAATTTATGTAAACTAGAGTCTTAGGGTCACATCGTAAACTGACCTTTAATTTCTTAAAGGTCGAAAGATTCCATAGACATTTTTGTAGTTTGTAGACTTAAATTTTATTTTACCTATGTAAATATATCTTGAAAATGAAATAATTATAATGTTAAACCAAACAGGAATACGCTATTTGACTGTATATGAGAAAAAATGTAAATATATTTTATATTATTGAGATACCTTATGCAAAAATCAGTCGGAAAATGTTAGTTTTAGTTCATAAAATAATAAAATAATTTTTAAAATATAGTTCAATGCTTTAGTTTTTTTTATCTCTTCTATAACACCATGAACTAGTAGCCGCCATGTTATTACGTTAAACGGCTTTGTAAACTAAACTGTCAATTGATCAGCATATGCTTTAAATAGTTTGTACTTGTATTATTTTCGTAAACAACGTAATTCTTATTAAAATAATACCTTGGAAGACGGTTTCGTAAAGGCAGACAACACAAATTTAACAATAATTAACTCTTTGATGGTTGGTAAATTCTTTGTTGCGAATCTCGAATTTTGTTCTGCTGAGGTACGGAATGTTAAAACATCGATGTAAGTAATGCCCTTTAACTTTTTTACATTAAAAAAAGCTATTTGATTGCGATAAAAGGTACTTAAAAATTCTGATATTGTTATCAGCTCTGAATCATACATTGTTTATAAAGCCAACTAACATCAATACCACAGAGCAATACATGGCGTCCACTGGTTCCAACGTTTTTGACAAATTACCAGCGAAATTAGAAAATTTGTATACATTTTTTTGCACTTATCAATTGAACAAAATTATTGTGTTTTTTATTGGTTTAATAGCACTAATAAGTTTATAAAATCTAACTAAGACACTTTCCCAAAAAGGGTGTAATACTCTATTGACATAATGAAGGATGACAGGTTATTTTTTAATACAATAAAATAAAATTTAAACAATAAGACATGTGATTAAATTAAAGTATGTTACAAAATATAAAGGTACCATTATACATATAATATCTGGATATAAATATTAAATAATAATAAACAAAACTGACATAAATTTAAAAAAGTACGATTTTATAACCAAAATTATTACATTCTTGTGTGTTTTGTACTTACAGTATTGGTGGCCGTTTGTGGCTGCTGGTAAAAGGAATTATCCTTGTAATTAATTAGCCATATTACATAAATATTAAATATAACATCGAACTACACGAAAAATAAGTCTATATGATAAAGAAAATCTTACAAATATACATATCAAGAAATTGTAATCATAGCGAAATATGTTTATAAGTATATATAATATAAGTAGGTTTAGTCAGGCCTGCCTAAGTCATATATTTGTAAGTGTTTAATATCATAATAAAGTAAGAGAAGTCTGTGTCTTTTTGACTATGGTTATTTTGTATCAGAAATCATAAGCATTCCCGAACAAGAAGGAATTTTTTACATATTATGAAGACCTACTAGAATCAAGGTGAAAAGATGAGTGAAGTGCTAGTTTCAATGTTCGAAGAAAAATGAACTGGTATTACGGGAATTATAATATAGGGTTCGCTGACAGTGACTATAAAACTGTAAAAGGAATGATGGAGGTTTTTTCCTACACAAGTGTTCTGTAGGATCACACGAGTAGTTAAGCTAATGTTTTTTCAAAAAGACAACACATTGAGAATACCTCTGTGTCACGGGGAACTTTGCTTACTATTTGTGAATCCCACAAAATCCTGTGGGGTTTGAACCCACAACACTCAGTGCAGTATATTAATAATAATCTTAACCATTTCACACATTGTGCGAGTATAAATAACGGTAAACAGAATGGTAATACACATATTTTAAAATTTATAAATACATACATATCGTAGATAAATTACCCTAAAACACGTTGTTTGTGAGTTAACAATCGACCTCCTGATGTTATCCTTCGAAGTTTTGTAGAGGGTGTAACCGGAATGAACATGGTACATAGGTGACGGGCAGGGTCAGCGGTACTCACGGTGTGTATCTGCGCGGCCTCGCTGAGCTCCATGAGCTGCTGCGCGGCGCGGAGCAGTGGCAGGTGCCCGTGCGACACGAGACGCGGCAGGCGGCGCCATTCGCGCAACGCCTGCGCCGCCGCCGCCTCGGCGTGCCGCTCTACACCGCTCAGCTGCTGCTCGCCGCCCGCGCATATGCACAGGTATCCGCGGTACAGGTTAACGAGCCAGGCTACACACACACATACAACACACCGTTTAATACCGACGGACAAAAACAATCGTTTAATACTGACGGACAAATACAATTATTTAATACCGACGGACAAATCCAACTGTTTCATAGCGATGGACAAATACAACCGTTTAATGCCGACGGTCAAATACAACCATTTATTTAACCACTGGGCAGCATTTAATAACTGGACGTAAGTATATTGTGAGGGAGCCACGCTTCGGCACGAAAGGGCCGGCTCGATCGGAGTGATACCACGGCCTCACAGAAAATCGGTGCGAAACAGCGCTTACGCTGTTTCACCGAGTGAGTAAGGATACTGGAGGTCCATCCTCCTCCAAAGGCCGGCAACGCACTTGTGATACCTCTAGTGCTGTGGGTTTCCATGGGCGGCAGTAACCGCTTACCATCAGGGGATACGTCTGCTCGTTTGCCCACTATTCCATACAAAAGAAAGTCTCTACTTAGCGAGGAGGTTTTGACCTACTATTACCACGCTGACCAGACGAGTCGATATAGAGTTAATTTCTAGTTTTACCCCTCTTTGCAGTAATGTTGTCAGTAGTTGTTGTGCGTAGTTTGTTACGCATTCTTGATGGCCTAAGACTTGTAGCCTTAATTTAATTCTTTTTTTTTCAATGGAAATTAGTTTCAATTTTTAATTGAGTTAAGACGTTGATTCAATTAGACTACTGTGTACGTATAAACGAACAACGTTGGTTCAGCGGTTGAGGGATACAACTGCCAAACAAGAGAGATCTCGGGTTCGGACCAAAAAGTGTTATTGAGAAGTAGTTAAGCTCGGAGTTTGGAAGTTGGGTTCGAACCCCCGTTCCTCGGAGATCACATAAAGCTGTCGATCCTGCGCCTGATCTATACCCCATCGTGTCGGTTAACCGACCTATCGGATTATTGGAAAGAGGGAACAGAGAGGGCACCTGTGTTTGCGCACACACTCGTGCACTATAATATCTCCTGAGTTGTTGGCTGTCGGCTGGTCTCCGTTGAGACTGGCCGCCGTGGCCGTAATCGGGTAGGAGAACATTACATTATCATTATAAAGGATCCGTGAACAACTTCGTTTATAATAATAATGTAGTGAAGTAAAAATTTAAGTTATAGTGGTAAATAATAAGATTGTATTGAATACACTAATTAAGTTTTTCAAAAGTCCTTTCGATAGCTCTTAATGTAAGAAATAGTTTGCTTTGTATGTGGTTGTGAGTAATTTACATACCTAATTCCTTAGGACAATTGTATTCTACTTCACCGAGTGCATCCTTCATTGTATTCCAGTTAGGGTTTCTCCATGAACTTTCCAATATAAGCAAGGTATCCTTTCCGCTTCTTGAAAGACCGATATCGAGTAAAGCATCCCACTGATTTAGCTCTTTAGCGCACTTGATCCAATGTTGTTGCCACAGATTACATTCTTTGTGCATCGCCGCATAGGAATTAGGGTTAGCATTATAGTCTTGTTTAAGTTTAGCCATAGCGACATCGTACGCAGCCTAAAAAACAAGTATAATTAAATTATGTATATGTATGTAAAAATAAACAAATACTGCTGATAAAGATTTTTTATTCAATTTAATGGATACTTACTTGTGCCTGTTCGAAGAAGCCTTGTTGTTCATAAGCGATAGCAACAGTAGTCTCACGATACCGAGCGTGCTTCTGCCACAGACCAGACCACATATCTTCCTCTTGCAGAAGTTCATACATATCGCTTAGAGAGTCTTGTATCTCCTAAAAAAATATATTTAATTTTAAATAACCTTGGTTAATCAACAACCCATAATGTGGCACTGTTGGGCTCGGGTCTCCTCTCAGGAGAGGGTTAAGGCCATACGTCCCCACGCTGGCCAGGTGTGGGTTGGGGAATAGCAAGACAACGTTGTGGCTTGTGTGATGTTTTCAAGCCGCCCAAAGGTCGCCAAATAAGCTTCACGGCTGTTATCCTATGATAACAACCGGGACCGACTGTTTACGTGACTTCCGAATCACGGAGACGCTCACGGTACTATGCCACTAGCGGTCACCCATCCAGGTACTGACCGTGCCGTCGTTGCTTACCCTCGGTGATTGTTTCTAATCACCGAGTGCAACTGGGCTATGAGTGCCTCAACCTTGGTTAGTATTACTAACTAAGAAAAAAATAAATTTTATTAATTAAATCCTATTAGTATTATGCCTATGAAAGTTAATGAGGATGGATATATGTTACTCTTTAACGCAAAAAGTACACAACGGATTTAGATTAAACTTTACAGTTATGTAGCTTATACATCAGAATAACACATAGGCTACTACTAACCGCGATACCTAACATATACCTACGAGTGGAGCGGCAGGAAAAAGCTAGTGTAGTATACTTACTGTAGGTGTAGTGGTTTCAATTTCGTAGTCATATATTTCAATGGGTTCCCGCGGGGCGCGTCCACTGGCTTGGTCTATAGCCATTTGTTCTAAATTGAGAGTCATACGATGCCACAGATTGTGTGTTTTACCCAGATATTTCATCATTGGTCTACAAAATTGTATTGAGTATTTTAATATATAACACAGCGTGTAAACCTATAAAGGTTTTTTGGAAAAATTAAGCAGTAACGGATTTTAGACTTTCGCGGTTTTTAAACATAGTTTTTGTTGTACAGTCAGCCTCTAAAATAGCTGATCATTTCAATGTTCCAAAGATGCATATACAACCGAAGTATACATAAAAAGCTTACTAAGTTTAGTTCAAAATTAGCTGAACAACACATTACCAAAACTGGCCTAATGCTAAAATGACAAAAGAAACTGACCAATCTTTTAATTCATTGTGCCCTACGCTACTCTGATACGAGCAGCAAAGAATTACGTTTAAAATATTAAGTTTAAGCAATACATTAATTTTCCTACAATTACGATCAATTGAATTTCAAAATCGGTAGATAATTATTGTTTTTTTAATAAAGTATTATAGCAAGCAAATTTGTTAATAATAAAAATGTACCAAAGTATACATTGATAAAACAAAATAGTATAGAACGGATAAAAGATAAATCTAAAGTCACGCATATATTTAGCGGCGACTATATCTAAAAAAGAATTTGTATGCTGCAATGAAGAATTTGTCTTTCTTTAAATTTTCATCTGTATTTGATCAGTAAATAAATGATATTCTTATTAGTATTAAAACTTACGGTCTCATGACGACCGGCGGGTTGCACCGCGCCAGCGCTTCTATAAAGGTATGTAACGCACTGAGAGGTTGATCTCTCTGTATTACGTGCACGCCTGATATTACAAATGGAACCATCTCACCCATTACAGTCTGTGGACAAAAAATAATTGATGAATTTGTTATTGCTTAAACTTTATTTAATTTTATAGCAAAGGATGGCAAAGGAGCTTATGTGTCACCTCACAGTTAGTCACTACCGTCGCCCTTTGGTATAACTCGAGTATTTTTTTAAAGGCAACGCCCGCACTGTTAAAAAATCCTGTGTCGATGGGGTCTTAACAAACATACATGAAAAACACAATGAAATTGAATTTTAGAAATGATATATCTTTTTTTCTTTACATTTACAGTAAGGTACCACTATAAAAAGAATACAGTAATATTTTTTTTCGTTAGACAACTCCCCCATTAGGAATATACATTCCTGTGTCACGGGGATCTTTACAAACATACATGAAACGGACACAAAGTACACCCAGACTTAGAACAACAATTTATAGATCCCACAAAGTGTTGTCCCATGTAAGATTTGAACCCACAGCACTTGGCGCAAGTAGGAAGCGGTGTGGCGACCACCAGGCCAACCGTTTAGACAAAGTAATAGATTTAAAACTAATTTTCGCATATGATTTTAAAACACGTAGATACTTACTCCTAACTGATGTTCGTCTAATATGGTCCATAATCTCGGGAAGATCTGTAGCCAAGTGTGGTGCGCGAGTGTTTCGTCCATGTGACATAGTTGGGAAGCGGCCACGACAAATTGCTCAGTTCGGACACGACGAGCCAACTCGAGGAACTCTGACTGTTTGGCCACTATTTGATTCAAAGTGCGAAGTCTGTAACAATAGCGGATGGTCTATTATTTAAGGAACGAACGAAAATTTTTTTTCAATACACTTGTTTAGAATATTTGCCCGAGGAATCCGAACTTCTTCAGAATCCGAACACCCCTGTTGACGTAATTAGTTATATTAAGATATTGCGCTCGATCCGGTCGAATATAAATTATTACATATATTGTATATTAGTGTATATACAAACTTATTTAGTAAGAAAATTAAAAATGTATGTTTGTATTTTATGCATCGCTGTAATGTTCCAATCACCACATGATCATGGATAAGTAGACATTGCCAAATATAGAACAAATAGCATAGGTTTCATACAAAAACAAAGCCCGAGGGATAGAAAATTTACAATTGTGTAAGCGAATACCAACCTGTTTGTGACATTTTTAGTAACACAATCCTCTTTGGTTGTGGAACTAGAATCGAGGTCCATATCAAGTACATCTTCTTTGTCCGGGTCCAACGAATCACTGTACCCATCTGAGGATTCTTCTTTGACACTGCTGAATATTACAAATGATTTGCGATCCTCACTGTCACCAGTATTTATTACCGACGATATACTTGGCAGTAGGTATTTAGGATTCGATAATCGGACTTGCGTGCCTGGTAATTAAAAGTATATATTAAAAATTCATAAACAGCAGAAGCGATTAAAGATGTGCAAGTACTAAGATTTTATAAATTTAGTGGTAATATCAGAGTTATTTTTTAAGAGATACCGTATACCACTCATAATTCACTAGATTGTTATTGTATTTTAAAAACTCACTTACTCGGTACACAAGTAACTAGCAAAAACTCAAGGCATTGCTTAATCCAGAAATGCTGTCCAATATTTTCCCAGTTCTGTGAACAGGTGATGTATAGCAAACGATCAAAGATACGTTTGCGCACGCTACCGTCAAACACCTCAAAGAACTTCGTGCGAATGTGCGGTTGTGTGCACCGCAGACCCGCGAGGAATGCTGGCTCTAGTTTCGACGATAGTTCACTAGTTTTTAAATGGTCATCTCTGAAATATTTACAAAATATGTCAGTTAAAATTATATAAAAAACTAATTTATGCCCGCGGCTCCGGCCACGTATATGTCGGTTATCGCGGCAAATAGTAGCCTATGTGTTATTCTGATGTATCAGCTATGTTAGTGTAAAGTTTCATCGAAATACGTTCATTAGTTTTTACGTGAAAGAGTAACAAACATTCTCAGAAACTTTCACACTTATAATAATAGTATAGATATATTGGAATCACTTAAAACATGTTATATAAGTGAAACACATATGTCTTCCTATATTTCCTTCTGAAATAAGAATAGAAACAATTATTAACATCCACAATGTTAAAAATATCGAAATTCATACTTTATTTGAAAATATTCGATAAATTATCTATTTGAACAAATGTTTATTTTTATTACATATATGTCAAAATTAGCTGTGGAATGTAAAAATTAAATTGGCACAGGTAAGCTGAAGTAGTTTGAGTAAGTAGAAAGAAAGAATGTGGATATGATGACACAACAAGAATACATAAATAGACAAATTCACATATATTGTGTGAGCCCACTAAAGGTGTGCCATTGTAAGGTTCTGTTATAATTCTGAAGTAAGGGCTGTTATGACCGGTAAAAGTGGTTTTGTATATTAAGAAAAAAATAAGATGCTCGCTGTCGACTCTGCCTACCAAAAGGAGAGAAAAGCTTACGTTGGAAACAATTCACATCCTAGTATTTTTTTGCATTAGCTTTGAGTTAATTTTATAATGACTATTTGATTAAATTCTTCACTTTTATCCATTACTACCTTTGGTTATAGGCGGTTATCGCGGTAATAAGTAGCCTCCGTCATTATCTAAGGTCTAATCTATTTCTATACCAAAATTTATTCAAAGTGGTTCAGCGGTTTCGCCGTGAAAGCGTAACAGACATACAGAGTTACTTCCGAATTTTTAACAATAATATACAAAATAACAAAATGTCTTACCTATATATATAGTTAACGAGTTCTAAAAATGATGCATTCAGCTCCAAGTCATCTGGAAACCGCTTCTCGACGTAGTGCATAAGTTTAACCAATAGGATAGATTTCTCTCTAAAGTTAGGTGCCCCTCCTGCATTGGCGATAGCACTGCTCGGCCCCGGTACATTAGCAGCAGTAGTTATGGGAACGCGACATTTTACCCATTCTTCTACCATACGAATGATGGCTTTCATTACCTAGTGAAGTGAAAAAATAGTTGAATTTTGTGCGGATTTAATACGAAATAATTATTACAATTGGAATTGGGCGAGCTTTAAGTTTCAAAGGAGAACCCCGACAGCACAATGCCATGCCCAATTCACCTGTACAATGTATTCTTAGTGCAAAAAACGAGCTAGTTTGGTTGTGTAGCTGTCCTTGCGGAAATATTGTCAACCGCTGTGTCAAAGTATCAAAAACGTGTGACACTTCGGACGTAGGTTGGCAGTTCGATAAATGCCTCTTCTAACATATTAACATATGTGTCCTATAGCTGATTCTCAACATTTTCAGGCTTCATATTAAGTAAGAATAACGTTGTGTAAGAAAATCCCTTGTCTATCCTTATGGTCTCTCTACTTACACGTTAATATGTATACTTGTCATAAAGCTTTTTTTTAAAGATACTATTGAACGCACGACAACTATCCTTAACCTCTAACCTGCTGCAACAAAGATCTGTGGTTAAATAAGAATAGTATACATTTGCTAAATGCGTGGATCCTTGTTGCCGCCACCTAGAACGAACTATATTTAATTTTGTGTTTTAAATACAGTCAGATAAAAGTCCAAAATGGCTTAATAAGCATCTCCCTTCAAGCAAGAACAAATATAAACATTAATTCATTGGCTTTCGAGTGATTTTAAGTGTATGTGTGGTGTATTTTGATATAAGTAACGATTCCAACCTCGTATAAAATATATTATAATATTAATAATCAAGTAAATGGTTGATTCATGTTAAATAATATTAATATCTCGCCTTCCTTCCGCTTGTTAGCTTTCGGCGCTACTTACAAATATTGTTAATGACGTCTATACTCATTTTATACAATGGTACTTCCGGCGTAATAAATCTTTAATTTTACACAATCCTGTATTGTCAAATAACAATTATATGTTAATAATCATTAGAATAATTATAATAAACAATGTTTAATTTATCTGCAAGTTTGGGAATTTAGTATTGAATTGAGTTCGGTGTCAGATGTTATAAAATGCTGTGGATTGGAGTAATGCGGGGACATTCATATCCTAACCGTTCTACTTGATGTGCATTGGATAATATTATAAGGCTGTACTAATATAATGTGTTGCTGTGCCGCCATCTCGACTACGCGCGTTACAATTTGTTATTAAATAACTTTGTTGAAGAGCTTTTTGAGGATATTAAATGAAATGAACAATAATAACGTAAACAATTAAAACTATTTTAATTACAATGGTGAATAAGTAAGTTGCTACTTGGTTCAATAGGGAATATATATAAAGCTTTTATTTATCTCAAATGTTTTTTTCTAGATTCTTTATTGTCTTAACAATAGACTTGAAGGGTTTCTTTTTAGTGGTTATTCAAACTCGGAAAAAAAGTGAAAATTAAGGGAAGGAAATTCAAACTTACAAAACGCTTACGGTCGAAACGAAATAATACATCGATGGTCACATCATCGAAATTATCGAAGCCAAAATTCAAACTGTGTTAATAGTTTGTGACAAAAATTACATTCTTCTATGAAAATGGCGGAAATTGGAAATTAGTTAGACTATTTTAAAGCCTATATATATTTTTTTCTATGATATAGAGACGTAAATGATCAGAATAAAAAATAAAAAAAAAAACATGCATATTCCCTATTGTGTGTAAATATTATAAAGATAGCATTAGTTTGGCAACAAAATTTGGCAAAACAATCTACACTGGTTATCCATCTATATTAAAAAATAGTTAGTTGTATGAACACCGAACATTTTTTTATAAAGATTTAATTATTTTCGCACATTATGGGCCGCTATTGGTACTTATTCACTTCCGGTAGTCGTTTCCACAGAGTTTAAAGAAATCCACCCATTTCCCCATTCAAAACACCTTTTTTACAGATTTCCATTATAAAAATAATTCAATGGCACAATAAAGGTTCAGTTTGGTTATTTAATATGTCGGTGCAAGTATTTAATATAGTTCAGCTAAATATAATAATAAGAAAAAATCAGACACTTACCTTAGCATCTGTCGTCTTTTCGATCAGAAAAGCCAAAACGTTTCCAATAAATATTTTTCTGGTGTCTTGTGCTTGCATTACACATACGCGGGTTTTTAATAAATCCAGAGCAAGAATCTGTACAGAATTTATTACTAGAAGTAGTACATTAAAATGATTAAAAATAGGGTGTGTAACTAAGTAAGGGAGAAAACTATGCATAACATCAGCACTGCCAATAGAAGGTAAACGTTACTCAAATGGGTATACCACACGTCGGGCCAACTCGGTGTAGCAGGCCAAAACTTCTTTTTTATGACGAGGCATGAATGCCGAACGAATAAGTTTATGCACAAAATTTACAACGGCGGAATCACGCCAAAGGCAGTTTTTACTACTCCACAGAACTAAAAGATGCACAACACTTTCGTTAGGACTTTAAATGAATCCAGAAGGAAGTAAATGTCAAGATCATTGAGATCAGTGTAGCTATGTGTGTGTAGGTAAATTGATGTAACTAACGAGTAGGTCGGCGAGGGTGTGGTCTGGGTTAGGCGCGACGTGGTCCTTGACCATGCGCTGCAGCACGCGCATGAGCGGCTGGAGCAGGCGGTCGATGTAGGCGGGCGACGAGGCGCAGCACGCCTTCAGCATCATCAACGGGCCCAGCAGGGCGCTCGCACCACTGACAGACGCGCCCGCGCTCGCCCCTGCCGCGCCTGCGCGCCAACCGCAGTTATATTAACACTGCCATACCACCACCACCAAACAGAGACCCAACGATACAGAAGTATCTCGATAGATCGCCATAGCATGACTCACCATCTTGCATTGTTGCAATGTCTGCATTAAATAAATTTTTAATAAATATTTCGGACATCTAACACACAACGCCATCTAGTGCCAAACTAAGCAGAGCTTGTATTATGGGTACTAGATAACTGATATTAATACATAAATACATTTTTTTTTGTAAATATATACATATTATACATAGAAAACACCCAAACTCCGAAACAAATATTTGCAGATCATACAAACATTTGGTCCGACCCAGGATTCGAACCCGAGACCTCATGGACAGCAGTCGCGTACGCTACCACTGCGCCACCGAGGCAGTCAATTGCATTCGCAATGAGTATGGTGACTCTACTCATGCTTTCCATCAGGCAGAGTAGAGTCACTTTGGGAAACTAACACGTACAAGAAAGACTGCCCTAATGGGTCTAGTGGTTAGTGATCCTGACTGCTAAGCCAGACATCGTAGATTCGATTCCCACCCAGTACATATATTTGTATGATGTTCGATCACGATCACGATCTTCGGTGTCTGGGTGTAATTTATTTATGATGTGTTTATTTATAGAAATATACAAGTACACTTATCAGCAGATTTACATATACAGGTTCTGGTTAGTTTAGGACCAAATTATTATTAATACCTAGGGCCAGAACAGACCGAGAGAAGCACACCGAAGAAGATATTTTTAAATCGAAAATAATCTTCAAATTTATTGTTAAATGCAAAAAAACGTTCTTCAATATCGCAGAGGCAAATACTCTGCGATGATCCAAGGTTTTTTTTCAGGGCATTGAATTTTATTATCCTCATCATCATCAGCCTACCGCAGTCCACTGCTGGACATAGGCCTCTCCAATTTTACGCCACTATTTCGAATTTTATATATAATTTAATTCAAACTGTCATTGATAAATTTGCTATCCTTCGCCTGCCTCGGTTTGAGCATGCCTTCACTTTCTTTTATCAATAGTTCAACTGTGCTCCTTAAATCTCTTTTTATTTATTCTGATAGCAAAGTAGCATATGTAACGTATAAAAACAGCGATTAATTTTTGTAAGTATTGTGTTAAGAAAAACTTTAATTCAAATAATAAGAACACTCGTATCCTAAGAATCACTTAATGATAAAGATTATAGGACTGGCAATTAGCGGTTACATTTGGCGAAACAAAAAACAGAGTTAAACGGATTCAGATAAAAGTGCTTAATTGTAAAACTATATCTCAATATGTTTGTTTTTTTTCTGACTAATCTCTGGAACTGGAATATCACTGGCTGATGATTTAAGGCGTAACTAGTCTACTTTTTTAAACTAGCTTCGTATCGCGGCGTTACTCGTGGTTGCTGTTGTACCACGTGTATAACCGCAGGGCTTAGCTAGTCTGAAATAAAAAATAAAAATAACCTGCTGCTGTAGAGGCCGCTCCGGCCGCCTGTCCACTCGCAGACTTTTCGTAGGCGGCTAACCCTTCAAATGCATACTTGCTCACACATGCGTATAATGTTTCCAGTTCTTCATACTGTGAAAACAAAATATCACTTAGATACCATTTTTTTATTTATTATGGAATTAAATAAATTTTAAAAGTAGTATAAAAGTAGTCCCCATAAATATACTGTATTAATAGATAGTATATTTTGACTACTTTCATTTTATTCCATAATTGGAATGAGATTATTGTGTACCACGAGAATATTGAATTGCCATTGACCAATATTTCCGTAATAATTTCTATAGTAGTGTAGTTATACGGTATTTCTATATGATATACTTTTAACCCCATTATTGTCATTTTTTTTTAAAAATTACTTGGTACTAAATGTATTTAAATTATACTCGTAAAGATTTATTTAATGCATTGACTTTATCCTAATCATAATAAAAGTTAACTAGGTCTGTTTATATATAAATTTAATGACTTTCTATAAATAAAGAAGAGTGTTAAATTACGATCGACTAAAAATAATTCTAGATCATACCTTGGAAGCCGCTCCAGTCGTTTCTGTGGGGAATATAGCTGTAAGTTTGGCTAACAAATTGTGCGTTAATCGTACGATTTTCGGATTGGTAGACGACACGCAAGCTGCAAGACCTCTTTGCAAAGGTTTCAAAGCCACTAGAATTTGTTCACGTCGTAGAACACCCAGTAGAAAAACGAGCAGTTCTAAAGCTGTGCAAGCATTTGCGCAGCCACCGGCATTGGCCTCTGCTGATGAAAATACCTGAACCACAATAATTGAACGGCTGAGAAAAACAAATATTTGTAGTAATAAAAATGCATTTATTGACTAATGCATGAAGCTGAATACTTGAGAAGCTTTCATCATATGGACTTGAAAAAGTTATCCTTTCAAGTGTGATGTTATTTTTGTCAAATATGGCACAAGCGTTACGCTAGTTTTTAGTACTCCCAGTACTACTCTGGACCCTCATTAAACCAGGTCTTTAAAAAAATGTTAAATTTATATTTAAAGCTATTTAAAGACTTCGTATCTTTAGAATGTTCATTATATAGCTGAGATGATGTGTAATTGATTATGATTTAACATACAATTAAATCAGTAAATCGAAGGTAAAAATAGAAAAAAATGATATTTCCCTCGATGGACTGTACTAAGAGCTATAATAATTTATAAATCAAACCATTATCACAAGTAATGTTTAGAGGTTATCTGACATTACCTTGCGGATAACTATTTATTTTATAGTAGACCAAAACCTCCTTGCTAAGGAGAGGTCTAAAGGTTGTTAATATGATGTGATTAAATATTATGTCATTTGTGAGAAAAGTTAAAGACTTTTTGTATGGTCTTTTTTTCTAATTTTTATGCAAAATATACTCTAATAAACAGTTATCTCATTAAGGTAGAGTAAGGAAAAAGGTGTAAGGTACATACTTTATCTAACCAAGCGAGTTTAGGTTCGCATAAGTGCGGCCACACGTCTGGTTTGAGAGCAGTCTTGAGCAAGAGCACGCAACGACGCGACAGTTGCTCGCCAGGAGACGCTCCTGTCGTCCCACTGCCCGCTACGCTGCCTTCATTCACCTACTCAATACACGGATTAAGTTATATTCAAACCTATCTTATGAGAAATACATTTTTTTTGGATATCGTAGAATATGATCAGCAATTCGGTCGAAGTTATGATTAGGGTATTTACAGCGTCTAGGAAACGCAAAAACAGAGTGTTAAGTTTCTGTATGTGTGTTCTGTGTGTTCTTAACACCGCAATACTTTTAAACTAATCTCATATAAATCAACTTTATATTTGACTTAAGCGACTGATTCATCAAGTAACATTTACATTCACTTTAATAGAACATACTTTTCAACGCATTCCTAAGTAAGGATGAATTCTGCAGATCATTCAAATGAAAAAGAAATGAAATCAGCAATGGTGAGACCATTGCTGATTTCATTTATTCTTTTTTCTGATTTTTAAGATATTCCACACTTTAATAAATTAAGGGATGAAGAATAAATTTATAGGAATTGGTCATGTTTCAGAAAAACAAACTATTTTCAAGGCCCTTACACTTTATCTGATTACTTATTTATAAAGTCCATGTGAATGAAGTCATAAATGACCAAAATCTCAAGTAACTCTTAAACTCGTAAACAGTTACCTGACAAGCGAGTCGCAATAATAAATTTACGACTACGTCAACATGTTGTCTGTCTAGCGGTTTCGCTGCGTCAGGTTCCATCCGAGACACACTGGCCTGGGGACTCGCCCACCCTGTATTAAGAGCCTTGCGAGGTTCACTACCAGTCTCATCTGAAGATATTCGCTTCATTGCACCACTAGGTGACGTCGATACCTGCAAATTATCCACACTGAATATTCTAGTCATATACCACATTGGAGCCGTGGGAGAGCCACGCTTCGGCATGAATGGGCCGGCTCGACCGGAGTGATACCACGGCCTCACGGAAAACCGGTGTGAAACAGCGCTTACGCTGTGTTTCATCGAGTGAGTGAGGATACCGGAGGCCCATACCCCAATCCAATGCCCCCTATCCCCCTCACCATCCCCTTTCCCCCCAGGCCGCCATAGTGTGGGTCACCATGCTGCATTGTTCTTTTTCGCATTGAGGATGGTGACCACCACTCTTGGATTCTGCTCATGCTTTCCATCAGGCAAGGCAGAGTCATTTTGGCAGCTTAAATATAAAAAAAAAAAAAAAAAGCTTTTCGTCAATCAATCTTTACCACAAAACTAACTTCTTTTCGAATCTTCCGGTAGTTATAAAGAACGTGTAATAATGTTATTTAACTTCCCATCTAACGGACCACTCGAATACCACGCGCTCACATTGCTCAAACTACACTTGATTTAGCAAACGACTGTATTTCATTGTTACACGCGTTGCCTGTATACTTCGCCCCTTTTCACGAAACACTCCCATGACTTACAGAACAACGAAAGGAAAGATGTTACACATAAAAACACGATGTAGTACAGGAGCTCGAGCACTATTTACCTATTATTATACATAATAATATATCTTAATATAATTGGAGAATCTGAGATACAAAATGCCACTTCACATCATCATCGTTAAAATGGAATAAAATCTGTGATAGCGAAGAAGCGCTTTCAATATAGGTTTTTTTAATGGCATGTCATATACTTTTGGCTTTGGCTTTCAGTTCTTACACAACACTCATTTTAGGGACCTGAGATCATCAGAGAATTTGAAACTAGCAATGGCAAAAATTCTACCCGGTTTACAGATAAATCCTTTACTGTACAAGCAGTGAGACTCTGGAAAGATTTACCTGAAACGTTCCGTCACGCAAAAACCTTGCCTGTATTCAGAAAGTTAGTGAAGGATTATTATCTCTCATTATTAAACTTTTTTTATAATATATATATATTAAGTCTGTGTATGTATTTATGTATGTGTATGTTTATGTGAGTAGTGGGAGTAGATGTGTATTTATATATGAATGTTAAATATTTTGAATTAGGTGTTTTTTTGTAATTATTCACATTTAATCTGATTTGAGATTTGTGCACCCTACTACTGCTACCCTAATTAATGTCACCAAATTATCCGTATAAAGGTTACCTGTAAGAGATCGCCGTGAGCGATAAGACCGTCACTTGTCACATTTGTATGTTGTAACTCTTTTTTTTTCTTCTATTTGTTAAGTGTGTAGAATAAAGATAAATAAATAAATAAAAATGTACTATGGATAACAATATTGGACGTTGTCACCCTAATCGTGCAACTTACCACACTGTCATCATGCGTGTGGTCTCTTATTCTCTGTAGCTCCCACTTAAGAGCTACCTCCGCTAGATCTACCGCCAGACGACGATGTTCAAGAGAAGCAGTGGCAGAAAATCCGAGCCGTTGCATAGCTGCCACCATGTGTCCTACAAGCGCGTGACGCACTGGATAATAAACCTAGAATAAAATAGGCATTAAATAAATTAATAATAATAACCACAACTAATCGAAATCACAGAGAAAAAACAAAACGTACCTTATAGTGTCTAACGACGAGCTGCAGTATATGAAAGAGTTGTTGCACGGAATGTCCATCCTCAACTATAATCTTCTTGGTCCAGTGTGTAAGCATAGTGTTACCGTCTTCCATGCGCTGCGGCATTGCCGGCGTTAAAATCTCTAAAGCTTGCCGGACCACCGATCGTGCCTCTACTGCGTGCGCTTTCAGGAGACTGTGAAAAACTGAGGAAAATATCTACTTGGTCATTTCCGATTAAGACAACAAGCGCTTCATGTTATGTGAGAAAACCCAAGTTGTTATTTTAATGCTAATAAAAATGTAAGAAATCATAATATGGAGAGATACGTCTTAAAATTCAAATTTATTAATCTCAAAACCTTGGGCACCTTTCTTAATTCAAATCTCGACTTTAGTGCATGGGAACAATTTACAGAAGCTAATAGGATGTTTAATAGAATAAACTTTGTTCTACACCAATTGATACAGACATATTTATGAGCTAAACAATATAATGATCATGTACAAATGGCAGCCTTATCGCTAAAAAGCAATCTCTTACAGGCAACCTTTGGTTGGACAAATCGACTGTAGAAACACAAAATCTTGGGTAGTTTTGGTGTTTAAAATAAATAACCAAAAGAATTTACTTAATTCTGATAAAATTACATAAACAAAAATATAGCAAAATTTTAGTAATATTATGAATTGGACCTATCCTCAGAATGAACGAAATTCATTCATTGTTACGTGTTCTAAGGTGTAATAATTTATTACTAAAAAAATGATTTATTTCTATTTTCAATATACAGGACAAATACATATACAGGTAAAATTAATAAATAGTTAAATGATTGCGTTTTAACATTTAGTAAAAAATTTTCACTCACCTTGCAATACGATTCGTTTATGTATAGCGAACTTTGCTATAATATGACTTAATAATAAATGCCCATGATATCTGAAAAACGAGAAAGATCAGAGCTGTATTGATCTTTAGATTATTTTCTTTCAAAAAAGTGTATCTATACTTAATATGTTTATCATGATAAGGTATATCTTTAGGTTGGCTTATGACCTTTTTTAAAGTAATCGAATATATTCACGCTGTATAGCATCAAGTAAAGTCCAATAGGAGACGCAGAAAAGGTTGCGCGAGTAAGCTTGTTACAAACATTTATTATTCAGTACTAGATTTAGATTACGACGATTACCGGGACGGTTCATAGGTCTCGATTAACATACGTAGATTAGTAATAAAATATGTAATCTCCAAAAATATTTATATGGTGGAAATTTAGTTAGTGTGCCTAGTTTGACAATACTTGTTTATTTTGATAAAATTAAATCTCGCTCATAATTGAATCATTAATTATCACTGATTTAAATTTGAGACTGCCTCTGTAGCGCAGTGTTAGTGTATGCGACTACTGTGCTTGAGGTCTCGGGTTCGACCATCGACCTCGGGTTCCCGGGTCGGACCAATTACGGGTTTTCTATGTATAATATGTATGTATTTACAAAAAAAGTGTATGTATATTTATATCAGTTGTCTTGTACCCATACCACAAGCTCTGCTTAGCTTGGGACTAGATGGCGTTGTGTGTAAGATGTCCAAAATATTTATTTATTTAATTATTTTTTCTTATAACTAGCCCTCTATGTGTGCCCTCTGTGTGTCGTGGGACAGTTATTCACTTACTCATTTATTATAGCTGCCTACGCGAATACGTTATTACTGGTAGCTTTAAACATACCTTGTTGCAGGATCGACATAATTTTTCCCAAGTAGACACGGCCAGGCAAACGTCATGAGTCTACGGAGTTTATTCCCTTGCTTTTTATTGTTTGCGTCATGAATGTGTGCAGACGCTTGCTCTAGCAACAAGCAAGCGAATTGGAGTAAAGAAATTCGCACTGCGTCGGAACATGCGAAAGGATTTTCAGGATCAATTACCTAAAAAGAAAAGCGAATTTATTGCATGTGGCTAATTTTAAGGAACGCAAGAAAAGTCGCTCTATGTTTGTTGAAAATCAATCAATGAATTCATTTTAAGTACACAACCACAGGAAAAATGTGGGTTGTCTGAAAAGTTTTCACCCTACGATGATACAAGTATTTTTAGCCACATCGTCTCCTTGAACTCTTACCACTTTTCCCAGCGATGAAAAACGCAAATGCATAGATATCAAATACCTTAACAAATTTTATTAAGGGTTGCTGCTATCTTTGTTTTGAGGTCGGAATCTTTTCATATCACCTAGTATATCATTTCTAATCGATTTGGCATAAAATAATGTTAAATCAATTTAATTTATTGAATAGAGCGTAAGATACATAATAATAATTACAGTTAACACCAAATCGCTTTTATCTACACAAATTACAAAACAAACAAATAAAAAAAGAAAACTACAAACATAAATAATACTATTTTAGAATTACAAAATTGAATAGAAAAAAAAATATAACCGGAAAATAAGCTTAATTTTATGTAGCAACTATAAAATACATTAAATCCTAGAACATTATTATCAATTATCATCTTTCTGTCTATTTCCAGAATGCCATTTAAGGTACGCACAGTGTATGTGATAGGGAATATGCATGTTTCGGATGGCGTAAGAAAGCGGTTCCCGGATCCCTCCCGTCTCAGGCGCAGAGTGGCACACCGTGGTGGTTTAGTGGGTAGTCTGGCTGGTGTCAGTCAGGAGTCCCACACGAAGCGAACCCCCTGTACCCGCAGGGGGGGAGCGAAGTGCGTAAAGGCATTCAACCACGACAAAAAAAAAAAAAAGGGAATATGCATGTTTTTTTTATTTCTTAATCTGATCATTTATTGCTCTATATCATAGAAAAATTATATATATAAGCTTGAACATAGTCAAACTAATTTTGAAAGTGAAATTTAAAACACTGACTAAATTTGAGCCATTCAAACGCCACTATTTTGCGCGCGCTTTTGATATAGGCAAAGACGTCATTGTCAGTTACTTAATACTTATTAACAGTTTTAATTGCTATAAAAATCATGGAAGACGGTAATTTTTCTGACAAACACTACTAACACAGTTTCAATTTCGATAATTTCGATGACGTGACCATTGACGTTACACTTCCTTTCGACCAATACGAATCGTTTTGTAAGTTTGAAATTCCTTCCCTTAATTTCACTTTTCCTTTTATGTTTTCTAGGTTAAAATAATCATTAAATAAAAGAATTACACTTTAAGTATATTGCAAAAACAACACAGAAACTAGAAAAAAATATTTAAGGCAAATAAAAACTTTATGCATATTCCCTATTATAATATATGGCGTCTATGAATAGTTTATAACCTTTCTAGTTGTAACGATTTACGCAGAATAAGGCTACTTACATTATTGATAAACACCGAGACGACATTGTCTGCATTATCCTGATAGGGTGCCGGTGGTCCACCGACTATCTTTTGGCCTTTATCAAAACTGACCGCGAAACAAGGTATCAAAATCATTTGTAAGACTTTAGCCTTAAGGTCCTGAGACATTGAATCACTAGAAAAATGCTCTACAAAACGGAAAAACGCCGCACGCTTCCATTCCACATCGTACGTCTGAGCTACTGTATTTTCCAGGAAATCGCGAAGAAACTGCAAAGGAAAGAGTAATGAAAATGTCATTTTTTATGTTAAGCAATTAAAAAGTATATTCATTACATGTTAAATAAAATTTAATTAGTCCTACATACCTGGAAATCTGGAATAAATCGGTCACACAAAGCTCGTAACAATTGGAATAACAAATCTATGTTGGATGTGTGCTGGCAGAAGTAGTGAAGTAGTATTTTCACAATTAGCTTAGGTTCTTTCCAATGAGTGCAGTCAACTATTTCGACTTTCTTATGTACCTCCTAAAATATAACAAATACTTTTATTTTCACAGCTACTACACTCAACATTATTATATTACTATTACATAAAATCAAAAGAATCTGCTAAAGGATTTTCTTCAAAACACTTACATGGTATTGGTCACTACACCAAATACGTTTCAATAAGTCAATCAAATCTTGTTGACTCGCCAACCATTTGTCGTCGAATTTAATCAAAAGCGATATCGCTCTTATTGCTTGGTACTGCATTTCAGCTCTATCGGCCTGTGGCACGCTGGTCGCGGCACCGGTCACGTTAGCGGCCAATAATTGCATCAACCGAGGCTTCTTGGCCGTTTGTAAAGCTTCCCTGTATGGAGGGCCTGCCTTTGGATGTTTAATCAAGTAAACTAGGAATCTACTCCATTGCTGGTCTTTGATGTTGTTGTCACTCAATACTAAATCTAAAGTTTCTTTGGGGTATCTGAAAATAAAAAAATATTGAGACATTAAAAACAAGACACAAAAAAAATTATGTTAAAATGTATTCTTATACCAGTAATCCCGAAAGTCTTAGTTTTGTCACATTTATTTCAGTACGAGGGCCATCTTTTCGCCGAACCCGAAACCAATTCTAATTTTTTTCTTTTTAAACACTTGTGGCATGTTACCATGAGCGTCTCCGTGATTCGGAGGTCACGTTAAGCAGTCGGTCCCGGTTGTTATCATAGGATAACAATCGTGAAGCTTAGTTGGAGGCCTTCGGGCGGCTTAAAAAACATCCAACGGTAAGATTACGTAGCCACAACGTTGTCTTGCCAGTCCCCAACCCGCACTTGGCCAGCGTGGGGACGTATGGCCTTAACCCTCTCCTGAGAGGAGACCCGAGCCCAGCAGTGGGACATTATGGGTTGATGATGAAACACTTAACGTTTTTGTATTTTTTAAGTTAACATTTATATATAACATTACTAACATATAATTGAAACAAACTAACAATTACATATGTAGAATATTTTTTTTTAATATTATGGAAAAAAATCATGTTATAATAAAGATTACACCGAGCTTATAATAATTAAATAATGTTTTTCTACAACTTATACTTACCTCATAAGAAATTTAACAAGAGGCTCCCTGAAAGGAGAACCAGCTTCTATCATGAGTGATTTTTCCGTGTGGAAAATTAGTCGACAAAGAACATCTATGAACCGCGGTGACGCAGCAGGGATTTGATGAAAGATGCCTATTAAAATTATTATTTTCTGTTCGTTCTCATTGTTCTTCGATACACTCTGCAGGAAATTTCCACCTGACAAAATTAAAAGTAATTAAATTACTGATAATAACATAATACATGCAATGTTGACCTCATGCACTAACATTTAATCAGACCTGTATCCTGAGAAAACTGCAGGTGACTGTTTCATATTAAGATCTCGTAAAACACATCTCTACACGATCCACATCCCAAGCCTAACCAGCTAATATCATTGAGATAAATCATTTAGCAAGTAAGGCATTCCATTTATATGATAAAATAGATTTTCTTTAGCACATATTATGAAATTCTTTTACTATTAAGCTTACCTCTGTTTGT
Source organism: Hyphantria cunea (assembly GCA_003709505.1). Taxonomy (NCBI): domain Eukaryota; kingdom Metazoa; phylum Arthropoda; class Insecta; order Lepidoptera; family Erebidae; genus Hyphantria; species Hyphantria cunea. Next base: position 1,249,747 of record PKRV01000652.1, on the reverse strand, counting down.
CTGTATAGAATAATCCAGTAATTTTTTAAGCAGTTGCAATAACTGCTCACATAGTTTTTCACTAAATGTCGATGGGAACAGCTGTGTTAAATATGATAGTCTTTTCGCCCCATTAACACTCAAATGTCGATGATCTCCAAGGGTCAATAATAAAGGTCGCATTACTGGGTGCACCATTTCCATGTCTATTTGGAATCCTGATAGGAATTTTTGCATACATTCGAATCCCACCTAAAAAAATTGTACATTTATTATAATAAAGTATCTGTGAATCTAAGGGCGATAACCCACGGCGACTTTTTGTGATGATGCTTAACGAAACGCGCGCGCGACAGTATCTCTTCTAACGCGTTATAGTTGCATTCCCAACGCGCTACAGCATCGCGATTATATCGATCCAAAAGCGCGATCGTTACGAACGACATCAGAGAAAGAATGGAGGGAGGGTAGCGCATGAGTGGAGAATAAAGTTTGCATCGCGACTGAATCGTGGTTATGTAGGCGAGGGCACACAGCTAGCGCAACGCGACTGCATCGATTTACTGATACATTCATTTGTTTTTAACTTTTGAAAACCTCCTAGGCCCATCACATGGGACAGTATGCAGGTAGTTATACCATTCATTCCTAGGCCGGTTTTTTTTCTATAGATCCGTAGAACAGTCACCAATACCACGATCTTCTAATGGGCGGTACATCACCCTCGTTTTCCCGATTGTCTCCAATCAAAGAGGCCCTCAACAAAGGTGTGTTCCTCCCGCTGCGGAAAACGGCCTTCAATAATTCCCTTTCCAAGAGGTCTATGTCCAGCACTGGATTTTCAAAGACTATGTGATTTGTGAATCTATTGTCACCTCTAATAGCTGGATAATTATTTAACCCGAATCTTCACAAAATAAAACTTACTTGTTGCAACTCCTGATCATTCTTCTCGAGCGACTTATAAAGAACATGAAATATTTTTTCTCGACAATGCTTGTCTTGTATGTAATGGCAAGCTGCCAGCGCTTTTAAAGCCGATGCCCGAAGAGGAACTAAATTAACACTTTTGTAGCACGGCAGCTTCCCTAATACGGCATCTTCTGCTTCGCACAGGGACAGTAGTTCACGGAAAAATACTTTATGTTCTTGTATGGTTAAGTCTAAAAAAAGAATTTAATATATTACTGTCTTACGCAACAATTTTACATCAATTTAATAAAAAAAAATAATACCTATCGTAAAAAGTCTCGGTTTTAAAGTAGTACAAAATGTTGTACCGTCCATTAAACCCATTTGAGCATTAGCTGGCTGATGGCGAAGTAAATGCTTTTTGGGAGGTATAATATCTGCCAGTACTTCTCTATGCGGATCCATTACTTCTGTTACAGATTTCTTTTGTAATTCTGCTATTAACTCTAAAGATTTCATGGCCTGAGGAAAAATTACAATATGAAAAATACAAAGCACTATCAATATTAAAAAAGATCACTAATTTGTTATAACTATAAAATGTTTACCTGTTGACGCACAAGAAGATGAGGACTCGTCACTTGTAAGACAAGCTCTTGGTGGACGTCATGTAAAGCTTTGGTCTTTGCTGCAGTCAGCTCTCCCTCACTTTCTATGCCTTGACCGCATGGACCAACTACGCAGACTCGTACTAATCGTTCAAGGTTGACCGTAGCCATATCTATAGCTCCCGACGAAACTTCGCCAGTCAAGTCCATCATGACGAACAGAACTGCCTTCAGGAATGTGTAAACATGTTTGTAAACCCATTCCGGTGCCATCTTCTCTACCATGAACTTAACAGCTATGCAACCACCTAGTTTAGCGTACCATGCACGTTCATAGCATAAAGCTGACATTCGTTCAGCGAGATACTCCATCAATGGCAAACGGCACGCGCGTTCTCTACTTCCAAGCACTGTCGCCGCAGTCTCTATCATGAGAACCAGTGCCAGATGACCAGGTTTACAAAGCTCCTTCTCTTCGTGACCCATAATGACGGCTATGGCGTCTACGAGCACTAAAGCATCTAGGCCTTCTTTCGGCTGGGAGCTCTCAACAAAAGGTCCTGCCTGTTGAGCTATAGCTACCATAGTGTAGTGACGTACCAACGATACCATTGTTGGCAGCACAAGATGACGTAACTCTTTAATTGCCGCAGCCACAAACATTCCCGTCAGAGCGGTTCGGTGGGTGTTTCTCACTATACTGTTCATGCACTTGTAATAAGGACCATTCTGCATCTGAATCTTACCATCTGCGAAACTGGGGTGATTAAACAACTTCTGCAAAGTCGCTTTATCGTCGTCTAAATTGAGAGATGATGCCAAGTAACATCGCAGCACTTCCCAACATTGTCTTCTATAAAACGGGTCCGTTATGCTTGATTTTAACGCCGAAAAAGCAGTTTCTATCACCTTGTCAACCTCGAAATCTATTGGTTTATTTTGTTCTTGGAAATATGCTAGAATGGCTGGCGGAGACGCGTCTGTTTCGCGATATTCTAGTCTTTGTGGTTCAATCATCATTTTACGATTGCCCCCACCAAATTTTCCTAGAACTCTAAAAGCTATTCTAGCAACTTCATTATTCTGCAAAGTTCTCCAAAGAGCCTGCATCAAATCAGCTCGGACAGGCTGAATATGCTCATATAAAAAGTCGGGTTGTAAGTTATCCACGCAAAGTTCGAGGGTTCGTAGGCCTTGTGAAATTAGTGTATGAGATCCATTTAATGCTGATACTAACGGATCCATAAGCATCGGTAAATAAGGTAATAGGCTACTTAATCGAACAGGTACGGTCAGACATAACTCTACGAACAAGTCTTTCATATGTTGTTTGTGAAGGCCACTCTGTAGACGGTTAAGTCCCTCTAAAAGATTAGGTAACAGTGGCAAAAATTCCTGATACAACAAGTCGTGGCTGCCACCACCAATAGAGCGAAACAAAGCCCTCAAAAGTAGGAAATAATTGTACGGTTCTTTAGCTGTCATTGCGTAATCCATTGCTTTATTGACTATGCTGTGTAAATGAGGGCGTAGCATCTGCTCATTTTCAGTGGGGAACAAGCTCACAGAACCGAATACCAGTTTAAAAAGTCGAAGATAAAGGTTAGATCTTTCGACGTTTGTGCCCATTTCTTCCATTCTTTCGAGCAGGTACTCTACTAGGACTGTAGCGAATATTGGCGAAGTCGCAGGGTTCGATAAAAACGTATTAGCAATTATCTGTAATGTTGTATTTTTGTTTATCCTTTCCACCATGTGCGATATCGTAGCTGTAAATATTTCTTGGAATGTCTGCGGATTCATCATGGAGAACTATAAAAAAAGAACATAATAAAATAAATATTTTAGACCTCTAAAAACTGCGTCACTGAGGCAGTCATATGTTAGGTCACAAGAAATATAAGGCCTGTTGTAGACATGTAGTACTCACGACTCCGCTGAAATGTTCTAAAACTTCCTTCTCCTCCTTGGAACGAACGTGGGGCTGCGCGGGCGGTTGCGCGGGCGCACGCGGAGCCGCCAGGGTATAGATGTCCAGCGACTGCAACCCCCACCGCACCAAACGGATGAACACCAAGGTTTCACGGGCGCTGAACTGTTTCTGACCTGTTATGGTGGTTGTGGACGCACCTTCTGTGCTAGTCGTTGTCTGTATAAAACGATACAACTTATAGACGTGTCACGATTTATATTTCAAAGTTACAGAATAAGCAGAAAAATATACAAAATACAATTATCAATAACAAGTATCAATTGGAAATCTAACCTTACATGACGCACACCCCCAAGTGATAGTCTTCACTCCACATACAAGCGTTTTCACTAAAGTTCTATAATCACCAACGTTCAAATTACTCATTTGGGATGCGGGGAAACCGATTTTAGACTTCTCCTCGTTTTTCACAGCTGCATCTAAGAAATCAGGCGCAAGTTTTTCCTCTTCCATCTTAATTTCTACTGCCGTTACGGCAGGCGTCGGAGTAGTGGGAGTACCAGGAGTTGTACCTCCGCTGTTAGTGGCATTAGGAGGTGGGGTTGTTTGCTTGCTATAATAAATTACATTTCATTGAAAATTATAATCATCTATACTGGTTATATCATAAGTAAAAAAGTAGCTATGTCACCCTGTCTCCCATGTTTTTATGACTTAAATGGGAAATTAATAATAATAAACTTTGGTATAAAGACAAAAATGACGTGAATACAAGAACGAGATATAAGTATGGATGGATATGAGAGGTCATTCTATGCAAAAAAAACTACTGCAGGTCTTAACTTTTATACAATACACATTAAAAAATTAAAAAAGACCCTTATGCAAGTACTTAATAAAACGCCAAAAATGTTTTGCATTATTTTGGAAAAGAACTGATACTCTTATACCGCAGGCACACACACACACGCACAACACACACACAGACAGACATCGATGACAAACTTACAAAATAATAACCCTCTCTTCGCGTTAGGGGTTAATAAAATATTACTAACCACTTATTCATTAAAGCTGGAAGTTGCAACTTAGATATGGTCTTGAATTTAAGCACGAAGACTTCCAAGATGCGCATGAGCAATTGACGACCTTGCGGTTGCGTTCCCGCAGCAGCTGCGCCTTCGCTCTCCGAGCGCTGACGTATGCAATCCACTAAGTTTAAGAGTAACTTGCAAGACATTGTTTGGATGCTAAAAGATACCATTACAATTTTAAAAAAAAATTTAAAAATACAACATCATACAACAATTTATAGTGCATTCCGGTTGAGAAAATGATAATGTCTTTGGAGGGAAATCTCCAGTGTATAAAGAAGCTCAACAATCAACGGAAAAAAGGATTTCTTATCTTTTCTTTGTCACTTTTGCCCTCCAAAATATTTATTTTTTATCGATTTATTTGAACATTTATACAACAGAACAATGTTTGTAGGGTCTCCACTAATAAATCTCTACAAATATACTTATTGCATAAATTTGTACTCCACCCTGATACACCTTTCGCCTGATGCGTTACTATTTTCTTAATACGAATGGACTATAGTCATAACAACATATCAATCAATACCTTGTAGGAAGAGATTCGTCATGTACGTTCTTGGAAAAGAGATGTGCAGCAATAGCAAGATCAGTGAGAGGGAGCAGTTGTCGTACGTGATGGACTAGGTCCGCTAATGTTGAATATGCGAGTGGTCTTAGAGACTCGTGGACGGTCCAACCTCCTCCTAACAATACGTCCTCGTCAAATAAACGTTCCATGTAAGGTACGAATTCTGAAAGGTAAAATTTTATATAACTTTATACTAGGAATTCTTAAGACAATCAGATTTCTACAACTAACTCGGGCATAAATGTAAGTACAGGATAAGTTATGGAGAAAAATACCAAAAACAATTAAATAGGATTCGAATACCACACAAATTTAATGATAGCCAGTACCTTCGTTATAAAATTGCACCTATTTACATTAAAGTTTAAATTCATCTGTTATATACATTTCTAATAGCGACAAGGTATTTTGTTTCTAAAAGAATATGGATTGTAGGTAAAAAAAAAAAGTCAACTTACTCAGCCTTAAATCTGTGGCAAGGATGTGTCGCGTAGCAATTACCAACTCTTTTCGCAGATGTGCAACTTCAGGTGGACACAACGTCAACAAACCGATGATACCTTTCACCATTAAGTTCGCGTGATTGGCTATCGTGTCTTGATATATTCTAATGATGTAAGCTAAAAAAGCCAATGTTTTGATTTGTGCACCCATGAAGTCCACAAATACTTCCTTGTTAAACGAAGCGGATTGTCTAAAAATAGTAACATTACTATTGATGATTTTAAAAATACAAAAAAAAACACGAGAAAAAATCAGTTAAAATTGTTTATTAACTTCAATAATTGTCCAGTTAAAAAAAGAGATGATGATCAACACACACCGCGTCGTTTGCTTTCCGATTTTATACTGATGTAGAGAGCAAACGATAGTAAAATTGAATGATACAGCCAACCATACACTTATGTAATGTGTGTTTGAGTCCGTTACGGCTCTTTGAAGCAGTAGTAAGCTCTTGTCTTGATGGTTTCAAAGTCGTATCGGTCCGGAAATACCAGAAGGACGAAGTTTCCCTCTGAAATCTCTACGCAATTACCAGAAGTCAAACTGGTCCTGCCATTAAATACTATCTCGATTGGTCACTGATTTGCAAAACAAAAATTGATAATAATAATATCGACAGAAAATGTCGATCGCGTCTTTCTTTATCAATCTATAAGTCTCCGTTCAAAAATTTATTAAGGTAAAGAATAATGAGAAAATAATTTAAATAAGCACTAAAATAGTTAATGAATAAAACTACCCTTTTTAATGTATAGGAACACAAACTCATAAGTGATGTGTTGTACATGTATGCCTATGACTCACTCTTCACTGCATCTATATTATATCTATGAGATTGATCAGTTTTATTCATGAGAGCTACAAATGTACACTTAGTGTCATGATAACAATGGTCACAGTCCGTGGGTAGAACTTTCGGAGGCGATCCATTTAACCATCAGGTTAGTCTCTGGCGGTTGCATGCAATAAGATGGTGGGCTTGCGAGTGGACTTGGATAAGATGAGGGCCCTTCTGTTTTATGGATTCCGTCGTGGTCCACCCCGGGCCCCCTTATCTTTATCGTGATCATTTCGGTCCTCGCACTGGTTGAGACCCATATTTGGTAACGGGACGGGAGGTGACTGTTCGGAGCCGAGCGGAGTGGTTTAGTAGGTCCGTTACCGGCACACTACCCCGCTAAAAACTCCAGTGGGATGGCGGTCCAAGGGTTTTCCACGCGTTAAAAAAAGGGTTGGTGTCAAGTTTTCTATCATTAAATAAAGTGTTAACAACAATAAAATCGTTAAAAGCTATGCCAAATGATTACCTGTGTGTTGCTGCAGGTTGCAGCGTAATTGTCTCCATTATCAGTGGTATAAAATTGCTAACCTCTTGATGGACATTTTGCTTATACAGTTGATACATGAGTACCACTATTATTGGTAGCTCCTGTATCACTTTTAGCGACAGCACAGATCTTGGAATTAGATTGTACTACAAAACAAATAGAAACAAAATACATAAACAATTTGCTTCAGAAACGGGATAATTTAAACAGAATAAAATGAACTAACAAAAAAGATTTTGAAAACCATAAACTTACAGTAACCACACTGCCATCTAGTAGTTTCTTCTCAGTATGTATTGGCGTTGTAGTGTAGGTCTCTTGTAGCAACTGTTCGATGTTGACTTCAGATAAATCCTTAACCCTTATTGTAGGCTTGGGTTCAAATATTTTTGGCAAATGATTTGGTAAGTCAGAATATATTCCTTTTACCCATTGCAAGAACTTATGAATCTAGAGACAGAAAACTTCAATGAATAATTTTAAAATGAATTTAATGCAAATAATGGTTGCCTGGAAGCAGTAAGTAATTTAGCATAAAACTTTTGGCATACATAGCCTATGAAACCTAGTAGTATTTTTATAGCCTCATTCATTAATTTCCGTTTAGAACTTTAGGCCCTACATGAAATAGACTGCAACGAAGAAAGATTATTCGCGAACAACGATCGAGAAAGTTGTCGATCTCCTTAGACACGCAATAATGAACGTTACATCAATATACATAGCGTCGAATATTGATTGATTGTTGTGTGGTTATTTTCACCGATTTCGACGGCGGGCGCGTCCTTGTTAAGGCTAATGACCCCGTATGTATGATACATTTCTCAAAAGCGCTAGTAATAGTAAAAATGGATATAAATACGAACTCTTTCGAACGGCAGTCAGTTTAGTTTGAACAACAGAGTGATACACATCGAAGTGAGATCAGTGATCAACCTAACATCCTCGACGACCATTAATAATTGTTATTCGGATTGATATTGTGATTTTAAGAGTGTTGTTAATAAAGTCGTTTTTACATGTCAGAAGGTTTATTTCCCAAGTCTATTGTACTCTAACACGTAACAATATTAATAGGCTAGACTGCCAAATCTATTACTGTAATATTCTTATATTTATACATTATGACATATTCATGACATATAATAACGCTAAAAAAATATACCTAAAAAGTACCTCGAGTTAAAAAACCCAAACATTTGATCAGTTGGATAGCTTCCGAAAAAATTAAAAAAACGTGTCTTAAATAACTTCGTTATCAATGAGGTAATTTTTTTTTACAGTGAGGTACAAAAGAGTGCACTTAAGGTACATTTTTTTGGTGATTGGTACTGTGGTACATCTACAATTTTGACTCTCACGATTTATTAACAAATGCATTTTATAAGTATTAAAACATCAAATAATAAATTGCACCGCACATATGGTCTAGAGGCTTAAATTACAAGTATGTTTGTAAAGTCCCCCGTGACACAGGATTAAGTCCTAGTACGAGAGTTGTCTTTATTAAATAAAAAAAAATACTTACATCAACATCTGTGCTATAAGGAGGTCTATATTGTTTATGTAACTCCATAAATATCTTAAGACAAACCAAAACATTCTCCTCATTTTCAATCTCCATCAGTTTCAGCATCAATATTAAGATGTTCCTCACATGTGCTCTTAGAGTTTCACTGATTGGTAGACGATGTATCATCTCCAGGATCAGCTTTCTTACTTGTTGTATATTATATTCAGCAATAAAATGTGGTTCTCCTTCTTGAAGAATTTTGAGAAAAATTTTCAAAGAATGCTCCAGGAATTGCGGATACTGTGGTGAACTAAGTATTACCTGTGGACCAAATAGTTGAACTGAAGTATGTCATAAGTGCATATGGAGGCTGGAGGCACATATAGTTTAGGGTTTTATAGTTTATTACATACTACCTGTTTCAAGTGTGTGGTGTGTGTGTGTACATGATGCGTATATTTGTGGTGTAGGTAAACCCAATCCACCCTGGCTTTACGTGGACTCATTACAGAAAATATGAAAAATATAATAAAGACAGTTTTTGAGATGTGCAGTTTATTTTATTTTGATGTGTAACAAATATAATTATATTTTATCAAACACACAAACATTCAAAAAATTATATACATAAACCTTCCTCAAGAATCATTTGATCTATAAGTAAAAACCACATAAAAATATGTGCAGTAGCTTTTGAGTTTATAACAAACAGACAGACACGGCAGAGGACTTTATTTTATAATATGTAGTGATAGGTGCTAATGGAAGAATATGTTAGAGCAACTTGCATCAAGTCCACATTTGCTTAATCAATAGTGGTTCTGCAATCATGTACAGTTTTTAAATGCTTGTCTCCTAGTTTATAAATATTTTACATGCTTTTTCAAAATTAGGATTATTGTATATTATAACTCAGGTATTTGAGCTAATTTTAATTAACATGCTCCAGAAATAGACAATTACATTCAAGTCCTAAAGGGCACTGATGTGCTCTGTTTTATCACAAACAACTTTTGTTTGTTTTTCAGCTCTTCTATACCACACTGACCAGAGTGACCAAGTGAAAGTAAGTATATTTAAAATTAATTTTACAGTTAACCGCTACAGTCTCTTTGATTTTTTTTGATCCATCCTAAGGTTGCCTGGAAGAGATTGCTTTGGACAAGAAGGCAGTCCTTTGTATATTATATTATATATTGGTCATCATATGTTTTCTCCTAAAATATGTCGAACCTTTTTTATTGTTTATTTTTTTCTCATACATCCATGATGTGCATCATGGAAATATGAGAAAAAAAAAAACTAAGTGTAATGCAGGCATCCAGAAAAAACGAAGTATTTTCAATTTCTTTTCGGTTTTCATTAATTGCCAATGTCCTATTATAATTAAAACCCAATCAATACTCAATATTAATTGTCTCTAATGGAAGCTGCGCAATAATCGATGGACAGACTGATTGACGCACAAGGCGAAACAACGACGGTTCCTTGTTATGACCATGGACAATTAAACATGCATTTTACATACAATCACGGTCAAAGCAACAGTTTTAAATTTGTTTTATCCTACTAATATTATAAACGCGAAATTTTGTAAGTATGGATGTTTGTTACTCTTGCAGGTAAAAACTACTCAACAGATTTGGATGAAACTTTACAGTAATATAACTTATACATCAGAATAACACTTAGGCTACTATTTGCCGCAATAACCGACACATACGCGGGTGGAGCCGAGGGCATAAACTAGTATACAATAATTGTAGTTAATTGTAAAATTAAATTACTAGGTAGTAAATGATCATAACTAAAATGTACTGATATTTTTAAACTTTTGTGCATGCATGCAGCATAATAGATAGATTAAAGACTGGTTTACTAATAATTTGACAATAATACCTCAAAGTTTTCACTAAGTTCCTGTGCGGCTTTGAGCTTGATTTCATCTTTGGCACCTGGGTCCGCTAACATAGTCACATAGCTTCTATACGTATTCATTTGAGTATGAGGGTCTCCAGGGCCGCCTGGAGCCATGGCAGCCATCATTGTGTTCTGTACGAAAACTCTTCAGCAATTAATTCCTAACAATATGAAGATTACCCCCCAAAAAAATTGTTAACGCTAATAAATCGAATTCCACGAATCTATCTTGGTTCATGATTTTATAAAACTACTGTAGTAGTCACTGATCTTCAGCAATTACAGTATTTATGATCAAATTGTGCGTGAATGGTAACCGGACAAAACAAGCAAAAGCATTGGATGAGGAGCCACAGACAGCATAGACCACAGAATACATAAACTCTTAGCTCACTGAAATGAAAGGAAAGGAAGCTAACAAAAACCACAGATTACAAATCAACATCAGAGTTACTATTTTAGAAGTGCTCCGAAGCTCACATCAAAATTCTTCAGTGTCAGTCAACGGCTTGTGAATTCTTGATAGACAGCTAGTATAGATCTAGAGGCCCCCCTATTGGGGAGCAATCGAATCTACTCACTCGGTACCTAACAACAGCTAACTCCATCACTGGGTTTAAGATTCATTGGTTCTGTGAGATGTATTAGCACGAGATGTTTACGTTGAAATGTGAAATACACCACAAAATCTAAAAGTCTGTCTTTATTTCATTCACCATTCCAAGTCCGGATATACCTACTTGTTAAACTTGATAGATCTTTAATGAGGTTTGGTACTAATACCGCTTTAAAGTAGCAAGTAAGGCCAATAAATAATATTTTAGGAAATGACGGAATGGGTTGAATGATAATGGTAAATGACAACCACTACACACCTTACTCATATGTGATTTAATCTTATGTGAAACTGAGGTGTCACTTTACAAAATGAATTAATATACAATCTTCATTTACATCTTTTCCTTTATATTATAAATAATCACCGTAAGGACATGAACTGACTAAAAACTTACCGTAGCCTAACCATCAAGGATTGAAGTCGTCTCCGATCATAATTCTTGAAAATCATTTATTTACACTTTCAGTATGACAGTCTTCTCTAACCAATCCTCCATAACGAGTTTTACCACCGATTCCACTGGATTTGGCCACCACATGCTTTTTACCTGTCTCCTAGTATGGGATATTTGGGATTCCGCTCACGAATCCGCGTTTAATTGGTTTTAAATTATATCTTAGTGACATTAATAGCTAAGCTAGATTAATAAAGTTCAAAACATTCAAAATGTTTTTTTTATTAATATGAGGCTTAGAAAGGTATGAATTTATTTCTGAATCTATTATCAGTATGATAAAGTAAAAGTAAGGATACTAGACATCCAGCTAATGAGCATATTAATTTCGTTTCGATATTAGATTAGATATATACGTAAAAACTTTTTTTTTTCTTCTCATTCTTAAATACCCTGCACCAGCTTTGAATGAAACCTGTCCATCCAAAGGTTGCCTGGAAGAAATTACAATGAGTAATAAGGCCGCCCTTTGTACATCACATTTTCATTTTTATCTTTTTTTTTTTTTTTTTATAATTTATAGAATTATATATTGTGTGTAAACCTTGGTGTACAAATAAAGTATTATCTATCTATCTATCTATCTAGATTTTGCCACTCCCTTCGAAATGCAAATCGTGCGCGTTGCACGCCACGTCCAATCGTATCGTACCCAACGGCAACTGCAAAGCCGGATACGGTAATAAAGCATTCACTAATCTGTGATCCAGCTGTATCAGAGAAGCATTCCAGTACCACAGGGTGCCAGAACGCCCACGAAATAAGACCTTTCTGTGGAACATAGGGTAGTATTGGAGCCTTCCCGGAGACTCTCCATCCGGACTGAGTTGGTTAGAGACCGAGGGGTAAGCTTTCAACTGGCCGCCAGGGATATCTCTCCAGTGATTTGGCCTGCGATCTGGGCCTATATAAAGCGTAGGCCCTTTTAGTTCATGGGTCCCATCGTGCTTCATCCCTTAAAACCACAACTGTGTTCAATTCAGTTCTCTTACCAGATCGAATCAACACGAATTGTTGAACCTGATTTTTAACGGTTGATGGCTCTTTGACAAGCACTTCCGGTAGCGGTCAAGCTCGCTTAATATAAAAATAAAAAACTGTTGGATTGTGAATGGTGGTCTTGACTACCTAGAGTAGAGCGCGTCCATATATTATGGGTGAGAGCCATACGTGGTGTCGTGTGCGTTGGCAGGAACATCCCCGTGGGATATAGAGGCGGAAGTATTTGCTGAAGCGTATTAGGCGGCCGCAAAGCTATTGGCGGTTTGTGGTAATTGGCGCCCACTTGAAGAAATAATGAGGAGTTGCGAGGCCTCTCGACGTGCTATAGTTGCGCTGCTAATGGCTCTTTCACCGTAGGGATGTTCCAGCCTGTCATTGTTAAGTGGGTAGGATGTATTTCCAGCTGACGTAGATTCTTCTAAGAAAAGACTGCTTCGAGAAGTACTCGGTTATTAGGAGCGAGTCGAATCCTCTGTGTTTCTGTGAGTTGGTGGAAGTGGCGGAGTAGACCAGAGGACGAAGATTTAAACTAACGACCCAATTCGGCGAACCAAGCAGCGCAGACATACATTCTAGCACCTTATGCCTCCCTAGTCAAGACTGCTTATTTATCTTGACATATAAAACAGCTATTTCAATATTTAAAAAATCTATATAAACAAAGCTGTATTCCACAGAGCGTTTGAATTTTCAAATAGTATTAAAGTTGAAGAGAGTATTCGGTACATTATTTAGTACTAAAACAATTGTGATAGATAGTCGTAGAATAAACTCCGCAATAAATTGGCATCAACTGCTTGCTATATCTTGTGATGAGTCATATATCCCATATAGTGACAATATTAGAAAGCTTGGAATCTATATGGATAAGTATATGTCCAGGGCCTACCCAAATTAGTGAAGTTAGTCATAAATTATACCAAATGTAGTTTTTAATCTATTTATTTCAGTAATTCTTTTCTGTACTTGGTGGTATTCTATAAAGCTGTATAAAAAATATCGTTAAATTATCGACACTTCTTTTGTACAGACGTGTGTAATGTATTTTTTTTTTAGTAAGACGATATTTTGTTCCAAATTTGCCGCCCCCTAAAATTCGCCGCATTAAGCTTCAGCCTACTCAGCCTAGTCGTAAATCCACCATTAATCATAGTCCTCATTAGAAAAATTTATTAACTAGTGTTTACCTCTTGACCAGTGCAGTTTATATTTGTGTGCAGTGCAGTTGGCATATTTGTATTAACAAAACAAAATACAAAATATATACACGTCCCTATGCAGTCTATGGTCTGGTAAAGTTACCGTGTAAAACTCTATTGTTTATTCCATGTCATCGGCATTGATGAATGCTATGTTACACTAATTTTTGTAATGGATCAAAAATGGGTTGAAAAGTAAATAAAAACCAATAACCGCTTGTAAAAAAGTGATCTTACGAATTAAACGGCTGCTTAAAATGTGATCATGGCCGCTTTTACGATAGTGTTAGTCATAACATTTTGGCTTCAGTGTACAACAGTGTATGGATACGAGTTTATATCACAATATCCTAATCAATCTAATGAAACATTTCAATTTCACCACCTTGCTGTGGATAGAGCTAGTGGTCAAGTGTATGCAGGGTCATTGAATTGGATTCACCAATTAAGTCCTGACTTGAAACCTATTCATGTCGTACCGACAGGTCCGAAACTTGATAATCCAATGTGTCATGCAAGTGGCTGCAGTTCGTCTGACATAAAGACTACATCGATTGATAATGTGAATAAGATATTAGTTATAGATCAAGAATCTGGAAGAGTAATATCGTGTGGCTCTATTGCGCAGGGCTCCTGTTTTAAATATAAGCTTGGAGATCTATCTTCGGAACCTGAGTTTTTTCCTATCAGTGTAGCCGCTAACGATGCTGATGCTTCAACTTACGCATTCATAGGCCCTGAGAGATATAATGCATGGCAAAGATCTAATGTGCTTTATGTGGGGACTACTTTTACAAATAATGGAGAATATAGACACGATGTTCCTGCAATAGCTAGTCGTGATCTGATGTCGCTAGAAGTTGCACAATTAACTTTCAACAAACAAAGTTCTATACAAATAGACGTAAAGTACAGAGACAATTTCCTAGTGCAGTATGTTTATGGCTTCAATGCTAGTGACTATGCATATTTTTTGTTGATACAGAAGAACTCTCACCTTGCGGGTAATGAGGAATTGGGTTATGTCTCCAGATTAGCCCGTACCTGTGTTAATGATGATAACTACAACAGTTATACAGAAGTTACACTAGAGTGTCATGTTCGAGAAGAAGTGGTTAATGGTAAGAGTGAAGTGGTCAATTACAATTTAGTTCAAGATGCTAAGATTGCAAGGAGTGGTGCTAACCTTGCTGCACAACTTGGTATTGAGACAGGTGACTCTGTGCTTGTTGCAGTCTTTAGTCCTTCAAAGAGTATTTCTAATGAACCAATGCCTAAGTCTGCTATATGTGTTTATTCGTTACAAGAGATAGAAATTAAGTTTAATGAAAATGTTCACATGTGTTTCAACGGTAGCACTAAAGCACGCAATATGGGTTACATATCAGGTATGATATCTGATGGTAAATGTCCCAGTGTTGGATCTACAGGCAACATACTTAATTTCTGTGAAGTAGGTCTTAAAATTAGTGGGCTTTATCCCATTAAAACTATGTCTGTAATATACTGGAACGATACATTACTTACTGCTCTTACAATGTCTGTTACTGGTTTGCACACTGTAGCTTTTTTAGGCACTAACAATGGTGTTCTTAAGAAAGTGCTGATTGATGCTGATAAAGCACTGGAGTACTCCAGTGAGGTAATATTGCCTGGGCAAAAAATTTTACCAGATACTACATTGTCACCTTACCTTAAAACTTTATATGTATTGGCTAAGAATTCAATTGTTCAAATACCAACTGAAAGATGTGCAGAACTTGGTAACTGTTCTTCATGCTTAGAATCGAATGATCCTCATTGTGGATGGTGTTCTCTAGAGAAACGCTGTACAGTTCAGAGTATGTGTCAACAAGGGACTCAAAGTGCACCCAGATGGCTATCACAATACATAGGGCAGCAGTGTATTGACTTTGAACAGATACAGCCAGATAGAATTTCAATCAATGAAGTGACAACAGTTCAGTTAATTATCAGAACCTTGCCTGAACTGCCATCTGGTAGTGATTCAAAATACATATGTGTTTTTGGTAATGCCCCTCCCATAGTGGCTACAGTAACATCTAATGGTCTCGCTTGCCCTACGCCTGATGTTAAACATAGACCTAAAATACAACAAAATCAAGATCATGTCTATGTTTCGCTATCTGTGCATTCATCAGAAACCAATAAGGATTTTGTATCCCGAAATTTTGCTTTTTATGATTGTTCAAAACACACAACATGTCACTCCTGCATCTTAAGTGAATGGGCATGTAACTGGTGTATTTATGACAACAGATGCACACATGATACTTCTGTCTGTCAAAGAACTACAATTAGTGGTGAAAATAATCCTACAAAATTACTTAATCATGGGATTGGACATTGTCCTAGAATAAGACAATATAAAAAACCAATTTTACTGCCTAACAATGTGCCTAAGGAATTAGAACTTGAAGTTGAGAATTTACCTCATTTGCAGCCAGGTCACACTGGCTTTCAGTGCATAGTGACTATTGAACTTGCTAATATGATTCTTCCAGCAAGAGTTGAATCTAATCATTACATTGTTTGTGATAAAACAACATATTCATATGAAGAAGACGTAGGAGAATACAATGTGAGTGTTAAAATTGTATGGAATCATAAACACTACATAGATACTATTAACATTACCCTATACAAATGTGAAATTCTTGGATCTCATAGAGAACATGCTGATTGCTCTCTTTGCATAACCCGTAACTCCATTTATAAATGCACTTGGTGCAGCAATTCATGTGCTTACAGTGAAACTTGTCTAGAGAATCCTGTTACTGAGTGTCCAAAACCAAGGATTGACATGATCAAACCACTTAGTGGACCTATAGAAGGAGGAACAATTGTAACCATTGAAGGAAGTAATCTGGGTTTAAGAGTTGAGGAAGTGGCAGGAAAAGTTCGTATTGGAGATTTTCCCTGTGAGATTGTTGACTTTGAAGTTTCAGTTAGCATTACCTGTCGTACAGGACCTGCAAACGGGTCCATTGTTGCACCTGTTATTGTAGAAAACGATTCTGGTCATACTGAGTCATCAGTTTTATTTAGCTATAAAAATATAACAATTCAAGGTATATATCCCATGTTGGGACCAGTTTCTGGCGGTACCCAACTAGCTATAGCAGGTCAACATTTAAATGTTGGCTCCTTTATTTCAGCTTACTTGGATGAGCTACCATGTTCTGTGAATAAAACACAAACTTCTAACAGTAGATTGATCTGTACAACGCCAAAGGCGGGTGTGCCAAGAGTCATTCATACATTGACTGTAGCAATAGATAATGCTAATCGAACTAAATATGGAGATTTATTTAATTATACAGCTGATCCAACAATAATGGAAATAAAACCCTTAAAAAGCTATGTGTCAGGTGGTAGAATGATAACAGTTCATGGCACAAACTTGCACACAATCCAAAAACCATTAATGAAATTATATTATTCTAATGAATTAATACCAGTGAACCACACTGCGTGTACTGTACTAAATGAACATCAAATGGAATGTCCTAGTCCAGCAATTAATAAAAAATATGAAGAGATTTTACAGGCAACCAAAGAACAAACAAGCACTCCACAAGTAGCAATGAAAGTTGGCTTTGTCATGGACAATGTTGAGACTATGCACGAAAAGAACTTTGTCCCTCCCCGCACACATATGGTTTTCTTTGAAGATCCACATGTCTATCAATTTATAAATCGGATAAAATCATATAAAGGAGACCCCTTGGTGATAGAAGGTGAACATTTAATAAAGGCTAGTGATGAATCAGATGTGATTGTAACTATTGGAACACAACCTTGTAATGTTACTAGTCTTACAAACCAACAACTTTTATGCACACCCCCTGAAATACAACCTGCAAATACTGATGAAAATGGACTCTTGATAACAGACATTAATTTGCCTTTAGTTGTGGTAAAAATTGGTAAAAATTTAAGATTTCCCATTGGGTTTCTGCACTATGAATTACTTAGAAATTATAATTTTCCGCCAGAAGTTATTGCTGGCATCGCTGGTGGTACTTTCTTTTTAGTGCTAATATTTATGATTGTATTGGTCATGTATAGACGTCGAAGTACAAAAGCAGAAAGAGAATATAAAAGAATTCAAATACAGATGGATACCTTAGAGAGTAATGTTAGACTTGAATGCAAGTTGGCATTTGCAGAATTGCAGACTGATATGTCTGACTTGGCAGCTGATTTGGAACATTCAGGTATACCTACACTGGATCACGTAAACTACGTCATGAAAGTGTTCTTTCCAGGAGTGTCTGATCACCCTATTTTGAACGTTCAACGACAATTTATAAACGCGCCGAGAACTAACTATGACGCAGCGATGATTCAATTTGAGCAGCTTCTAAACAATAAATGTTTCCTTTTGTCATTTATAGACACATTAGAGTCACAAAAATCCTTTAACATTCGAGATAAAGTTAATGTAGCTTCGTTGTTGATGATTATACTTATGGGGAAAATGGAATATGCCACGGATATTTTAAAATCTCTTTTATTACGCCTTATTGACAAATCGATATGTAATAAACACCCTCAGCTAATGTTAAGAAGAACTGAAAGTGTTGTTGAGAAGATGTTGACAAATTGGATGGCATTATGTATGTATTATTATCTTAAAGATTATGCTGGCTCGTCATTATTCTTACTCTTCAAGGCAATAAAGCATCAAATCGAAAAAGGAGTTGTTGACGCCATCACTCATGAAGCACGTTATTCTTTATCCGAAGAAAAGCTTTTGAAAGAACAAATAGACCATCATACCATAACCCTTCATATAGTACAAGATGATTTTGATGAAAAAGTTCAGTGCAAAGTTTTAGATTGTGATTCAATATCACAAGTTAAGTCTAAAATATTAGATGGACTATTTAAAAACACTCCATTCTCTATGAGACCATCCGTCCACGAAGTTGACTTAGAATGGCGCCACGGACGGGGTGGACATGTTACTCTTCAGGATGAAGACGTTACAACGAAAACAATAAATGGCTGGCGTAAACTGAATACATTGGCTCATTACGGCGTTAAAGAATCTGCTGTTATGTCCCTGATTTCACGCCAAAATGATAGTTTCAACACTCCTTATAAAATACCATGCAAAAATTGCACCGGAATATATTGTTCCAACTCTCATATTAGAGTTTATAACAGTGATATCACGGACCAGAACGTTCATTATTATCATTTAGTGAAGCCTATTGAGTACCAACATATTATCAACAAATCTTCAGAGCACAGTCATAAAGCAATCCCAGAAATATTTCTTACGAGACTTCTTTCTACGAAAGGAACGGTCCATAAGTTTGTGGATGACTTCTTTAGTACAATACTCACTGTGAATGAAGTTTTACCGCCGGCGGTAAAGTGGTTGTTCGATCTCTTTGATGATGCCGCACGCACTCACGGCATTATAAATCCTGAAGTGGTCCATGCGTGGAAATCCAATAGTTTACCATTACGGTTTTGGGTGAATCTCATAAAGAATCCAGACTTTATCTTCGATATAAATAAAACTGCGACAGTTGATTCTTCATTATCAGTTATCGCTCAAACATTCATGGACGCCTGCTCTCTTACAGAACACCGATTGTGTAAAGATTCTCCTTCCAATAAATTGCTTTTTGCAAAAGATTTACCCACCTATAGAGAAATGGTTATAAGATTTTATCAAGGTGTATCGCAATTACCTCAAGTAACAGACCAAGAGCTAAGTACTTCAATGCAACAACTCTCGGTGGAACAGTTGAATGAATTTGATACACTGTCTGCCTTAAAAGAGTTGTATATCTATGTCAGTAAATATAGAGAACAAATTATATTAGGACTAGAAAACAAAATGCACTTAGCCCATAAATTAGATAATATAGCATGCACTATGGAAGGCGATCCTACAGCTATCTGCTGACTATATGACACCATATGTCACGATTTAATTGCATTTACGTAATTTATTTATATTAAAATACCTTGTAAAAAGAAGCTTTAATTTATTCTGAATACTCAGATTGAAATGAACAGATATGTAAAAAGACTGTAAAATGTCATATGTTCCATAACTCTAGTTAGAAAGGCGTGAAAATATTTTTGTTCATAACGAAATACTTTAATAAGAATGGACTTGTTTTGTCAATGTACCTATATTTTAATAAGCTATACGGTTTATAAGCATTGCGTCATATTAAAAAAAGGTTATTTTAAAATTAGCCTTATTATATGGAACCATTTGAAACTCTTATGGATATTTCGCTAGAGAATTCGTTTGGGTTTACCTGTCTCAGGTATAGATATGTAATGAAGCCATAGTCTTGCCTTCTTATAATATAGAAAATATTTCTTTTTATAAAAACACATAATATTTCCCAAAATCTGAACTCGATGAATCGTAAATAAAAGATCTACCTTTCGATTCGAAGACTCTTATGCTGGCTTAAGGGAGTTCAAATCTGTATTAATAATGGAAACCGGAAGCATATAAGCAATTACAGGAAATAATCTGTGGCCTAGAGTAACTATGACAATTTTATTAAGAGTAAAGTATCGTTCTGTTGATACAAAATATAAACAAGGCATCTTTTCGTCTTGAAAAGAATCTCGATGTATATGATCACAGATATTCAAATGGCGCCATATATCTTTTCAAATATTTATAATGCATTTACTCTCCCAGTGGCCATTCTATTTTTATAATTTTAATGTAATATGTATAATTGTTGTTTTAGAAACATCGTCGGATGTATTTTAAGTTATTATAGATCTGGCTCTGAAATTATTTTTTAATGTAAATGTCTTATTTAATGTTATATATCTACATTACTTAATATTTATGTCTAAGATGTATGTGTAAAGAGAGATAAGATTAAATTAAGGAAAATGTTGTGATATTTGTATTTGGAATATTGGTAATGTTATTGATGTTGTACTTTCTTGTGTTTGTTATTTTTCAATTCATTGCTTTTATCAAGACTTTGTATACACATCTTCATTATAAAGCATACAATTTATGAAAGGGTCGCTCTCTATTTGTTTCCTAATATACATAAATCTTTTAATTAGTAGTGGATGGTTCTCAGTGCAAAAATTCTTCATTAGGTATACATCCAGAGTGTAAAATGATAGGGAGCAAAACGTCCTCAATTAAAATTATATTGCATATGAAAAGCAAACTGTCCATATACTAAACAACAAATGGGTATGAAAGCAACACTTCTGCTATTCAAAATATCCTTATTCGACGTTACAAGGGAAAACTTACACCTTCAGAATGGCTTCTAAACAAAAGACGTTTTGCTTTCAAGAAGGAGTTTCACAATTTTCAATACTGACAACTCGCTATATGTGAATTTTTATTTGCGGACGATTTTCTCAGTGTGGACCTTTTTATTTATAAGAACTTATGGTTTGTGAACTTAATGTGCATAAGGACATCTTGTTCTAAGGCCACCCTCTCCGAATTGGACTTTTATAAAAACCTTTTTAGTAAACCTTCGTTCTTGATCTCACTATGTTTTTGCTCAACTATCTTTTATAATGTAATATACATTAATTGTAATGAAAACCCCACTTGAATCTCTATGTATTTCTTGTACTCTATGTATTGTATAAATTGTCAGGTTATGGTCGTAATAATATTCCATTTACAAAATATGTTTAATATAGTGTTAGTTAGCTATAACATGCTAGAATTTAAGGCAGCGTAAATTCACCCGTCTTTGAAATTTTATATTACTGACTAGAAATATACTTATTTATCAATCCTTTTGTAATGATAATTTCAATATGAATGGGATAAAACAAACAACTGAGTATTCATTTAAAACATTTATTACCATATAATAAACATCCAATAAGATAATCCGGACATTTTAAATATTGGAGATCTGTTGAATCTAGTGAACTTGAATATTTTTTCTAACTAGAATTTATTCATTGTTGTTTGATACACTATTATAAAAAATTACAAACTTATAGCATTTATCAACTCGATAGGTTTGTACTTTAATCTGCGTAATTAAGTATATATTTATTACACACAACAGAATTTTGAAAAAAAACGTAGAGAAAAATACACATGACATTTAAAACATCCAAATCTTTCCTAATTTAACATATTTCATTGAACGAAAACATCCTATTAGAAGAACATTAAAATAATTTCAACATTCCGTAATATTAGTAAGGAGGCATTCATTAACGTTGTTGGATGTTGGTAAATTGCTAATTAATGGGCGGAATAGTGAAAATGTCTAAAAATTATTCATAAAAATAAGTTTTACTTATTTAATAACTGTGTTCTTTGTCTGTGTAAATCTAATTTCACAAATGAAGAATTCGCGAGGGTCCAAATATATAAAAAAGTAATTAATGGATGCTCTCTCAAGCTTTGGCATGTTTTTATAGAGAAGGAAATGGTCCCAATAAAAATAAAAACACAAATACTCAATCAATTGATTATTACGTTTGCAAATATATAAAATTATCTTTTTTTAGCTCTTATGGGTATAACGAGCATAACTAAGATTGCAGCAGAATTTATAAGGAACTTTTTAAAATTTAATTTAAGTGTATGTTTATCTGTACTCATAGATTTTACATCAAATTCATATGTCTCATAACTACTACGGGAAATTAATATGAACTCCCAACATTCTTGCAGTTAACTATCACATACTTGCACAATGAAACAGTTTATCGCCACATTCATTGAAGAGCTAAATAGGACACTACAATGATCACACATTAAAACCTAGAAATGTACAAAACCCAAATGTTTACCTTACCTGGTTATTTTTGCACATAATATATATTTATCGTATAATAGTTTGACTATCCTCAAACGATATTATTTATGAAAAACTGTCTACGTCTGTGGTAAGTAATTACGCTTTCGAACTTCATGTATTGCGCTACTGACGTGAACCCACGCATTACACCGGCAATTAACTGGCTGGAGAAGGTTAGTCAGTAGACTTTCTTAAGTCTCTCTTTCAAAAGTTAAAATTTAAGAATATATATAATGTCTATGCATTAAATGTTTTGTGAGTAATGACACACACAAACACACCGACGATAAACATTGGAAACCACATATAATAAACAAACAATTCTTTGTATTTGTAGTAACTATTTTACAAGTTACTGAAAGTTTTAAAATATACCATTAAAAACATGAAGACTTTGTTCAACTGCAACAGCCATAAATTTACAGTTACTCACAAAAATGTAAACAATGTTAATAGTCAACCGAACTGTTGTACTATTTCATTTATTTACTAACATATAGTTCCTAGTATATTTGACCAACCTATCGCCAGGAATTTAAGAAATTCAATTGAAAAGGGGAAATTGGTAGGTAGGTATATTTTAAAACACATCATTAAATATCGAAATATGAATTGTGCAAATCTATTTGTACTATATAAATAATACTAAACAACAAAACATTGACTTTTTCTATTTAAAGCATGACATGCAACATAAAAATATTTATTATTTTAACAGATCTCACAGTTCATAAATACTAAAATATATTTTTGAACTAAACTATGTGAAATTATAAACTTTATAACAAAATTCGTGAACAACGTAAAGGCAGGTAAAATAATAATAGTTTTTCAGAGTGTAACATCATTTTTTAAAAATATGTGATAGCAAGGATCACATATAAAGGTATAAATATATAATAATCGAGATATAAACATTTCATAACAACATTGAAGATAAACAAACCAAACACATTCGTTTGACTCATACAGGCACGGCTACTATCACAAAATCACTTGTACACGTATCTAAATTAGTCGTAGAATTTTTGCTGTCCGTACTGCATATGCGAACGCTCTTTGATTATTATTTCACAAGTTCTTGGCGAAGAATTCAGTAAAGAATAATGCTAATTCTGTACAGTTTATCAATGGTTGGTTTAAGTCAAAATGACTTGTAGACTGATTACCAGAACTGAATATTACAACATGTCGTTATTTGGATGCTAGATGATATAAGAAAATAGCAATAATTTAATCACAGTCGACAAGATACCCTGATATTGTATAGATTTTAAACATAAGGGCTGTGAACAATCTAATTTGTGATAGCAGCAATTATAATGAGCCACACCATACCTTAGTGAAATGCATTACATGAATACAATAACCAGCTAATATATCACAATTTTAAACTTAACTAAGGCTAGTATTTTGTTTATGCGAACCAACTTACTACAACTGAAAAAATGTGTAGGTTAAAGTGAGCGCAACATCTAAATGCAAATATTGTGCAGTTTTGTTAACACTTAATAGTTTCATTCACATCATGATACTGGTAAAACAGTTAATAATATTATTATTTTGAATAGGAAAAACGTGGGAAAATAAATCCAAGAGTAAACGTCGACTTAATAGGGATCAGAGTTATGTAATTTTTACCTAATTAATTAAATAATAATAATAGTTAAGTTTATTATAAAATTGTGACGATTGTATGACATGACGAGTAGCAAATTGCGATACAGTATATGGTGTAGACTGCCGCAAATAATTTGTTTCTATTTTTCCACGAGCTTCCACTACCACTTTTCACATTTGAAATGGAATGTTAAGCTGACTTACGATAATCTCATTAGTCGCACCGATACTGTGAGCCTCGATTCACGCATTTTAAATTGACCGTCTTTTAGTTGTAATCGAGTATTAGTAATAATCGAGTTTCAGAACTCAACTAACTCAATTTCAGTAATGTAAGATTGCGCAAATTGTGAGATAGGTATAACAAAAGAGGGATTAGTGAGATAGATGACTTGTCTCTGATCAATTTTTTTATATCACATTTAGCCCCCCCTAAAGATAACTAACTAAAAGTTTATTAATATACAATATTATTAAATAATAACAAAATTGTTATATCTATTAGTAAATTTCAATCACATTTAATGCAGTGCTTTCAAAACAGCTTGGAACTGTTTTAAATAAATACATTTATAAAAAGCTAACATACAGTTTACAATATGCAGAATATATATTTTTTTCTTGGGTCTTGCCTAATATCTTACTCAGGGCATAAGGGAATCTCTGTCCCCAACTACTAGGCTTTGGTAAATAATGTTTGTTTGTGTTCTAAATATAAAAACAATTATTTATTAGTATGTATAAAACGTTGGAGAATCATCACCTCCAAAACATGTACCTAAGGCAACAATCTAAGTACTTGTAATTATTTTACTGCTGATGAAACGGATGTAATGATTGCACATACTGCCTTAAGAAGATAGAATTTAAACTTGTTTGCTATAATAAGACAGTGATAGCCTTGTGGGAGAATTAATTAAGTAGTGCATCTATCCGTCTGCCATAATATCTCGACGTTTCTCGGTTTGTTTACATCTGGCTTATATATCAGAAATGTAAAATGCAAATATGGTATTATAACTCCTTGCAACAGTAGGTACAATAATTAATATTACATATACAATATTATTATACATCTAACGCTCTATGAGCCTTACATCACTAAATGTTAATTAAAAGGTCATTTCTCCAACGGATCGCGGTAAACGATGGTGGCCGATTTGATGAGATCGGGTTCGTCTTCTGAACTATTTTTCCAGACATTAAGCATATTTTCGTCTGCCTGAGAACATTTGTTGTGCGCCATAAGCAGTCCGCCAGTGAGCCCCACGAGCGCTCGGTCTAGCCAGTTGACAGGATTAGCATAAATCAAACCACCTTCATAGAATCCCAAATGACCTCCGTGTGCTAATTCAAGATACATAGCTTTATCGTGTGAGCCTGAAAATTGAAAATGATTTTTTTAAATTACTTAAGATTATTCATACTTTACACTGAGTAATGTTGATTACTTCTGTTCTGCACAATATCTAAGGAGAGTTATAGGGATAGTAGATCCCGGTTTGTCGGTTTTCTACGGAATAAATTAGTAGCTTACAGTAATAAGAATTTTAATTTTTTCTCGTTACCTGAAACTGCAAGCCGATTACCCTGGACTGAGAAAATTATTCTTTGACATTAGCTAATAAATGACTATCCAGCTCTAGATATTCAGCTTGCAAATTCACCTTTCATACATTTTCCATTCTAAAATTCTGACTTGAATTACACATAGATACTTAGCATTAACGCATTCCTTCATAATTAAAATATAGATTGATAGATAATACAATATTTGTACATCAGAGTTAATAAAAATTATACAGTAATAAAACTAACAACATATGTGGTGTGCAAAGGGCGACCATATTGCTTATAGCACTATCTTTGGATAGACTAGTTTATACGAATAATAAATTAGGTATTTACCTATGAAATTGATTTTACTGTCTTAAATATATATATATATATATATATATATATATATATATATTCAAGTGTAAAGGCGTGACAGGATGCCAAATCTAGTATCTGGTGGTTTTACCCCGCAAGTTTTCCAGGTGTTTTGGAAATTGGTAATTTATGTTTTAGCGTACAATTGGCTTTAAACTGCATCTTTTTTACAATATGGGGGCGCGAGCGGCAAAATTGAAATTTGCATAGAGCACATCAAAATTTATAAAGTTACCAATTTTCCAAACTCCCGATAAACATTCCAAGTAACGCCCTGTTTTTGCACCAAATGACTGTGCAATGGCGTTTTAAGTTACTTACATAGCCACGTTAGTATGCTCATGTATCTAAGTAATAGAATCTATTATTTAGTAATCGATTCAAATTAATAGTAAACACGGTTATAACTGTTTCAATTAGGCGTGTAATTAAAGGTAATTATGTTACTTAACTCACACATAAGCAAATAGTAACGACGTTTCCAATAAAAAGAAAGTATAAAATACAATTGACGTGAATTAAATAGCTGTTGAAAGGCAATTTGGTTCTATCTTCACTAAAGGAAAGGCCGGTGCCGATATGGTAAGGTATAGAATAGAAAGGTATGTTTTTAATGTATTTTTAGCATTATATGGATGTAAACATATACAATTTATTTGTAGTACAAGGCTAAGATAAATGTAATAAGAAAGCGAAGTATTTCTCAATACTGTTTTTAAATGAAGCAAAATAACTTTTAAACAATGGCTATATAATGCAACAACAATTGCACGAGTAGAAAGTAGAGGTTGGAACTCTAGGAAAGTAGCATTTATAAGCACATAATATATTGTCTCCTTGGTCACTGCCACTCTTTTCCCTATCTTATAAACTTATTTTGACGTTAATTCCACATTCATATTTCTGAAGTGCCAAAACCAGAACAGCATATTTTTTTCAATCCTTGTCAGCTCTCGAACTGACGAATCCATATATAACATTTGTCTTTATCACCTACAAGAATCTGTTCAAAATATCAGGTAATCGAATTGCACCTCTAGTAAATAGTTTAAATTAGCAAAAACTATGGATTTACAATGTTAAAATTTATCTAAGGTAAGCACTTACTGACAAATTCCCGTGCAATGGGGAGTAACGCCTCTGGTACAATGGGGTCATCACGGGCATTGACGAAAATCATCGGGGTTTTTATATTATTAAGGTAAAATGCAGATGAACTCCATTTGTATAAATCTGCAACTGACTCGAAGCCGTATACCCTCCTGGAAAAAGATGGGCACCTTATAGAACATAGGTATGATGAAAAAATTATCCATGTCATGCTTCTCAATTACTGAACTCTAGCAGAATGTAGCAATCACGGAAATTTTTAAAAAAATGTAAAATATATACTGTAGATACACCTTTCTTTATTTTTTTTCTCGTGCGGATATACCTCGGATACCAGCTCCCGAACTCGAGCCGACTAAAACCGCACGCCGTATTGGGTACTAGAAACCGGAGAACCAGGTGCATCATAGCAAGAAAAACCTTGGAAGCCCGACGTACTTCTGGCCACTTACGGTTCGTAGATGGCTTTTTTAGGTTTGAGGCGTACAGTATACACTTAACATTTTTATATTATACATTTAGAAGAACACGGCGTTACCACTAAAACAGACTAACTGTCAATTTGGTGGATGGGGAGGGGTTGGAGTATGGGATTCCGGTATCCTCACTCACTCGGTGAAACATAGCACAAGTACTGTTTTACACCGGCTTTCTATGGCTTCCGTGGTATCACCCCGGTCGAGCCGCCTAATTCGTGCAATCATAAGATTATTGTATACAATTTCTATACCTGCTCTAATCCATTATTCCGCAACGTCGTACAAAAATCACGTGACTAGGGAGAAAACTCGAGGGTTACTACCCTCTCCCTTATACATTTATAAAGTAATATAATGAAAGTAACTAGGTAGATAAAGTTCTTATTCGTGTGCAAGTTAGTTGTCAGTCGACCTATTTTTAACGCTTACTGAAGCGAAATACTAAGTACCAGTCGTCAGTAGTTATCGTGTCTAAGTAATAACTTATTACGTTATTTTTGTTTGTTGTTTTGTTGAGTTATTAATCTCGAAGGCGTTCTTAGTTTGCTTTTTTTTTTCAAATATGTCTGCACAGTTTAAAAATGACTGAATACGAGGAGTACAAGAGAGCCTCCTTTCGGGAGATATGATGACAATGTTGAACACGCGTGGGCAAATAAAAAAAATACAATTGTGTGAACAAAGACTCCCACTTTCAGTGTAACGTACTCTGCGTAAAAAAAGTGTGTTTTTTTTTCTAAATTAATATTAAGATAACATGTTCTTTTATTTATGATGACCACCATTGGTCTCGGTCATCTCACTCACTGACGTAAACGACGAAAAAAATTGCGTAATATCGGTTTTTTTATGCGCCATGATTAACGCTCCGTTGGACCCGGCCAATATGTGCAAATATATATGTAAATACTGCACTGCCCAAATTGTGTAGTTTCATTACTTAGTCCATACCATATATTCATGGAAATTCCTATATATAATTACACAATCCTGACGATTCTTCACTCAATGTGACCTAATCGTAAGTGCAAACAGTTTGAGCGCGCAAATTCACCATGTCAATATAAACCTTTTTTTGAAAATAAATTAAAGTGTCCTAAAAGTTTGATATACTTGTGGTTTAATAATTATAAGCATAGAATTCATATAATTAAAAACAAAAATAAATATGTATAGCATTATGTCTATTTCAAGAATGTTGTAGCGGCTTTTCGGATGATGTCATTATATTGCTCACTTTAGCTCTGCTGAGTAATGAATGTATCGTATGTCTATTTCAAAATGAATGTGTGTGTATCTACTTGTATGTCAACAACGTATTCAATCAATAACTAATGTGTGCACGTTCAGCGATCCATATCAGTTGTCACTGGCGGATTCTAGTTGATTTTATTACATACTTTATCGATTTAACTACAAGTTTGAAGTCTTTATACATTATCGTGTGTATCCATTAAAACCATAGTTATCATTTAATAATTGCTGCTAAAATTTTGCACATTTTTAACCTATATTGAGAATGATAACTCGGTAAGAGTTATCGAATAGGGTTTAAAACTGTAAAAGCAATTTTAGATTTCCTAATCAAGAACAGTAATCTGAAATCTTTCTTTCTTCAATCGTTACACTGACGAGTACTTAACTTGGGTTGTTAGGATTTTTTAAGATTTTTTTGCGCTAGGTATATATAATATGGCGTGATTATATAAGTCAATGTCCAGAATGTTGTCACCTACAAACTTTTGAGATAACCTTTTTATTATTAGTTATCTTTCGTTATCTGGAATACGTTTTCAGTATTTCTAAAGCCATTATGACGAATGTTCTGGCAAATTATTAAACATATGACTATAAAAAATCGATAAAAATGGTCATTGATAATTGCTTTGACTTTAAGGTATTGTAGAATCATGGTACACGCATTCGTAAACTGACAATAACTGTACTCTGTCTATCCATAATTAATAAGAACATTTAAAAAAACTTTTTATAACAAAAAGAATAGAAAACTTAAATGAATAGTTTTATACTTTTACCCAAAATACCGATTACACATTGGACTTGTTAAACAAATTATAATTTGTTCATAACTCGGTGAAGCAGTATCTTGCACACTACTCTGCATTGTCTAGTAAGTAATATAAAAACACAATCACAAAAATAGCCGTAGACTAGAATGGAAGGACTAACTTTTATCGTAGGAGAGCCACGCTTCGGCACGAATTAATTGGCCGGCTCGACCGAGGTGCTACCACGGCCTCACAGAAAACCGGTGTGAAACAGTGCTTGCATATATATATATATATATATATATATATATAT